>CAJGYO010000010.1:0-138047 GCA_904845875.1 Miscanthus lutarioriparius | reverse complement strand
AATCATTTGAAGCACGATGGAACTCCTAGTTGACGAGGCTCAAGTGGAATCTTGTTTCGGTCCATTTGGAGGTAGTGTTAGTATTAGTGCAAGATAGGTGCACGGTTTGTTCCAAACAAGGCTCAGAAATCATTTTGACCTCAGCCGATAGAACTCCTAGGTGACGAGACTCAAGTGGAATCTCGTTTTGGTCCGTTTGGAAATAGTGTTAGTGTCGGTGCAAGATAGGTGCACGGTTTGCGCCCTTTAGTACCATAGGCTTAGAAATCTTTTTGGACGCACGCATTGGTGCTCCTAGGTGATGGGGGACAAGTGGAAGCTCGTTTCAGTCCGTTTGGAGATAGTGTAAGTATTAGTGCAAGATAGGTGCACGGTTTGTGCCGAACAAGGCTTGGAAATCATTTCGGAAGCACACGATGGAACTCCTAGGTGACGAGGCTCAAGTGGAATCTTGTTTCGGTCTGTTTGGAGATAGTGTTAGTATTAGTGCAAGATAGGTGCACGATTTATTCCAAACAAGGCTCGGAAATCATTTTGACCGCACCCAATAGAACTCCGAGGTGACGAGGCTCAAGTGGAATCTCGTTTCGGTCCGTTTGGATATAGTGTTAGTATTAGTGCAAGATAGGTGCACGGTTTCTGCCAAACGTACCATAGGCTCTGAAATGATTTTGGATGCACCGATGGTACTCCTAGGTGACGAGGCTCAAGTGGAATATCGTTTCAGTCTATTTGGATATAGTGCTAATGTTGACGCAAAATAGGTGCCCGGTTTGTGCAGAACAAGTCTCGGAAATCATTTTGAACGCACCCGATGGAACTCCTAGGTGACGTGGTTCATGTGGAATTTGTTTTGGTCTGTTTGGAGATAGTGTTAGTGTCGGTGCAAGATAGGTGCACGGTTTGTTCCAAACAAGGCTCAGAAACCATTTTGACCGCACCCGATGGAACTCCTAGGTGACGAGGCTCAAGTGGAATCTCGCTTCGATCTGTTTAGAGATAGTGTTAGTGTCGGTGTAAGATAGGTGCACGGTTTGCACCCTTTAGTACCATAGGCTTAGAAATCATTTTGGATGCACCCAATGGTACTCCTAGGTGATGGGGGTCAAGTGGAAGCTCGTTTCAGTCCGTTTGGAGATAGTGTTAGTGGTGCACGGTTTGTGCCGAACAAGGCTTGGAAATCATTTTGGAAGCACGCGATGGAACTCCTAGGTGACGAGGCTCAAGTGGAATCTTGTTTCGGTCCGTTTGGAGATAGTGTTAGTATTAGTGCAAGATAGGTGCACGGTTTGTGCCCAACAAGGCTCGGAAATCATTTTGAACGCACCCGATGGAACTCCTAGGTGACGTGGGTCATGTGGAATCTCGTTTTGGTCTGTTAGGCGATAGTGTTAGTGTCGGTGCAAGATAGGTGCACGGTTTGCACCCTTTAGTACCATAGGCTCAGAAATCATTTTGGACGCACCCAATGGTTCTCCTTTGTGATGGGGATCAAGTGGAAGCTCGTTTAAGTCCGTTTCAAGATAGTGTTAGTACTAGTGCAAGATAGGTGCATGGTTTGTGCCGAACAAGGCTCGGAAATCAATTTGGAAGCACCCGATGGAACTCCTAGGTGATGAGTCTCAAGTGGAATCTTGTTTCGGTCCGTTTAGAGATAGTGTTATTATTAGTGCAAGATAGGTGCACGGTTTGTGCTAAACAAGGCTTGGAAATCATTTCGGAAGCACACGATGGAACTCCAAGGTGACGAGGCTCAAGTGGAATCTTGTTTCGGTCCGTTTGGAGATAGTGTTAGTATTAGTGCAAGATAGGTGCACGGTTTGTGCCCAACAAGGCTCGGAAATCATTTTGAACGCACCCGATGGAACTCCTAGGTGACGTGGTTCATGTGGAATTCGTTTTGGTCTGTTTGGAGATAGTGTTAGTGTCGGTGCTAGATAGGTGCGCGTTTGCGCCCTTTAGTACTATAGGCTCAGAAATCATTTTGGACGAACCCAATGGTACTCCTAGGTGATGGGGGTCAAGTGGAAGCTCGTTTCAGTCCGTTTGAAGATAGTGTTAGTATTAGTGCAAGATAGGTGCACGGTTTGGGCCGAACAAGGCTCGGAAATCATTTCGGAAGCACCCGATGGAACTCCGATGTGATGAGGCTCAAGTGAAATCTTGTTTCGGTCCGTTTGGAGATAGTGTTAGTTTTAGTGCAAGATAGGTGCACGGTTTATTCCAAACAAGGCTCAGAAACCATTTTTACCGCACCCGATGGAACTCCTAGGTGACGAGGCTCTGGTGGAATCTCGTTTCGGTCTGTTTGGAGATAATGTTAGTGTCGGTGCAAGATAGGTGCACGGTTTGCGCCCTAAAGTACCATAAGCTTAGAAATCATTTTGGAAATACCCAATGGTACTCCTAGGTGATGGGGGTCAAGTGGAAGCTCGTTTCAGTCCGTTTGGAGATAGTGTTAGTATTAGTGCAAGATAGGTGCGCGGTTTGTGCCGAACAAGGCTCGAAAATCATTTTGGAAGCACACGATGGAACTCCTAGATGACGAGGCTCAAGTGGAATCTTGTTTTGATCCGTTTGGAGATAGAGTTAGCATTAGTGCAAGATAGGTGCACGGTTTGTTGCAAACAAGGCTCGGAAATCATTTTCACCGCACCCAATAGAACTCCTAGGTGACAAGGCTAAAGTGGAATCTCATTTCGGTCCGTTTGGATATAGTGTTAGTATTAGTGCAAGATTGGTGCACGGTTTGTGCCGGACGTACCATAGGCTCAGAAATCGTTTTGGACGCACCCGATGGTACTCCTAGGTGACGAGGCTCAAGTGGATGCTTGTTTCAGTCCGTTTGGACATAGTGCTAATCTTGACGCAAGATAGGTGCAAGTTTTGCACAGAATGTACCATGGTATCGAAAATCGTTTTGGACGCACCTGATGGAACTCCTAGGTGAGGAGGCTCAACTGGAATCTTGTTTCGGTCCGTTTGGAGATAGTGTTATTGTCGGTGCAAGATAGGTGCATGGTTTGTGCCGAACGTACCATAGGCTTAGAAATCATTTTGGACGCACCCATTGGTACTCCTAGGTGATGGGGGTCAAGTGGAAGCTCGTTTTAGTCCGTTTGGAGATAGTGTTAGTATTAGTGCAAGATAGGTGCACGGTTTGTGCCGAACAAGGCTTGGAAATCATTTCAGAAGCACACGATGGAACTCCTAGTTGACGAGGCTCAAGTGGAATCTTGTTTCGGTCCATTTGGAGGTAGTGTTAGTATTAGTGCAAGATAGGTGCACGGTTTGTTCCAAACAAGGCTCAGAAATCATTTTGACCTCAGCCGATAGAACTCCTAGGTGACGAGACTCAAGTGGAATCTCGTTTTGGTCCGTTTGGAGATAGTGTTAGTGTCGGTGCAAGATAGGTGCACGGTTTGCGCCCTTTAGTACCATAGGCTTAGAAATCATTTTGAACGCACGCATTGGTACTCCTAGGTGATGGGGGTCAAGTGGATGCTCGTTTCAGTCCGTTTGGAGATAGTGTTAGTATTAGTGCAAGATAGGTGCACGGTTTGTGCCGAACAAGGCTTGGAAATCATTTCGGAAGCACACGAGGGAACTCCTAGGTGACGAGGCTCAAGTGGAATCTTGTTTCGGTCTGTTTGGAGATAGTGTTAGTATTAGTGCAAGATAGGTGCACGGTTTATTCCAAACAAGGCTCGGAAATCATTTTGACCGCACCCAATAGAACTCCGAGGTGACGAGGCTCAAGTGGAATCTCGTTTCGGTCCGTTTGGATATAGTGTTAGTATTAGTGCAAGATAGGTGCATTGTTTGTGCCAAACGTACCATAGGCTCTGAAATCATTTTGGATGCACCGATGGTACTCCTAGGTGACGAGGCTCAAGTGGAATATCGTTTCGGTCTATTTGGATATAGTGCTAATGTTGACGCAAGATAGGTGCACGGTTTGTGCAGAACTAGTCTCGGAAATCATTTTGAACGCACCCGATGGAACTCCTAGGTGACGTGGTTCATGTGGAATTCGTTTTGGTCTGTTTGGAGATAGTGTTAGTGTCGGTGCAAGATAGGTGCACGGTTTGTTCCAAACAAGGCTCAGAAACCATTTTGACCGCACCCGATGGAACTCCTAGGTGACGAGGCTCAAGTGGAATCTCGCTTCGATCTGTTTAGAGATAGTGTTAGTGTCGGTGCAAGATAGGTGCACGGTTTGCACCCTTTAGTACCATAGGCTTAGAAATCATTTTGGATGCACCCAATGGTACTCCTAGGTGATGGGGGTCAAGTGGAAGCTCGTTTCAGTCCGTTTGGAGATAGTGTTAGTGGTGCACGGTTTGTGCCGAACAAGGCTTGGAAATCATTTTGGAAGCACACGATGGAACTCCTAGGTGACGAGGCTCAAGTGGAATCTTGTTTCGGTCCGTTTGGAGATAGTGTTAGTATTAGTGCAAAATAGGTGCACGGTTTGTGCCCAACAAGGCTCGGAAATCATTTTGAACGCACCCGATGGAACTCCTAGGTGACGTGGGTCATGTGGAATCTCATTTTGGTCTGTTAGGCGATAGTGTTAGTGTCGGTGCAAGATAGGTGCACGGTTTGCACCCTTTAGTACCATAGGCTCAGAAATCATTTTGGACGCACCCAATGGTTCTCCTTTGTGATGGGGATCAAGTGGAAGCTCGTTTCAGTCCGTTTGAAGATAGTGTTTGTACTAGTGCAAGATAGGTGCATGGTTTGTGCCGAACAAGGCTCGGAAATCAATTTGGAAGCACCCGATGGAACTCCTAGGTGATGAGTCTCAAGTGGAATCTTGTTTCGGTCCGTTTGGAGATAGTGTTATTATTAGTGCAAGATAGGTGCACGGTTTGTGCTAAACAAGGCTTGGAAATCATTTCGGAAGCACACGATGGAACTCCAAGGTGACGAGGCTCAAGTGGAATCTCGTTTCGGTCCGTTTGGATATAGTGTTAGTATTAGTGCAAGATAGGTGCACGGTTTGTGCCAAACATGACATAGGCTCAGAAATCATTTTGGACGCACCCAAGGGTACTTCTAGGTGACGAGGCTCAAGTGGATGCTTGTTTCAGTCCGTTTGGAGATAGTGCTAATCTTGACGCAAGATAGGTGCATGTTTTGCACCGAATGTACCCTAGTCTTAAAAATCGTTTTGGACGCACCCCATGGAACTCCTAGGCGAGGAGGCTCAAGTGGCATCTCGTTTCAGTCTATTTGGAGATAGTGCTAATGTTGACGCAAGATAGGTGCACGGTTTGTGCAGAACAAGTCTCGGAAATCATTTTGAACGCACCCGATGGAACTCCTAGGTGACGTGGTTCATGTGGAATTCGTTTTGGTCTGTTTGGAGATAGTGTTAGTGTCGGTGCAAGATAGGTGCGCGTTTGCGCCCTTTAGTACTATAGGCTCAGAAATCATTTTGGACGAACCCAATGGTACTCCTAGGTGATGGGGGTCAAGTGGAAGCTTGTTTCAGTCCGTTTGAAGATAGTGTTAGTATTAGTGCAAGATAGGTGCACGGTTTGGGCCGAACAAGGCTCGGAAATCATTTCGGAAGCACCCGATGGAACTCCTATGTGATGAGGCTCAAGTGAAATCTTGTTTCGGTCCGTTTGGAGATAGTGTTAGTTTTAGTGCAAGATAGGTGCACGGTTTATTCCAAACAAGGCTCAGAAACCATTTTGACCGCACCCGATGGAACTCCTAGGTGACGAGGCTCTGGTGGAATCTCGTTTCGGTCTGTTTGGAGATAATGTTAGTGTCGGTGCAAGATAGGTGCACGGTTTGCACCCTAAAGTACCATAAGCTTAGAAATCATTTTGGAAATACCCAATGGTACTCCTAGGTGATGGGGGTCAAGTGGAAGCTCGTTTTAGTCCGTTTGGAGATAGTGTTAGTATTAGTGCAAGATAGGTGCACGGTTTGTGCCGAACAAGGCTCGAAAATCATTTTGGAAGCACACGATGGAACTCCTAGATGACGAGGCTCAAGTGGAATCTTGTTTTGATCCGTTTGGAGATAGTGTTAGCATTAGTGCAAGATAGGTGCACGGTTTGTTGCAAACAAGGCTCGGAAATCATTTTCACCGCACCCAATAGAACTCCTAGGTGACAAGGCTAAAGTGGAATCTCATTTCGGTCCATTTGGATATAGTGTTAGTATTAGTGCAAGATTGGTGCACGGTTTGTGCCGGACGTACCATAGGCTCAGAAATCGTTTTGGACGCACCCGATGGTACTCCTAGGTGACGAGGCTCAAGTGGATGCTTGTTTCAGTCCGTTTGGACATAGTGCTAATCTTGACGCAAGATAGGTGCAAGTTTTGCACAGAATGTACCATGGTATCGAAAATCATTTTGGGCGCACCTGATGGAACTCCTAGTGATGTGAGGCTCAAGTGGAATCTTGTTTCGATCCGCTTTGGAGATAGTGTTATTATCATGGATAGGATGGTTTGTAAACTTGATAACTTTGAAATCATTTTGCGCATGACTCCTAGGTGGAGGCTCAGGTAATCTGCACCGCTTGGAGATAGTGAGTATTAGCACCCTAGACGTGCCAACAAGGCTTGAAATCCACCCTTCCATGCAACTCCTAGTTGAAAAGTGGAATCTTGTTTCAGTCCACGGAATCATGCCATATTGACATGAAGGCACGAAATGGATGAAGGCTGAAATTCGATTGTTCTACAACCCCTCGGTGAATCGAAATCTCGAACCGTTTGAATGTTGCAAAGCACTCATGCCTTACCAAAGATTCCAAATATTCTTCCATGAGAGGAGAACACACACACAAGGTGGCTGTATTTTAACCAAAAGAGAAACTCTTACATAGAAGGAACTCCTTGACGATCAAGTGGAATTTATACAATGAGATAGTGTTAGTAAGAAGATAGGTGCAAAAGTTGACACAAGGCTAAATCATTTTGACCGCACTAACCACCATACCAAAAGGTCCTCTTTACTTTTGGATAAGTGTTAGTGGAAACTCAAGATAGGTGCACTCTTTGTTCCATTCTCGCATAGGCTCGAAATCATTTTGGGCTGCATGTGCACCTTCCACTAAATATCGATTCATAACTCTTAGCTAGGTTGTCCAAAAGATGCATTTGCAAATCATTTTGAACCACCGATGGAACTTGGTGACGAGGTTCAAGTGGAATCTTGTTTTGGTCTGTTAGTGTTAGTGTTAGTGCAAGATAGGTGCAAACTAGAAATCATTTTGACAATATGTTTGACGTGGATATGGAAGAAGGATGCAGAAAGATAGGTGCCCGGTTTTTTTTACCATAGCAGGTATAGCTGCAACAAAACTGTTGAATCATTTTGACAGGGTCAGGTGATGGAAGCTCATAATTGAGGTTGAGTTATCCTTGTCCACATCATTCTCTCTCCCTTTGAAGCACGCGATGGAACTCCTAGGTGATGAGGCTCAAGTGGAATCTTGTTTCATAACATCAACATTGTGTTAGAACATTATTGGAAACTTGACTCAAGAAAGAAAAAAATCAAGACTTGACGATGGAACTAACTAGGTGAAACTCTCGTTTTGGTCTCATTTGGAGATAGTGTTAGTGTTAGTGTTGCAAGATAACTCCATATAGTGAGAACCAAACCATCGAATTTTGACCACGAATGGTTCTCTCCTGAGAGGGGACAAGTGGAATGTTTAAATCTTTCAAGATAGTGTTATACTAGTGCAAGATTGCATGGACTTGACTCAACGCTATCTAATCAATTGAATACCAATCCTAGGTGAAGGAAGCTTGTAGAGATAGTCATTATTAGTCAAGACCATGACAAACAAGGCTCGAATACCAAATGATGATGGAGTATGGTAGTGTCATGGAACACAACGCCAACTTTGTAGATAGCCCAATCTTCATGGTGGAGCATAAGTAAACATTTTGATAACTATCGCTTGCATGACCTGATGGAGAGTGTAGTGCACCACGAGATCTTGCACCCATGACGAACATTTTGGACATCCACCCTTCCATGTGATGACAAAACCAAGCTTCACCGCAATCATGCCATATTGACATGAAGGCACGAAAATCATGGATGAACCCGATGAAGTTCGGTGTGATCTCAAGTGAAATCCTCAGAATCGAAAGATAGTGTTAGTGTTAGTGCAAGATAGGTCATGCCTTTACCTCAAAGATTCCAAAATCATTCTCTCCATGAGAGGAACTCCTACACACACAAGGTGGAATCTGTTTTTTTTTGAATAATGTTAGAGAAGATAGGTCTTACATAGAAGGATTACATGGGTATTTTTGGATACAATGGTACTCCTAGGTGATGGGGGCTCAAGTGAAAAGTTGACACTTTTGGAATAGTGGGTGCTAACCACCATTTGTGCCAAAGGTCCTCTTTACTTTTGGCTAAACTCAAGTGGAAAGGCTCAAGGAATCTCTTCAATTCGTCGCGATAGAGTGCATTAGTGCTGCATGTGCACCTTCCACTAAAACGATCATAACTCTTAGCTCGGAAGTCCAAAAGATGCACCGTTTGTTTTGGATATAGTGTTAGTATTAGTGCAAACTAGACTTCAATATGTTTCTGTTGATATGGAAGAAGGATGGACGAACCGATGGTACTCCTAGGTGACGAGGCTCAAGTTGCAGGTATAGCTGTAACAAAGTGCTGTTGAATCATAATTGAGGTTGAGTTATCCTTGTCCACATCACCTAGGTGAGGAGGCTCAACTGGAATCTTGTTTCGGTCCGTTTGGAGATAGTGTTATTGTCGGTGCAAGATAGGTGCATGGTTTGTGCCGAACGTACCATAGGCTTAGAAATCATTTTGGACGCACCCATTGGTACTCCTAGGTGATGGGGGTCAAGTGGAAGCTCGTTTTAGTCCGTTTGGAGATAGTGTTAGTATTAGTGCAAGATAGGTGCACGGTTTGTGCCGAACAAGGCTTGGAAATCATTTCAGAAGCACACGATGGAACTCCTAGTTGACGAGGCTCAAGTGGAATCTTGTTTCGGTCCATTTGGAGGTAGTGTTAGTATTAGTGCAAGATAGGTGCACGGTTTGTTCCAAACAAGGCTCAGAAATCATTTTGACCTCAGCCGATAGAACTCCTAGGTGACGAGACTCAAGTGGAATCTCGTTTTGGTCCGTTTGGAGATAGTGTTAGTGTCGGTGCAAGATAGGTGCACGGTTTGCGCCCTTTAGTACCATAGGCTTAGAAATCATTTTGGACGCACGCATTGGTACTCCTAGGTGATGGGGGTCAAGTGGAAGCTCGTTTCAGTCCGTTTGGAGATAGTGTTAGTATTAGTGCAAGATAGGTGCACGGTTTGTGCCGAAGAAGGCTTGGAAATCATTTCGGAAGCACACGATGGAACTCCTAGGTGACGAGGCTCAAGTGGAATCTTGTTTCGGTCTGTTTGGAGATAGTGTTAGTATTAGTGCAAGATAGGTGCACGATTTATTCCAAACAAGGCTTAGAAATCATTTTGACCGCACCCAATAGAACTCCGAGGTGACGAGGCTCAAGTGGAATCTCGTTTCGGTCCGTTTGGATATAGTGTTAGTATTAGTGCAAGATAGTTGCACGGTTTGTGCCAAACGTACCATAGGCTCTGAAATCATTTTGGATGCACCGATGGTACTCCTAGGTGACGAGGCTCAAGTGGAATATCGTTTCAGTATATTTGGATATAGTGCTAATGTTGACGCAAAATAGGTGCCCGGTTTGTGCAGAACAAGTCTCGGAAATCATTTTGAACGCACCCGATGGAACTCCTAGGTGACGTGGTTCATGTGGAATTCGTTTTGGTCTGTTTGGAGATAGTGTTAGTGTCGGTGCAAGATAGGTGCACGGTTTGCTCCAAACAAGGCTCAGAAACCATTTTGACCGCACCCGATGGAACTCCTAGGTGACGGGGCTCAAGTGGAATCTCGCTTCGATCTGTTTAGAGATAGTGTTAGTGTCGGTGCAAGATAGGTGCACGGTTTGCACCCTTTAGTACCATAGGCTTAGAAATCATTTTGGATGCACCCAATGGTACTCCTAGGTGATGGGGGTCAAGTGGAAGCTCGTTTCAGTCCGTTTGGAGATAGTGTTAGTGGTGCACGGTTTGTGCCGAACAAGGCTTGGAAATCATTTTGGAAGCACGCGATGGAACTCCTAGGTGACGAGGCTCAAGTGGAATCTTGTTTCGGTCCGTTTGGAGATAGTGTTAGTATTAGTGCAAGATAGGTGCACGGTTTGTGCCCAACAAGGCTCGGAAATCATTTTGAACGCACCCGATGGAACTCCTAGGTGACGTGGGTCATGTGGAATCTCGTTTTGGTCTGTTAGGCGATAGTGTTAGTGTCGGTGCAAGATAGGTGCACGGTTTGCACCCTTTAGTACCATAGGCTCAGAAATCATTTTGGACGCACCCAATGGTTCTCCTTTGTGATGGGGATCAAGTGGAAGCTCGTTTCAGTCCGTTTGAAGATAGTGTTAGTACTAGTGCAAGATAGGTGCATGGGTTTGTGCCGAACAAGGCTCGGAATCAATTTGGAAGCACCGATGGAACTCCTAGGTGATGAGTCTCAAGTGGAATCTTGTTTGATCCGTTTGGAGATAGTGTTATTATTAGTGCAAGATAGGTGCACGGTTTGTGCTAAACAAGGCTTGGAAATCATTTCGGAAGCACACGATGGAACTCCAAGGTGACGAGGCTCAAGTGGAATCTCGTTTCGGTCCGTTTGGATATAGTGTTAGTATTAGTGCAAGATAGGTGCACGGTTTGTGCCAAACATACCATAGGCTCAGAAATCATTTTGGACGCACCCAATGGTACTCCTAGGTGACGAGGCTCAAGTGGATGCTTGTTTCAGTCCGTTTGGAGATAGTGCTAATCTTGACGCAAGATAGGTGCATGTTTTGCACCGAATGTACCCTGGTCTTAAAAATCGTTTTGGACGCACCCGATGGTACTCCTAGGTGACGAGGCTCAAGTGGATGCTTGTTTCAGTCCGTTTGGACATAGTGCTAATCTTGACGCAAGATAGGTGCAAGTTTTGCACAGAATGTACCATGGTATCGAAAATCGTTTTGGACGCACCTGATGGAACTCCTAGGTGAGGAGGCTCAACCGGAATCTTGTTTCGTCCGCTTGGAGATAGTGTTATTGTCGGTTGCAAGATAGGTGCATGGTTTGTGCCGAACGTACCATAGGCTTAGAAATCATTTTGACGCGCACCCATTGGTACTCCTAGGTGATGGGGGTCAAGTGGAAGCTCGTTTTAGTCCGTTTGGAGATAGTGTTAGTATTAGTGCAAGATAGGTGCACGGTTTGTGCCGAACAAGGCTTGGAAATCATTTCGTATTAGCACCGATGGAACTCCTAGTTGACGAGGCTCAAGTGGAATCTTGTTTCGGTCCATTTGGAGATAGTGTTAGTATTAGTGCAAGATAGGTGCACGGTTTGTTCCAAACAAGGCTCGGAAATCATTTTGACCTCACCCGATAGAACTCCTAGGTGACGAGACTCAAGTGGAATCTCGTTTTGGTCCGTTTGGAGATAGTGTTAGTGTCGGTGCAAGATAGGTGCACGGTTTGCGCCCTTTAGTACCATAGGCTTAGAAATCATTTTGGACGCACCCATTGGTACTCCTAGGTGATGGGGGTCAAGTGGAAGCTCGTTTCAGTCCGTTTGGAGATAGTGTTAGTATTAGTGCAAGATAGGTGCACGGTTTGTGCCAAACAAGGCTTGGAAATCATTTTGGAAGCACACGATGGAACTCCTAGGTGACGAGGCTCAAGTGGAATCTTGTTTCGGTCCGTTTGGAGATAGTGTTAGTATTAGTGCAAGATAGGTGCACGGTTTGTTCCAAACAAGGCTTAGAAATCATTTTGACCGCACCCAATAGAACTCCTAGGTGACGAGGCTCAAGTGGAATCTCATTTCGGTCCGTTTGGATATAGTGTTAGTATAAGTGCAAGATAGTTGCACGGTTTGTGCCAAACGTACCATAGGCTCAAAATCATTTTTGGATGCACCGATGGTACTCCTAGGTGACGAGGCTCAAGTGGAATATCGTTTCATCCGTTTGGATATAGTGCTAATGTTGACGCAAAATAGGTGCAAGGTTTGCATGAATGTACAAGTCTCGAAAATCATTTTGAACGCACCGATGGAACTCCTAGGTGACGTGGTTCATGTGGAATTCGTTTTGGTCTGTTTGGAGATAGTGTTAGTGTCGGTGCAAGATAGGTGCACGGTTTGCTCCAAACAAGGCTCAGAAACCATTTTGACCGCACCCGATGGAACTCCTAGGTGACGGGGCTCAAGTGGAATCTCGCTTGATCCGCTTTAGAGATAGTGTTAGTGTTAGTGCAAGATAGGTGCACGGTTTGCACCCTTTAGTACCATAGGCTTAGAAATCATTTTGGATGCACCCAATGGTACTCCTAGGTGATGGGGGTCAAGTGGAAGCTCGTTTCAGACCGTTTGGAGATAGTGTTAGTGGTGCACGGTTTGTGCCGAACAAGGGCTTGGAAATCATTTTGGAAGCACGCGATGGAACTCCTAGGTGACGAGGCTCAAGTGGAATCTTGTTTGGTCCGTTTGGAGATAGTGTTAGTATTAGTGCAAGATAGGTGCACGGTTTGTTTAGCCAAACAAGGCTCGAAATCATTTTGAACGCACCGATGGAACTCCTAGGTGACGTGGGTCATGTGGAATCTCGTTTTGGTCTGTTAGGCGATAGTGTTAGTGTCGGTGCAAGATAGGTGCACGGTTTGCACCCTTTAGTACCATAGGCTCAGAAATCATTTTGGACGCACCCAATGGTTCTCCTTTGTGATGGGGATCAAGTGGAAGCTCGTTTCAGTCCGTTTGAAGATAGTGTTAGTACTAGTGCAAGATAGGTGCATGGTTTGTGCCGAACAAGGCTCGGAAATCAATTTGGAAGCACCCGATGGAACTCCTAGGTGATGAGTCTCAAGTGGAATCTTGTTTCGGTCCGTTTGGAGATAGTGTTATTATTAGTGCAAGATAGGTGCACGGTTTGTGCTAAACAAGGCTTGGAAATCATTTCGGAAGCACACGATGGAACTCCAAGGTGACGAGGCTCAAGTGGAATCTCGTTTCGGTCCGTTTGGATATAGTGTTAGTATTAGTGCAAGATAGGTGCACGGTTTGTGCCAAACATACCATAGGCTCAGAAATCATTTTGGACGCACCCAATGGTACTCCTAGGTGACGAGGCTCAAGTGGATGCTTGTTTCAGTCCGTTTGGAGATAGTGCTAATCTTGACGCAAGATAGGTGCATGTTTTGCACCGAATGTACCTCGGTCTTAAAAATCGTTTTGGACGCACCCCATGGAACTCCTAGGCGAGGAGGCTCAAGTGGCATCTCGTTTCGATCTATTTGGAGATAGTGCTAATGTTGACGCAAGATAGGTGCACGGTTTGCATGCAGAACAAGTCTCGAAATCATTTTGAACGCACCCGATGGAACTCCTAGGTGACGTGGTTCATGTGGAATTCGTTTTGGTCTGCTTGGAGATAGTGTTAGTGTCGGTGCAAAGATAGGTGCGCGTTTGCTTGCTTTTTAGTACTATAGGCTCGTATCATTTTGGACGAACCCAATGGTACTCCTAGGTGATGGGGGTCAAGTGGAAGCTCGTTTCTGTCCGTTTGAAGATAGTGTTAGTATTAGTGCAAGATAGGTGCACGGTTTGGGCCGAACAAGGCTCGGAAATCATTTCGGAAGCACCCGATGGAACTCCTATGTGATGAGGCTCAAGTGAAATCTTGTTTCGGTCCGTTTGGAGATAGTGTTAGTTTTAGTGCAAGATAGGTGCACGGTTTATTCCAAACAAGGCTCAGAAACCATTTTGACCGCACCCGATGGAACTCCTAGGTGACGAGGCTCTGTTGGAATCTCGTTTCGGTCTGTTTGGAGATAATGTTAGTGTCGGTGCAAGATAGGTGCACGGTTTGCACCCTAAAGTACCATAAGCTTAGAAATTATTTTGGAAATACCCAATGGTACTCCTAGGTGATGGGGGTCAAGTGGAAGCTCGTTTCAGTCCGTTTGGAGATAGTGTTAGTATTAGTGCAAGATAGGTGCGTGGTTTGTGCCGAACAAGGCTCGAAAATCATTTTGGAAGCACACGATGGAACTCCTAGATGACGAGGCTCAAGTGGAATCTTGTTTTGATCCGTTTGGAGATAGTGTTAGCATTAGTGCAAGATAGGTGCACGGTTTGTTGCAAACAAGGCTCGGAAATCATTTTCACCGCACCCAATAGAACTCCTAGGTGACAAGGCTAAAGTGGAATCTCATTTCGGTCCGTTTGGATATAGTGTTAGTATTAGTGCAAGATTGGTGCACGGTTTGTGCCGGACGTACCATAGGCTCAGAAATCGTTTTGGACGCACCCGATGGTACTCCTAGGTGACGAGGCTCAAGTGGATGCTTGTTTCAATCCGTTTGGACATAGTGCTAATCTTGACGCAAGATAGGTGCAAGTTTTGCACAGAATGTACCATGGTATCGAAAATCATTTTGGACGCACCTGATGGAACTCCTAGGTGAGGAGGCTCAACTGGAATCTTGTTTCGGTCCGTTTGGAGATAGTGTTATTGTCGGTGCAAGATAGGTGCATGGTTTGTGCCGAACGTACCATAGGCTTAGAAATCATTTTGTACGCACCCATTGGTACTCCTAGGTGATGGGGGTCAAGTGGAAGCTCGTTTTATTCCGTTTGGAGATAGTGTTAGTATTAGTGCAAGATAGGTGCACGGTTTGTGCCGAACAAGGCTTGGAAATCATTTCAGAAGCACACGATGGAACTCCTAGTTGACGAGGCTCAAGTGGAATCTTGTTTCGGTCCATTTGGAGGTAGTGTTAGTATTAGTGCAAGATAGGTGCACGGTTTCTTCCAAACAAGGCTCAGAAATCATTTTGACCTCAGCCGATAGAACTCCTAGGTGACGAGACTCAAGTGGAATCTCGTTTTGGTCCGTTTGGAGATAGTGTTAGTGTCGGTGCAAGATAGGTGCACGGTTTGCGCCCTTTAGTACCATAGGCTTAGAAATCATTTTGGACGCACGCATTGGTACTCCTAGGTGATGGGGGTCAAGTGGAAGCTCGTTTCAGTCCGTTTGGAGATAGTGTAAGTATTAGTGCAAGATAGGTGCACGGTTTGTGCCGAACAAGGCTTGGAAATCATTTCGGAAGCACACGATGGAACTCCTAGGTGACGAGGCTCAAGTGGAATCTTGTTTCGATCTGTTTGGAGATAGTGTTAGTATTAGTGCAAGATAGGTGCACGGTTTATTCCAAACAAGGCTCGGAAATCATTTTGACCGCACCCAATAGAACTCCGAGGTGACGAGGCTCAAGTGGAATCTCGTTTCGGTCTGTTTGGATATAGTGTTAGTATTAGTGCAAGATAGGTGCACGGTTTCTGCCAAATGTACCATAGGCTCTGAAATCATTTTGGATGCACCGATGGTACTCCTAGGTGACGAGGCTCAAGTGGAATATCGTTTCAGTCTATTTGGATATAGTGCTAATGTTGACGCAAGATAGGTGCATGGTTTGGGCAGAACAAGTCTCGGAAATCATTTTGAACGCACCCGATGGAACTCCTAGGTGACGTGGTTCATGTGGAATTCGTTTTGGTCTGTTTGGAGATAGTGTTAGTGTCGGTGCAAGATAGGTGCACGGTTTGCTTCAAAGATACTATAGGCTCGAAAAATCGTTTTGGACGAACCCAATGGTACTCCTAGGTGATGGGGGTCAAGTGGAAGCTCGTTTCAGTCCGTTTGGAGATAGTGTTAGTAGTGCAAGATAGGTGCACGGTTTGTGCCGAAACAAGGCTCGGAAATCATTTCGGAAGCACCCGATGGAACTCCTATGTGATGAGGATCAAGTGAAATCTTGTTTCGGTCCGTTTGGATTTTGTGTTAGTATTAGTGCATGATAGGTGCACGGTTTGTTTCAAACAAGGCTCAGAAACCATTTGGGGATAGTGCTAATCTTGACGCAAGATAGGTGCACGTTTTGCACCAAATGTACCCTGGTCTCGAAAATCATTTTGGACACACCCGATGGAACTCCTAGGTGACGAGGCTCAAGTGGAATCTTGTTTTGATCCGTTTGGAGATATTGTTAGCATTAGTGCAAGATAGGTGCACGGTTTGTTGCAAACAAGGCTCGGAAATCATTTTCACCGCACCCAATAGAACTCCTAGGTGACGAGGCTAAAGTGGAATCTCATTTCGGTCCGTTTGGATATAGTGTTAGTATTAGTGCAAGATTGGTGCATGGTTTGTGCCGAACGTACCATAGGCTCGAAATCATTTTGGGCGCTTTAATGGCGCGACCATGGGACTCCTAGGTGACGAGGCTCAAGTGGAATCTCGTTTGGTCTATTTGGATATAGTGCTAATGTTGACGCAAGATAGGTGCACGGTTTGTGCGAACAAGTCTCGAAATCATTTTGAACGCACCCGATGGAACTCCTAGGTGACGTGGGGTCATGTGGAATCTCGTTTGGTCTGCTTTGGAGATAGTGTTAGTGTCGGTTGCAAGATAGGTGCACGGTTTGCACCCTTTTAGTACTATAGGCTCAGAAATCATTTTGGACGCACCCAATGGTACTCCTAGGTGATGGGGGTCAAGTGGAAGCTCGTTTCAGTCCGTTTGGATATAGTGTTAGTATTAGTGCAAGATAGGTGCACGGTTTGTGCCAAACAAGGCTCGGAAATCATTTCGGAAGCACCCGATGGAACTCCTATGTGATGAGGCTCAAGTGAAATCTTGTTTCGGTCCGTTTGGAGATAGTATTAGTATTAGTGCAAGATATGTGCATGGTTTTTTTCCAAACAAGGCTCGAAAATCATTTTGACCGCACCCGATGGAACTCCTTGGGGACGAGGCTCAAGTGGAATCTCGTTTCGGTCTGTTTAGAGATAGTGTTAGTGTCGGTGCAAGATAGGTGAATGGTTTGCGCCCTTTAGTACCATAGGCTTAGAAATCATTTTGGACGCACCCAATGGTACTCCTAGGTGATGGGGGTCAAGTGGAAGCTCGTTTCAGTCCGTTTGGAGATAGTGTTAGTGGTGCACGGTTTGTGCCGAACAAGGCTTGGAAATCATTTCGGAAGCACACGATGGAACTCCTAGGTGACGAGGCTCAAGTGGAATCTTGTTTCGGTCCGTTTGGAGATAGTGTTAGTATTAGTGCAAGATAGGTGCACGGTTTGTTCCAAACAAGGCTCGGAAATCATTTTGACCTCACCCGATAGAACTCCTAGGTGACGAGGCTCAAGTGGAATCTCGTTTTGGTCCGTTTGGATATAGTGTTAGTATTAGTGCAAGATAGGTGCACGGTTTGTGCCAAACGTACCATAGGCTCAGAAATCGTTTTGGACGCACCCGATGGTACTCCTAGGTGACGAGGCTCAAGTGGATGCTTCTTTTAGTCCATTTGGAGATAGTGCTAATCTTGATGCAAGATAGATGCAAGTTTTGCATGGAATGTACCCTGGTCTCGAAAATCATTTTGGACGCACCCGATGGAACTCCTAGGCGACGAGGCTCAAGTGAAATCTTGTTTCGGTCCGTTTGGAGATAGTGTTAGTATTAGTGCAAGATAGCTGCACGGTTTGTTCCAAACAAGGCTCGGAAATCATTTTCACCGCACCCAATAGAACTCCTAGGTGACGAGGCTAAAGTGGAATCTCATTTCGGTCCGTTTGGATATAGTGTTAGTATTAGTGCAAGATTGGTGCATGGTTTGTGCCGAACGTACCATAGGCTCAGAAATCGTTTTGGACGCACCCGATGGGACTCCTAGGTGACGAGGCTCAAGTGGAATCTCGTTTCAGTCTATTTGGATATAGTGCTAATGTTGACGCAAGATAGGTGCACGGTTTGTGCAGAACAAGTCTCGGAAATCATTTTGAACGCACCCGATGGAACTCCTAGGTGACGTGGGTCATGTGGAATTTGTTTCAGTCTGTTTGGAGATAGTGTTAGTGTCGGTGCAAGATAGGTAAACGGTTTGCGCCCTTTAGTACCATAGGCTCAGAAATTGTTTTGGACGAACCCAATGATACTCCTAGGTGATGGGGGTCAAGTGGAAGCTCGTTTCAGTCCGTTTGAACATAGTGTTAGTATTAGTGCAAGATAGGTGCACGGTTTGTGCCGAACAAGGCTCGGAAATCATTTCGGAAGCACACGATGGAACTCCAATGTGATGAGGCTCAAGTGAAATCTTGTTTCGGTCCGTTTGGAGATAGTGTTAGTATTAGTGCAAGATAGGTGCACGGTTTGTTCCTAACAAGGCTCAGAAACCATTTTGACCGCACCCACTGGAACTCCTAGGTGACGAGGCTCAAGTGGAATATCGTTTCAGTCTATTTGGATATAGTGCTAATGTTGACGCAAGATAGGTGCACGGTTTGTGCAGAACAAGTCTCGGAAATAATTTTGAACGCACCCGATGGAACTCCTAGGTGACGTGGTTCATGTGGAATTCGTTTTGCTCTGTTTGGAGATAGTGTTAGTGTCGGTGCAAGATAGGTGCACGGTTTGCGCCCTTTAGTACTATAGGCTCAGAAATCGTTTTGGATGAACCCAATGGTACTCCTAGGTGATGGGGGTCAAGTGGAAGCTCGTTTCAGTCCGTTTGGAGATAGTGTTAGTAGTGCAAGATAGGTGCACGGTTTGTGCCGAACAAGGCTCGGAAATCATTTCGGAAGCACCCGATGGAACTCCTATGTGATGAGGCTCAAGTAAAATCTTGTTTCGGTCCGTTTGGATTTTGTGTTAGTATTAGTGCAAGATAGGTGCACGGTTTGTTTCAAACAAGGCTCAGAAACCATTTGGGGATAGTGCTAATCTTGACGCAAGATAGTTGCACGTTTTGCACCAAATGTACCCTGGTCTCGAAAATCATTTTGGACACACCCGATGGAACTTCTAGGTGACGAGGCTCAAGTGGAATCTTGTTTTGATCTGTTTGGAGATATTGTTAGCATTAGTGCAAGATAGGTGCACGGTTTGTTGCAAACAAGGCTCGGAAATCATTTTCACCGCACCCAATAGAACTCCTAGGTGACGAGGCTAAAGTGGAATCTCATTTCGGTCCGTTTGGATATAGTGTTAGTATTAGTGCAAGATTGGTGCATGGTTTGTGTCGAACGTACCATAGGCTCAGAAATCGCTTTGGACGCACCCGATGGGACTCCTAGGTGACGAGGCTCAAGTGGAATCTCGTTTCAGTCTATTTGGATATAGTGCTAATGTTGACGCAAGATAGGTGCACGGTTTGTGCAGAACAAGTCTCGGAAATCATTTTGAACGCACCCGATGGAACTCCTAGGTGACGTGGGTCATGTGGAATTTGTTTCAGTCTGTTTGGAGATAGTGTTAGTGTCGGTGCAAGATAGGTAAACGGTTTGCGCCCTTTAGTACCATAGGCTCAGAAATTGTTTTGGACGAACCCAATGGTACTCCTAGGTGATGGGGGTCAAGTGGAAGCTCGTTTCAGTCTGTTTGAACATAGTGTTAGTATTAGTGCAAGATAGGTGCACGGTTTGTGCCGAACAAGGCTCGGAAATCATTTCGGAAGCACACGATGGAACTCCTATGTGATGAGGCTCAAGTGAAATCTTGTTTCGGTCCGTTTGGAGATAGTATTAGTATTAGTGCAAGATATGTGCACGGTTTTTTTCCAAACAAGGCTCGAAAATCATTTTGACCGCACCCGATGGAACTCCTTGGGGACGAGGCTCAAGTGGAATGTCGTTTCGGTCTGTTTAGAGATAGTGTTAGTGTCGGTGCAAGATAGGTGAATGGTTTGCGCCCTTTAGTACCATAGGCTTAGAAATCATTTTGGACGCACCCAATGGTACTCCTAGGTGATGGGGGTCAAGTGGAAGCTCGTTTCAGTCCGTTTGGAGATAGTGTGATGAGGACATCACCTGCTCGGATATAACCACATTGGCAACTTTTGATTCACAGGTGAAACAATTCTTTATCATGATTGTATTTGATACATTTGATGAATTGATGCTGCACCATGATGTGTGTTCATTCTCATTTTCAGAATTACTTACATGGATCAAGGGAAGGTTTGATTGCATATGGAAAGCATGGAAGGTTAATGAAGTTGATTGGGGACCAAATCCAAGTATTCCTAACGTCCTCCACTAGGCAACCACGTCGCTTTGGTTCCAAGGACAGAAAAGAGTCCAAGTACAACACGCTTTGGAAGTTGAATTCGGACTGCAAAATAGTCCCCAATTGCGAATCTTCCCCACGACTTCATACGGACTCCGATTGGGACGTTCTAGCACTTTTTAGAAAGCTTATCAAGTCTATTTTCCAATGGATCTGGACTCATGGCCATATCTTATCCGATGCTTCTGCAGTCGTCGTTTCAACGCCGGGACCTTTTTCTGCCTTTGGTGCATTTGCACACCCTATTTTGGGCCGATGACCCATGTATCAAGTTGGGTCCATTAGGGACGCGTCCTAGGGGTTGGAGAACTGTTACCCCAAATTGATAGCTGTCTTGTTGTTGTTTTTGTTTTTGAGTCCGAATCTGAGTACATCTTTGTGCAGCGATGGTTCATATCTATACTCAACTTCTCCATTTCCAACATATCCATATTAGCTCAAGATCACTCTAGAGTTCTAATCTTGTTAAAGACCGAGTTGGAATCGTTTTGTGGACTCTGAATTGGTTGTTGCGCGTGGGTCATTATTAAATCTTGTTTGCTTTTTTGGAC
Organism: Miscanthus lutarioriparius; assembly: GCA_904845875.1. Lineage (NCBI taxonomy): Eukaryota > Viridiplantae > Streptophyta > Magnoliopsida > Poales > Poaceae > Miscanthus > Miscanthus lutarioriparius. The sequence goes on along the minus strand of CAJGYO010000010.1, from coordinate 117,257 downwards.
TTGTGCATACATATTGTTTGGTTTTACTCAAGAGAGAGAGAGAGATAAAAGAAAAGAAAGAAAGAAAAGGAAAAAGGAAATTGTTTTGAGAGAGAGAGAGAGAAAAGAAAAGAAAAGAAAAGGAAGGAAGAAGTGGGCTGTTAGTTCACTGCTTCTCCATTGTTTTTGGTGGTGTGTTGTGACTTCCTTTGTGTCCAAGGCTCGCGCCTCTAGGCACACGTCTAACTAGGACCAGCTCACAGTACCACCGTTGAACGATTATTTAGCTTGCTTTTGTGATTAACGTGGTGCTAGTACTTCCTTGCTTCAAATTTGTTCTATAGCTCCACATATTTTGACTACACCTTGATAGGTGTTGTTGTTGCGGCACCGATACACTTCATTCCACATTGCTTGAGACTTGTTGGTTGCCGTGCACCTCCTGTTTGGCTTGATAAGAACTTGTAAGGGCTTGTTTTAACAAGTTGAGTTTGAGAGAATTACAACCGACACATCCTAGTAGTTGATAGGAGGATACATATTTTTTTGTTTCTTGTTTTCTACTAATCATGGCGGGTGATAGGTGAAGATTTTTGAGCTGTTGAAATTAGACCCTCATATTCAGGATGTCATTCAACACTTGCCGATATATGATGGTAAGTTTGATCCTAAAGCTTACATTGATTGGGAGCTAAAAGTAGATAATGAATTTGATGAGCATGACCTCATGTCTGAGAAACAAAAGATTTATATTGCCTCCAATGTGTTTGACTGAATTTGCTTTGCTAGAATGGAAACACATTTGTAGGCACAACAAAGTTCAAAATCTTGGGAAGACTTCAAATTTCTTTTTAGAGATGCATTCGTTCCTGCATATTATGCTGATTATTTGGTTGCAAAATTAGACAACTTGAAGCAAGATAGTAGGACTGTAAAAGCATACTACCATGATTTTAAGATTTGCATCATGTTTGGTGGATTAGATGAATGCATGGAAGATGTTATGAGTAGGTTCATGAGAGGGCTCAATTCTGAAATTCAAACCTTGTTAATTAGCCATTTTATAGCCATATTGGTCAATTGTTTTGTCTTGCTCTCAATGCTGAAAAGGAGATTCTATTATCTGTGAATACTTGCAAGAATGATGTGACCCATAATGTCCAAAATTTGTCCACTCAGATGCTAATGAAGAGCAACAAATAGTGGAACCCATTGCTGATTTTCCTTTGTCACAAAATGAATTACTTGCTGTTCCTTGTGATAAAACGAGGACTTGTGTGCTGATGATCCTTTTACTCCTATGCCACAAGTAGCGAATAAGTGTGATACTTTTGGCTTGGAACCATACAAATGTGCTTGAAGATAGGCTTTTTTCATCCTATTACATGTGCACAAGATGAACTGAATTTGTTGTCCTCTTTAAATACTTTGGGTTATATTGAATTTGACATTCTATGTAATCTAAATTATCTAAAAGAGAAACTTAAATTTGATTCTAGTTTGCCAAGTTTTAATCATTGTTCGCTTCATGCAATTGGCAAATACGACCACAAAGGAGAATATTTGGTGCATAGAGTTTATATTTGCTCTAATCTGAAATATCCTTATGGGCTACAATACCATGAACGAATAGGGGCTGCACTAACACTAATAATGTCTTGCAAAGTTTTTTCTAGTTTTTCCGATATAGTGTTAGTGTAAGGCCAAAGAAGGGGAGCATTGCTGGTTGTGGCCATAGCACCATAGTCGTAGCTCCATGCTCCAACATCAAAGCAAGCACCTTTGAATACCATTGGAGCAAGTCGAGGCTCGACTTGCAGTGCAAGAAGGGAGAATGATGAGGACATCACCTGCTCGGATATAACCACATTGGCAACTTTTGATTCACAGGTGAAACAATTCTTTATCATGATTGTATTTGATACATTTGATGAATTGATGCTGCACCATGATGTGTGTTCATTCTCATTTTCAGAATTACTTACATGGATCAAGGGAAGGTTTGATTGCATATGGAAAGCATGGAAGGTTAATGAAGTTGATTGGGGACCAAATCCAAGTATTCCTAACGTCCTCCACTAGGCAACCACGTCGCTTTGGTTCCAAGGACAGAAAGAGTCCAAGTACAACACGTTTTGGAAGTTGAATTCGGACTGCAAAATAGTCCCAAATTACGACGGTCCCCACGACTTCATACGGACTCCAATTGGGACATTCTAGCACTTTTTGGAAAGCTTATCAAGTCTATTTTCCAATGGATCTGGACTCATGGCCATATCTTATCCGATGCTTCTGCAGTCGTCGTTTCAACGCCGGGACCTTTTCTGCCTTTGGTGCTGCGTCACCCTATTTTGGGCCGATGACCCATGTATCAAGTTGGGTCCATTAGGGACGCGTCCTAGGGTTGGAGAACGACCCCAACACCCCCCTGGTCGTTCCCCTATGTATTAATAAGGATTAGAGCCGCCACAAACAGATTGGGTTTTGTTTGTTGAAAGTTTAGCCATTGCTACTTCCTTGTAGACGCGTGTGTATGTCGACTAGACCATCCGTTCTACTTGATTCGAACCCCAACTTTGTGATTTCAGATTGGTTTTCATCTCCATATTTGCAATTGAGTTGCTTGTTCTACTTGTTCTTGCTTGTTCCTCGATTGCTTGCGGAATTACCCTAGTGGTTTGGTTGATCGCGCTCCACAAGATCGCGGCAGCTGTGGAGGAGGTGTGTATCGGTTTTAAGGCGCACCTTGAAGGCTATAGTCGGGCCGTGAACGTCATCTCCACCCATCAATCGAAAGTTATCCCACACCTCTCATCGAAAGATCGGAAACAAAACCCTAAGCGGGATCATATCAGTTGGTAATCAGAGCAAGGTTTATCGGTGAGAGACTTCGAATCCTTCGCTGTTTTTAATTTTTCCTATAGTCCAGAAAAGCCAAAAAATAGTAGATTAGTTTACCCACAATCCTATAAACCCTTTGAGCCTTTGCTAGCACTTTGCTTAGTTAGGGCTTGTTGAGTTTTTTTAGTTGCATCGGTTGTGTCGAGTTGCTTTGGTCTTAGTTTTAGTCCTTTAGAGTTTCGAGTTCTTGTCACGTTCTAGTCACAGCCGTGTGCTACCATATAAACCTTCTGTTGGCTGAATCCGAATACATCCTTGTGTTCAAGTCTGAGTAGGAATCTTAGTTTGTTTTGAGACCGAATCCCACGTGGTGTTGAAGTTCGAGTTGGAATCGGTTTTGTGTCCAAATTGATAGCTGTCTTGTTGCTTGTTTTGAGTCCGAATCTGAGTACATCTTTGTGCAGCGATAGTTCATATCTATACTCAACTTCTCCACGTCCAACATATCCATATTAGCTCAGCTCACTCTAGAGTTCTAATCTTGTTAAAGACCGAGTTGGAATCGTTGTGGACTCTGAATTGGTTGTTGCGCCGTGTTATTAAATCTTGTTGCTTTTTGCACTTGTGCATACATATTGGCTTGGTTTTACTCCAGAGAGAGAGAGATAAAAGAAAGAAAGAAAAAGAAAAAAAAAAAAGGGGCTGTTCGTTGAGAGAGAGAGAGAAAGAAAAGAAAAGAAAAGAAAAGGAAGAAAAGGGGTGTTCGTTGTGCTTCTCCATTGTTTTTGGTGGTGTGTTGTGACTTCCTTTGTGTCCAGGCTCGCGCTCTCTACACGGTCTAGGCTAGGACCAGCCACGCAGTACCACCGTTGAACGATTATTTAGCTTGCTTTTGTGATTAACGTGGTGCTAGTACTTCCTTGCTTCAGCCCACCTATAGCTCCACATATTTCGACTACTGACTTGATAGGTGTTGTTGTTGCGGCACCGATACACTTCATTCCACGGTTGCAGACTTTGTTGGTTGCCGTCACCTCCTGTTTGGCTTGGTAAGAACTTGTAAGGGCTTGTTTTAACAAGTTGAGTTTGAGAGAATTACAACCGACACATCCTAGTAGTTGATAGGAGGATACATATTTTTTGTGTTTCTTGTTTTCTACTAATCATGGCGGGTGATGATCTGAAGATTTTTGAGCTGTTGAAATTAGACCCTCATATTCGGGATGTCATTCAACACTTGCCGGTATATGATGGTAAGTTTGATCCTAAAGCTTACATTGATTGGGAGCTAAAAGTAGATAATGAATTTGATGAGCATGACCTGTCTGAGAAACAAAAGATTTATATTGCCTCCAATGTTTTGACTGAATTTGCTTTGCTAGAATGGAAACACATTTGTAGGCACAACAAAGTTCCAAAATCTTGGGAAGACTTCAAATTTCTTTTTAGAGATGCATTCGTTCCTGCATATTATGCTGATTATTTGGTTGCAAAATTAGACAACTTGAAGCAAGATAGTAGGACTTTGTAAAAGCATACTACCATGATTTTAAGATTTGCATCATGTTTGGTGGATTAGATGAATGCATGGAAGATGTTATGAGTAGGTTCATGAGAGGGCTCAATTCTGAAATTCAAACCTTGTTAATTAGCCATTTTTATAGCCATATTGGTCAATTGTTTTGTCTTGCTCTCAATGCTGAAAAGGAGATTCTATTATCTGTGAATACTTGCAAGAATGATGTGACCCATAATGTCCAAAATTTGTCCACTCTGTATGCTAATGAAGAGCAACAAATAGTGGAACCCACTGCTGATTTTCCTTTGTCACAAAATGAATTACTTGCTGTTCCTTGTGATAAAGAGGACTTGTGTGCTGATGATCCTTTTACTCCTATGCCACAAGTAGCGAATAAGTGTGATACTTTTGGCTTGGAACCATACAAATGTGTCTTTGAAGATAGGCTTTTTCATCCTATTACATGTGCACAAGATGAACTGAATTTGTTGTCCTCTTTAAATACTTTGGGTTATATTGAATTTGACATTCTATGTAATCTAAATTATCTAAAAGAGAAACTTAAATTTGATTCTAGTTTGCCAAGTTTTAATCATTGTTAAGCTTCATGCAATTGGCAAATCGACCACAAAGGAGAATATTTGGTGCATAGAGTTTATATTTGCTCTAATCTGAAATATCCTTATGGGCTACAATACCATGAACGAATAGGGGCTGCACTAACACTAATAATGTCTTGCAAAGTTTTTTCTAGTTTTTCCGATATGCAACAGGTAAGGCCAAAGAAGGGGAGCATTGTTGGTTGTGGCCATGCAAAGCATAGTCGTCGCTCCATGCTCCAACATCAAAGCAAGCACCTTTGAATACCATTGGAGCAAGTCGAGGACGACTTGCAGAGCAAGAAGGGAGAATGATGAGGACATCACCTGCTCGGATATAACCACATTGGCAACTTTTGATTCACAGGTGAAACAATTCTTTATCATGATTGTATTTGATACATTTGATGAATTGATGCTTGCACCATGATGTGTGTTCATTCTCATTTTCAGAATTACTTACATGGATCAAGGGAAGGTTTGATTGCATATGGAAAGCATGGAAGGTTAATGAAGTTGATTGGGGACCAAATCCAAGTATTCCTAACGTCCTCCACTAGGCAACCACGTCGCTTTGGTTCCAAGGACGAAAAGAGTCCAAGTACAACACGTTTTGGAAGTTGAATTCGGACTGCAAAATAGTCCCAAATTACGACGGTCCCCACGACTTCATACGGACTCCAATTGGGACATTCTAGCACTTTTTGAAAGCTTATCAAGTCTATTTTCCAATGGATCTGGACTCATGGCCATATCTTATCCGATGCTTCTGCAGCGTCGTCGTTTCAACGCCGGGACCTTTTCTGCCTTTGGTGCTGCGTCACCCTATTTTGGGCCGATGACCCATGTATCAAGTTGGGTCCATTAGGGACGCGTCCTAGGGTTGGAGAACGACCCCAAACACCCCCTGGTCGTTCCCCTATGTATTAATAAGGATTAGAGCCGCCACAAACAGATTGGGTTTTGTTTGTTGAAAGTTTAGCCATTGCTACTTCCTTGTAGACGCGTGTGTCGACTAGACCATCCGTTCTACTTGATTCAGAACCCCAACTTTGTGATTTCAGATTGGTTTTCATCTCCATATTTGCAATTGAGTTGCTTGTTCTACTTGTTCTTGCTTGTTCCTCGATTGCTTGCAGGAATTACCCTAGTGGTTTGGTTGATCGCGCTCCACAAGATCGCGGCAGCTGTTGGAGGTGGTGTATCGGTTTTTAAGGCGCACCTTGGAAGGCTATAGTCGGGCCGTGAACGTCATCTCCACCCATCAATCGAGTTATCCCACACCTCTCATCGAAAGATCGGAAACAAACCCTAGCGGGATCATATCAGTTGGTAATCAGAGCAAGGTTTATCGGTGAGAGACTTCGAATCCTTCGCTGTTTTTAATTTTTCCTATAGTCCAGAAAAGCCAAAAAATAGTAGATTAGTTTACCCACAATCCTATAAACCCTTTGAGCCTTTGCTAGCACTGCTTAGTTAGGGCTTGTTGAGTTTTTGGTTGCATCGGTTGTGTCGAGTTGCTGGTCTTAGTTTTAGTCCTTTAGAGTTTCGAGTTCTTGTCACGTTCTAGTCACAGCCGTGTGCTACCATATAAACCTTCTGTTGGCTGAATCCGAATACATCCTTGTGTTCAAGTCTGAGTAGGAATCTTAGTTTGTTTTGAGACCGAATCCCACGTGGTGTTGAAGTTCGAGTTGGAATCGGTTTTGTGTCCAAATTGATAGCTGTCTTGTTGCTGTTTTGAGTCCGAATCTGAGTACATCTTTGTGCAGCAGTAGTTCATATCTATACTCAACTTCTCCACGTCCAACATATCCATATTAGCTCAGCTCACTCTAGAGTTCTAATCTTGTTAAAGACCGAGTTGGAATCGTTGTGGACTCTGAATTGGTTGTTGCGCCGTGTTATTAAATCTTGTTGCTTTTTGCACTTGTGCATACATATTGGCTTGGTTTTACTCCAGAGAGAGAGAGAGATAAAAGAAAAGAAAGAAAGAAAAGGAAAAAAGGGGCTGTTCGTTGTGAGAGAGAGAGAGAAAAGAAAAGAAAAGAAAAGAAAAGGAAGAAAAGGGGCTGTTCGTTGTGCTTCTCCATTGTTTTTGGTGGTGTGTTGTGACTTCCTTTGTGTCCAGGCTCGCGCCTCTAGCACGGTCTAGGCTAGGACCAGCACAGTACCACCGTTGAACGATTATTTAGCTTGCTTTTGTGATTAACGTGGTGCTAGTACTTCCTTGCTTCAGCCCACCTATAGCTCCACATATTTCGACTCTGACTTGATAGGTGTTGTTGTTGCGGCACCGATACACTTCATTACACACAGTGCTGCAGACTTGTTGGTTGCCGTCACCTCTGTTTGGCTTGGTAAGAACTTGTAAGGGCTTGTTTTAACAAGTTGAGTTTGAGAGAATTACAACCGACACATCCTAGTAGTTGATAGGAGGATACATATTTTTTTGTGTTTCTTGTTTTCTACTAATCATGGCAGGTGATACGAAGATTTTTGAGCTGTTGAAATTAGACCCTCATATTCAGGATGTCATTCAACACTTGCCGGTATATGATGGTAAGTTTGATCCTAAAGCTTACATTGATTGGGAGCTAAAAGTAGATAATGAATTTGATGAGCATGACCTGTCTGAGAAACAAAAGATTTATATTGCCTCCAATGTTTTGACTGAATTTGCTTTGCTAGAATGGAAACACATTTGTAGGCACAACAAAGTTCCAAAATCTTGGGAAGACTTCAAATTTCTTTTTAGAGATGCATTCGTTCCTGCATATTATGCTGATTATTTGGTTGCAAAATTAGACAACTTGAAGCAAGATAGTAGGATTTGTAAAAGCATACTACCATGATTTTAAGATTTGCATCATGTTTGGTGGATTAGATGAATGCATGGAAGATGTTATGAGTAGGTTCATGAGAGGGCTCAATTCTGAAATTCAAACCTTGTTAATTAGCCATTTTATAGCCATATTGGTCAATTGTTTTGTCTTGCTCTCAATGCTTTGAAAAGGAGATTCTATTATCTGTGAATACTTGCAAGAATGATGTGACCCATAATGTCCAAAATTTGTCCACTCTGTATGCTAATGAAGAGCAACAAATAGTGGAACCCACTCGCTGATTTTCCTTTGTCACAAAATGAATTACTTGCTGTTCCTTGTGATAAAGAGGACTTGTGTGTTGATGATCCTTTTACTCCTATGCCACAAGTAGCGAATAAGTGTGATACTTTTGGCTTGGAACCATACAAATGTGTTGAAGATAGGCTTTTTCATCCTATTACATGTGCACAAGATGAACTGAATTTGTTGTCCTCTTTAAATACTTTGGGTTATATTGAATTTGACATTCTATGTAATCTAAATTATCTAAAAGAGAAACTTAAATTTGATTCTAGTTTGCCAAGTTTTAATCATTGTTAAGCTTCATGCAATTGGCAAATCGACCACAAAGGAGAATATTTGGTGCATAGAGTTTATATTTGCTCTAATCTGAAATATCCTTATGGGCTACAATACCATGAACGAATAGGGGCTGCACTAACACTAATAATGTCTTGCAAAGTTTTTCTAGTTTTTCCGATATGCAACAGGGTAAGGCCAAAGAAGGGGAGCATTGCTTGGTTGTGGCCATGCAAACATAGTCGTCGCTCCATGCTCCAACATCAAAGCAAGCACCTTTGAATACCATTGGAGCAAGTCGAGGACGACTTGCAGGCAAGAAGGGGAGAATGATGAGGACATCACCTGCTCGGATATAACCACATTGGCAACTTTTGATTCACAGGTGAAACAATTCTTTATCATGATTGTATTTGATACATTTGATGAATTGATGCTTTTCACCATGATGTGTGTTCATTCTCATTTTCAGAATTACTTACATGGATCAAGGGAAGGTTTGATTGCATATGGAAAGCATGGAAGGTTAATGAAGTTGATTGGGGACCAAATCCAAGTATTCCTAACGTCCTCCACTAGGCAACCACGTCGCTTTGGTTCCAAGGACAGAAAGAGTCCAAGTACAACACGTTTTGGAAGTTGAATTCGGACTGCAAAATAGTCCCAAATTACGACGGTCCCCACGACTTCATACGGACTCCAATTGGGACATTCTAGCACTTTTTGGAAAGCTTATCAAGTCTATTTTCCAATGGATCTGGACTCATGGCCATATCTTATCCGATGCTTCTGCAGTCGTCGTTTCAACGCCGGGACCTTTTCTGCCTTTGGTGCCTGCGTCACCCTATTTTGGGCCGATGACCCATGTATCAAGTTGGGTCCATTAGGGACGCGTCCTAGGGTTGGAGAACGACCCCAACACCCCCCTGGTCGTTCCCCTATGTATTAATAAGGATTAGAGCCGCCACAAACAGATTGGGTTTTGTTTGTTGAAAGTTTAGCCATTGCTACTTCCTTGTAGACGCGTGTGTCGACTAGACCATCCGTTCTACTTGATTCAGAACCCCAACTTTGTGATTTCAGATTGGTTTTCATCTCCATATTTGCAATTGAGTTGCTTGTTCTACTTGTTCTTGCTTGTTCCTCGATTGCTTGCAGGAATTACCCTAGTGGTTTGGTTGATCGCGCTCCACAAGATCGCGGCAGCTGTTGGAGGTGGTGTATCGGTTTTTAAGGCGCACCTTGGAAGGCTATAGTCGGGCCGTGAACGTCATCTCCACCCATCAATCGAGTTATCCCACACCTCTCATCGAAAGATCGGAAACAAACCCTAGCGGGATCATATCAGTTGGTAATCAGAGCAAGGTTTATCGGTGAGAGACTTCGAATCCTTCGCTGTTTTTAATTTTTCCTATAGTCCAGAAAAGCCAAAAAATAGTAGATTAGTTTACCCACAATCCTATAAACCCTTTGAGCCTTTGCTAGCACTGCTTAGTTAGGGCTTGTTGAGTTTTTGGTTGCATCGGTTGTGTCGAGTTGCTGGTCTTAGTTTTAGTCCTTTAGAGTTTCGAGTTCTTGTCACGTTCTAGTCACAGCCGTGTGCTACCATATAAACCTTCTGTTGGCTGAATCCGAATACATCCTTGTGTTCAAGTCTGAGTAGGAATCTTAGTTTGTTTTGAGACCGAATCCCACGTGGTGTTGAAGTTCGAGTTGGAATCGGTTTTGTGTCCAAATTGATAGCTGTCTTGTTGCTGTTTTGAGTCCGAATCTGAGTACATCTTTGTGCAGCAATGGTTCATATCTATACTCAACTTCTCCACGTCCAACATATCCATATTAGCTCAGCTCACTCTAGAGTTCTAATCTTGTTAAAGACCGAGTTGGAATCGTTGTGGACTCTGAATTGGTTGTTGCGCCGTGTTATTAAATCTTGTTGCTTTTTGCACTTGTGCATACATATTGGCTTGGTTTTACTCCAGAGAGAGAGAGAGATAAAAGAAAAGAAAGAAAGAAAAGGAAAAAAGGGGCTGTTCGTTGTGAGAGAGAGAGAGAAAAGAAAAGAAAAGAAAAGAAAAGGAAGAAAAGGGGCTGTTCGTTGTGCTTCTCCATTGTTTTTGGTGGTGTGTTGTGACTTCCTTTGTGTCCAGGCTCGCGCCTCTAGCACGGTCTAGGCTAGGACCAAAGACAAGATACCACCGTTGAACGATTATTTAGCTTGCTTTTGTGATTAACGTGGTGCTAGTACTTCCTTGCTTCAGCCCACCTATAGCTCCACATATTTCGACTACAGCTTGATAGGTGTTGTTGTTGCGGCACCGATACACTTCATTCCACGGTTGCAGACTTGTTGGTTGCCGTCACCTCCTGTTTGGCTTGGTAAGAACTTGTAAGGGCTTGTTTTAACAAGTTGAGTTTGAGAGAATTACAACCGACACATCCTAGTAGTTGATAGGAGGATACATATTTTTTGTGTGTTCTTGTTTTCTACTAATCATGGCGGGTGATACGAAGATTTTGAGTGTTGAAATTAGACCCTCATATTCGTGGATGTCATTCAACACTTGCCGGTATATGATGATGGTAAGTTTGATCCTAAAGCTTACATTGATTGGGAGCTAAAAGTAGATAATGAATTTGATGAGCATGACCTGTCTCGAGAAACAAAAGATTTATATTGCCTCCAATGTTTTGACTGAATTTGCTTTGCTAGAATGGAAACACATTTGTAGGCACAACAAAGTTCCAAAATCTTGGGAAGACTTCAAATTTCTTTTTAGAGATGCATTCGTTCTCTGCATATTATGCTGATTATTTGGTTGCAAAATTAGACAACTTGAAGCAAGATAGTAGGACTGTAAAGCATACTACCATGATTTTAAGATTTGCATCATGTTTGGTGGATTAGATGAATGCATGGAAGATGTTATGAGTAGGTTCATGAGAGGGCTCAATTCTGAAATTCAAACCTTGTTAATTAGCCATTTTATAGCCATATTGGTCAATTGTTTTGTCTTGCTCTCAATGCTGAAAAGGAGATTCTATTATCTGTGAATACTTGCAAGAATGATGTGACCCATAATGTCCAAAATTTGTCCACTCTGTATGCTAATGAAGAGCAACAAATAGTGGAACCCACTCGCTGATTTTCCTTTGTCACAAAATGAATTACTTGCTGTTCCTTGTGATAAAGAGGACTTGTGTGCTGATGATCCTTTTACTCCTATGCCACAAGTAGCGAATAAGTGTGATACTTTTGGCTTGGAACCATACAAATGTGTTTGAAGATAGGCTTTTTCATCCTATTACATGTGCACAAGATGAACTGAATTTGTTGTCCTCTTTAAATACTTTGGGTTATATTGAATTTGACATTCTATGTAATCTAAATTATCTAAAAGAGAAACTTAAATTTGATTCTAGTTTGCCAAGTTTTAATCATTGTTAAGCTTCATGCAATTGGCAAATCGACCACAAAGGAGAATATTTGGTGCATAGAGTTTATATTTGCTCTAATCTGAAATATCCTTATGGGCTACAATACCATGAACGAATAGGGGCTGCACTAACACTAATAATGTCTTGCAAAGTTTTTCTAGTTTTTCCGATATGCAACAGGGTAAGGCCAAAGAAGGGGAGCATTGCTGGTTGTGGCCATGCAAAGATAGTCGTCGCTCCATGCTCCAACATCAAAGCAAGCACCTTTGAATACCATTGGAGCAAGTCGAGGACGACTTGCGAGGCAAGAAGGGAGAATGATGAGGACATCACCTGCTCGGATATAACCACATTGGCAACTTTTGATTCACAGGTGAAACAATTCTTTATCATGATTGTATTTGATACATTTGATGAATTGATGCTTCGCACCATGATGTGTGTTCATTCTCATTTTCGAATTACTTACATGGATCAAGGGAAGGTTTGATTGCATATGGAAAGCATGGAAGGTTAATGAAGTTGATTGGGGACCAAATCCAAGTATTCCTAACGTCCTCCACTACTAGGCAACCACGTCGCTTTGGTTCCAAGGACAGAAAGAGTCCAAGTACAACACGTTTTGGAAGTTGAATTCGGACTGCAAAATAGTCCCAAATTACGACGGTCCCCACGACTTCATACGGACTCCAATTGGGACATTCTAGCACTTTTTGGAAAGCTTATCAAGTCTATTTTCCAATGGATCTGGACTCATGGCCATATCTTATCCGATGCTTCTGCAGTCGTCGTTTCAACGCCGGGACCTTTTCTGCCTTTGGTGCTGCGTCACCCTATTTTGGGCCGATGACCCATGTATCAAGTTGGGTCCATTAGGGACGCGTCCTAGGGTTGGAGAACGACCCCAACACCCCCCTGGTCGTTCCCCTATGTATTAATAAGGATTAGAGCCGCCACAAACAGATTGGGTTTTGTTTGTTGAAAGTTTAGCCATTGCTACTTCCTTGTAGACGCGTGTGTCGACTAGACCATCCGTTCTACTTGATTCAGAACCCCAACTTTGTGATTTCAGATTGGTTTTCATCTCCATATTTGCAATTGAGTTGCTTGTTCTACTTGTTCTTGCTTGTTCCTCGATTGCTTGCAGGAATTACCCTAGTGGTTTGGTTGATCGCGCTCCACAAGATCGCGGCAGCTGTTGGAGGTGGTGTATCGGTTTTTAAGGCGCACCTTGGAAGGCTATAGTCGGGCCGTGAACGTCATCTCCACCCATCAATCGAGTTATCCCACACCTCTCATCGAAAGATCGGAAACAAACCCTAGCGGGATCATATCAGTTGGTAATCAGAGCAAGGTTTATCGGTGAGAGACTTCGAATCCTTCGCTGTTTTTAATTTTTCCTATAGTCCAGAAAAGCCAAAAAATAGTAGATTAGTTTACCCACAATCCTATAAACCCTTTGAGCCTTTGCTAGCACTTTGCTTAGTTAGGGCTTGTTGAGTTTTTGTTGCATCGGTTGTGTCGAGTTGCTGGTCTTAGTTTTAGTCCTTTAGAGTTTCGAGTTCTTGTCACGTTCTAGTCACAAATTGTGCTACCATATAAACCTTCTGTTGGCTGAATCCGAATACATCCTTGTGTTCAAGTCTGAGTAGGAATCTTAGTTTGTTTTGAGACCGAATCCCACGTGGTGTTGAAGTTCGAGTTGGAATCGGTTTTGTGTCCAAATTGATAGCTGTCTTGTTGCTGTTTTGAGTCCGAATCTGAGTACATCTTTGTGCAGCATAGTTCATATCTATACTCAACTTCTCCACGTCCAACATATCCATATTAGCTCAGCTCACTCTAGAGTTCTAATCTTGTTAAAGACCGAGTTGGAATCGTTGTGGACTCTGAATTGGTTGTTGCGCCTGTGTTATTAAATCTTGTTGCTTTTTGCACTTGTGCATACATATTGGCTTGGTTTTACTCCAGAGAGAGAGAGATAAAAGAAAAGAAAGAAAGAAAAGGAAAAAAAAAGGGCTGTTCGTTGTGAGAGAGAGAGAGAAAAAAGAAAAGAAAAGAAAAAAAAGAAAAGAAAAGAAGAAAAGGGGCTGTTCGTTGTGCTTCTCCATTGTTTTTGGTGGTGTGTTGTGACTTCCTTTGTGTCCGAGTGCTCGCGCCTCTAGCACGGTCTAGGCTAGGACCAAAGACAGTACCACCGTTGAACGATTATTTAGCTTGCTTTTGTGATTAACGTGGTGCTAGTACTTCCTTGCTTCAGCCCACCTATAGCTCCACATATTTCGACTACAGCTTGATAGGTGTTGTTGTTGCGGCACCGATACACTTCATTCCACGGTTGCAGACTTGTTGGTTGCCGTCACCTCCTGTTTGGCTTGGTAAGAACTTGTAAGGGCTTGTTTTAACAAGTTGAGTTTGAGAGAATTACAACCGACACATCCTAGTAGTTGATAGGAGGATACATATTTTTTTTGTTTCTTGTTTTCTACTAATCATGGCGGGTGATCTGAAGATTTTTGAGTCATTGAAATTAGACCCTCATATTCGGGATGTCATTCAACACTTGCGGTATATGATGGTAAGTTTGATCCTAAAGCTTACATTGATTGGGAGCTAAAAGTAGATAATGAATTTGATGAGCATGACCTGTCTGAGAAACAAAAGATTTATATTGCCTCCAATGTTTTGACTGAATTTGCTTTGCTAGAATGGAAACACATTTGTAGGCACAACAAAGTTCCAAAATCTTGGGAAGACTTCAAATTTCTTTTTAGAGATGCATTCGTTCCTGCATATTATGCTGATTATTTGGTTGCAAAATTAGACAACTTGAAGCAAGATAGTAGGACTGTAAAAGCATACTACCATGATTTTAAGATTTGCATCATGTTTGGTGGATTAGATGAATGCATGGAAGATGTTATGAGTAGGTTCATGAGAGGGCTCAATTCTGAAATTCAAACCTTGTTAATTAGCCATTTTTATAGCCATATTGGTCAATTGTTTTGTCTTGCTCTCAATGCTGAAAAGGAGATTCTATTATCTGTGAATACTTGCAAGAATGATGTGACCCATAATGTCCAAAATTTGTCCACTCTGTATGCTAATGAAGAGCAACAAATAGTGGAACCCACTGCTGATTTTCCTTTGTCACAAAATGAATTACTTGCTGTTCCTTGTGATAAAGAGGACTTGTGTGCTGATGATCCTTTTACTCCTATGCCACAAGTAGCGAATAAGTGTGATACTTTTGGCTTGGAACCATACAAATGTGCTGAAGATAGGCTTTTTCATCCTATTACATGTGCACAAGATGAACTGAATTTGTTGTCCTCTTTAAATACTTTGGGTTATATTGAATTTGACATTCTATGTAATCTAAATTATCTAAAAGAGAAACTTAAATTTGATTCTAGTTTGCCAAGTTTTAATCATTGTTAAGCTTCATGCAATTGGCAAATCGCAAATCACCACAAAGGAGAATATTTGGTGCATAGAGTTTATATTTGCTCTAATCTGAAATATCCTTATGGGCTACAATACCATGAACGAATAGGGGCTGCACTAACACTAATAATGTCTTGCAAAGTTTTTCTAGTTTTTCCGATATGCAACAGGTAAGGCCAAAGAAGGGAGCATTGTTGGTTGTGGCCATGCAAATAATATAGTCGTCGCTCCATGCTCCAACATCAAAGCAAGCACCTTTGAATACCATTGGAGCAAGTCGAGGACGACTTGCAGGCAAGAAGGGGAGAATGATGAGGACATCACCTGCTCGGATATAACCACATTGGCAACTTTTGATTCACAGGTGAAACAATTCTTTATCATGATTGTATTTGATACATTTGATGAATTGATGCTGCACCATGATGTGTGTTCATTCTCATTTTCAGAATTACTTACATGGATCAAGGGAAGGTTTGATTGCATATGGAAAGCATGGAAGGTTAATGAAGTTGATTGGGGACCAAATCCAAGTATTCCTAACGTCCTCCACTAGGCAACCACGTCGCTTTGGTTCCAAGGACAGAAAGAGTCCAAGTACAACACGTTTTGGAAGTTGAATTCGGACTGCAAAATAGTCCCAAATTACGACGGTCCCCACGACTTCATACGGACTCCAATTGGGACATTCTAGCACTTTTTGGAAAGCTTATCAAGTCTATTTTCCAATGGATCTGGACTCATGGCCATATCTTATCCGATGCTTCTGCAGTCGTCGTTTCAACGCCGGGACCTTTTCTGCCTTTGGTGCTGCGTCACCCTATTTTGGGCCGATGACCCATGTATCAAGTTGGGTCCATTAGGGACGCGTCCTAGGGTTGGAGAACGACCCCAACACCCCCCTGGTCGTTCCCCTATGTATTAATAAGGATTAGAGCCGCCACAAACAGATTGGGTTTTGTTTGTTGAAAGTTTAGCCATTGCTACTTCCTTGTAGACGCGTGTGTCGACTAGACCATCCGTTCTACTTGATTCAGAACCCCAACTTTGTGATTTCAGATTGGTTTTCATCTCCATATTTGCAATTGAGTTGCTTGTTCTACTTGTTCTTGCTTGTTCCTCGATTGCTTGCAGGAATTACCCTAGTGGTTTGGTTGATCGCGCTCCACAAGATCGCGGCAACATTTGTTGGAGGTGGTGTATCGGTTTTAAAGGCGCACCTTGAAGGCTATAGTCGGGCCGTGAACGTCATCTCCACCCATCAATCGAGTTATCCCACACCTCTCATCGAAAAGATCGGAAACAAACCCTAAGCGGGATCATATCGGTTGGTAATCGAGCAAGGTTTATCGGTGAGAGACTTGAATCCTTCACGTTTTTAATTTTTCCTATAGTCCGAGAAAAAGCCAAAAAATAGTAGATTAGTTTACCCACAATCCTATAAACCCTTTGAGCCTTTGCTAGCACTTTGCTTAGTTAGGGCTTGTTGAGTTTTTTGGTTGCATCGGTTGTGTCGAGTTGCTGGTCTTAGTTTTAGTCCTTTAGAGTTTCGAGTTCTTGTCACGTTCTAGTCACGGCCGTGTTACTACCATATAAACCTTACATTGGTGAATCCGAATACATCCTTGTGTTCAAGTCTGAGTAGGAATCTTAGTTTGTTTTGAGACCGAATCCCACGTGGTGTTGAAGTTCGAGTTGGAATCGGTTTTGTGTCCAAATTGATAGCTGTCTTGTTGCTTTGGAGTCCGAATCTGAGTACATCTTTGTGCAGCAGATAGTTCATATCTATACTCAACTTCTCCACGTCCAACATATCCATATTAGCTCAGCTCACTCTAGAGTTCTAATCTTGTTAAAGACCGAGTTGGAATCGTTGTGGACTCTGAATTGGTTGTTAAATCTTTGCTTGCACTTGTTATTAAAAATCTTGTTGCTTTTTGCACTTGTGCATACATATTGGCTTGGTTTTACTCGAGAGAGAGAGATAAAAGAAAAGAAAAAAAAGAAAGAAAGAAAAGGAAAAAAGGGCTGTTCGTTGTGAGAGAGAGAGAAAAAAAAAAAGAAAAGAAAGAAAAGAAAAGAAAAAAAAGGGGCTGTTAGTTGTGCTTCTCCATTGTTTTTGGTGGTGTGTTGTGACTTCCTTTGTGTCGGGGCTCGCGCCTCTAGCACGGTCTAGGCTAGGACCAGCCAAGTACCACCGTTGAACGATTATTTAGCTTGCTTTTGTGATTAACGTGGTGCTAGTACTTCCTTGCTTCAGCCCACCTATAGCTCCACATATTTCGACTACAACTTGATAGGTGTTGTTGTTGCGTGCACCGATACACTTCATTCCACGGTTGCAGACTTGTTGGTTGCCGTCACCTCCTGCTTTGGCTTGGTAAGAACTTGTAAGGGCTTGTTTTAACAAGTTGAGTTTGAGAGAATTACAACCGACACATCCTAGTAGTTGATAGGAGGATACATATTTTTTTGTGTTTCTTGTTTTCTACTAATCATGGCGGTGTGATACGAAGATTTTTGAGCTGTTGAAATTAGACCCTCATATTCAGGATGTCATTCAACACTTGCCGTATATATGATGGTAAGTTTGATCCTAAAGCTTACATTGATTGGGAGCTAAAAGTAGATAATGAATTTGATGAGCATGACCTGTCAGAGAAACAAAAGATTTATATTGCCTCAATGTTTTGATTGAATTTGCTTTGCTAGAATGGAAACACATTTGTAGGCACAACAAAGTTCCAAAATCTTGGGAAGACTTCAAATTTCTTTTTAGAGATGCATTCGTTCCTGCATATTATGCTGATTATTTGGTTGCAAAATTAGACAACTTGAAGCAAGATAGTAGGATCTGTAAAAAGCATACTACCATGATTTTAAGATTTGCATCATGTTTGGTGGATTAGATGAATGCATGGAAGATGTTATGAGTAGGTTCATGAGAGGGCTCAATTCTGAAATTCAAACCTTGTTAATTAGCCATTTTTATAGCCATATTGGTCAATTGTTTTGTCTTGCTCTCAATGCTGAAAAGGAGATTCTATTATCTGTGAATACTTGCAAGAATGATGTGACCCATAATGTCCAAAATTTGTCCACTCTGTATGCTAATGAAGAGCAACAAATAGTGGAACCCACTGCTGATTTTCCTTTGTCACAAAATGAATTACTTGCTGTTCCTTGTGATAAAGAGGACTTGTGTGCTGATGATCCTTTTACTCCTATGCCACAAGTAGCGAATAAGTGTGATACTTTTGGCTTGGAACCATACAAATGTCTTTGAAGATAGGCTTTTTCATCCTATTACATGTGCACAAGATGAACTGAATTTGTTGTCCTCTTTAAATACTTTGGGTTATATTGAATTTGACATTCTATGTAATCTAAATTATCTAAAAGAGAAACTTAAATTTGATTCTAGTTTGCCAAGTTTTAATCATTGTTCGCTTCATGCAATTGGCAAATACGACCACAAAGGAGAATATTTGGTGCATAGAGTTTATATTTGCTCTAATCTGAAATATCCTTATGGGCTACAATACCATGAACGAATAGGGGGCTGCACTAACACTAATAATGTCTTGCAAAGTTTTTCTAGTTTTTCCGATATGCAACAGGGTAAGGCCAAAGAAGGGGAGCATTGCTGGTTGTGGCCATACGACATTAGTATAGTCGCATCTCCATGCTCCAACATCAAAGCAAGCACCTTTGAATACCATTGGAGCAAGTCGAGGACGACTTGCGGTGCAAGAAGGGAGAATGATGAGGACATCACCTGCTCGGATATAACCACATTGGCAACTTTTGATTCACAGGTGAAACAATTCTTTATCATGATTGTATTTGATACATTTGATGAATTGATGCTTTGCACCATGATGTGTGTTCATTCTCATTTTCAGAATTACTTACATGGATCAAGGGAAGGTTTGATTGCATATGGAAAGCATGGAAGGTTAATGAAGTTGATTGGGGACCAAATCCAAGTATTCCTAACGTCCTCCACTAGGCAACCACGTCGCTTTGGTTCCAAGGACGAAAAAGAGTCCAAGTACAACACGTTTTGGAAGTTGAATTTCGGACTGCAAAATAGTCCCAAATTACGACGGTCCCCACGACTTCATACGGACTCCAATTGGGACATTCTAGCACTTTTTGGAAAGCTTATCAAGTCTATTTTCCAATGGATCTGGACTCATGGCCATATCTTATCCGATGCTTCTGCAGTCGTCGTTTCAACGCCGGGACCTTTTCTGCCTTTGGTGCTGCGTCACCCTATTTTGGGCCGATGACCCATGTATCAAGTTGGGTCCATTAGGGACGCGTCCTAGGGTTGGAGAACGACCCCCAACACCCCCCTGGTCGTTCCCCTATGTATTAATAAGGATTAGAGCCGCCACAAACAGATTGGGTTTTGTTTGTTGAAAGTTTAGCCATTGCTACTTCCTTGTAGACGCGGCGTGTGTTTTGGACTAGACCATCCGTTCTACTTGATTCAGAACCCCAACTTTGTGATTTCAGATTGGTTTTCATCTCCATATTTGCAATTGAGTTGCTTGTTCTACTTGTTCTTGCTTGTTCCTCGATTGCTTGCAGGAATTACCCTAGTGGTTTGGTTGATCGCGCTCCACAAGATCGCGGCAGCTGTTGGAGGTGGTGTATCGGTTTTTAAGGCGCACCTTGGAAGGCTATAGTCGGGCCGTGAACGTCATCTCCACCCATCAATCGAGTTATCCCACACCTCTCATCGAAAGATCGGAAACAAACCCTAGCGGGATCATATCATAGTGTTAGTGGTGCACGGTTTGTGCCGAACAAGGCTTGGAAATCATTTCGGAAGCACACGATGGAACTCCTAGGTGACGAGGCTCAAGTGGAATCTTGTTTCTGTCCGTTTGGAGATAGTGTTAGTATTAGTGCAAGATAGGTGCACGGTTTGTTCCAAACAAGGCTCGGAAATCATTTTGACCTCACCCGATAGAACTCCTAGGTGACGAGGCTCAAGTGGAATCTCGTTTTGGTCCGTTTGGATATATTGTTAGTATTAGTGCAAGATAGCTGCACGGTTTGTTCCAAACAAGGCTCGGAAATCATTTTCACCGCACCCAATACAACTCCTAGGTGACGAGGCTAAAGTGGAATCTCATTTCGGTCCGTTTGGATATAGTGTTAGTATTAGTGCAAGATTGGTGCATGGTTTGTGCCGAACGTACCATAGGCTCAGAAATCGTTTTGGACGCACCCGATGGTACTCCTAGGTAACGAGGCTCAAGTGGATGCTTCTTTTAGTCCATTTGGAGATAGTGCTAATCTTGACGCAAGATAGATGCAAGTTTTGCATGGAATGTACCCTGGTCTCGAAAATCATTTTGGACGCACCCGATGGAACTCCTAGGTGACGAGGCTCAAGTGAAATCTTGTTTCGGTCCGTTTGGAGATAGTGTTAGTATTAGTGCAAGATTGCTGCACGGTTTGTTCCAAACAAGGCTCGGAAATCATTTTCACCGCACCCAATAGAACTCCTAGGTGACGAGGCTAAAGTGGAATCTCATTTCGGTCCGTTTGGATATAGTGTTAGTATTAGTGCAAGATTGGTGCATGGTTTGTGCCGAACGTACCATAGGCTCAGAAATCGTTTTGGACGCACCCGATGGTACTCCTAGGTGACGAGGCTCAAGTGGAATCTCGTTTCAGTCTATTTGGATATATTGCTAATGTTGACGCAAGATAGGTGCACGGTTTGTGCCGAACAAGGCTCGAAAATCATTTCGGAAGCACACGATGGAACTCCTAGGTGACGTGGGTCATGTGGAATTTGTTTGATCTGTTTGGAGATAGTGTTAGTGTCGGTGCAAGATAGGTAAGCGGTTTTGCGCCCTTTAGTACCATACCATAAGCTCAAAAAATTGTTTTGGACGAACCCAATGGTACTCCTAGGTGATGGGGGTCAAGTGGAAGCTCGTTTCAGTCCGTTTGAACATAGTGTTAGTATTAGTGCAAGATAGGTGCACGGTTTGTGCCGAACAAGGCTCGGAAATCATTTTGGAAGCACACGATGGAACTCCTATGTGATGAGGCTCAAGTGAAATCTTGTTTCGGTCCGTTTGGAGATAGTATTAGTATTAGTGCAAGATATGTGCACGGTTTTTTTCCAAACAAGGCTCGAAAATCATTTTGACCGCACCCGATGGAACTCCTTGGGGACGAGGCTCAAGTGGAATCTCGTTTCGGTCTGTTTAGAGATAGTGTTAGTGTCGGTGCAAGATAGGTGCATGGTTTGCGCCCTTTAGTACCATAGGCTTAGAAATCATTTTGGACGCACCCAATGGTACTCCTAGGTGATGGGGGTCAAGTGGAAGCTCGTTTCAGTCCGTTTGGAGATAGTGTTAGTGGTGCACGATAGGTTTGGTTTGTGCCGAACAAGGCTTGGAAATCATTTCGGAAGCACACGATGGAACTCCTATGTGATGAGGCTCAAGTGAAATCTTGTTTCGGTCCGTTTGGAGATAGTATTAGTATTAGTGCAAGGTATGTGCACGGTTTTTTTCCAAACAAGGCTCGAAAATCATTTTGACCGCACCCGATGGAACTCCTTGGGGGACGAGGCTCAAGTGGAATCTCGTTTCGGTCTGTTTAGAGATAGTGTTAGTGTCGGTGCAAGATAGGTGCATGGTTTGCGCCCTTTAGTACCATAGGCTTAGAAATCATTTTGGATGCACCCAATGGTACTCCTAGGTGATGGGGGTCAAGTGGAAGCTCGTTTCAGTCCGTTTGGAGATAGTGTTAGTGGTGCACGGTTTGTGCCGAACAAGGCTTGGAAATCATTTCGGAAGCACACGATGGAACTCCTAGGTGACGAGGCTCAAGTGGAATCTTGTTTAAGTCCGTTTGGAGATAGTGTTAGTATTAGTGCAAGATAGGTGCACGGTTTGTTCCAAACAAGGCTCGTAAATCATTTTGACCTCACCCGATAGAACTCCTAGGTGACGAGGCTCAAGTGGAATCTCGTTTTGGTCCGTTTGGATATAGTGTTAGTATTAGTGCAAGATAGGTGCACGGTTTGTGCCAAACGTACCATAGGCTCAGAAATTGTTTTGGACGCACCCGATGGTACTCCTAGGTGACGAGGCTCAAGTGGATGCTTCTTTTAGTCCATTTGGAGATAGTGCTAATCTTGACGCAAGATAGATGCAAGTTTTGCATGGAATGTACCCTGGTCTCGAAAATCATTTTGGACGCACCCGATGGAACTCCTAGGTGACGAGGCTCAAGTGGAATCTTGTTTCAGTCCGTTTGGAGATAGTGTTAGTATTAGTGCAAGATAGCTGCACGGTTTGTTCCAAACAAGGCTCGGAAATCATTTTCACCGCACCCAAAAGAACTCCTAGGTGACGAGGCTAAAGTGGAATCTCATTTCGGTCCGTTTGGATATAGTGTTAGTATTAGTGCAAGATTGGTGCATGGTTTGTGCCGAACGTACCATAGGCTCAGAAATCATTTTGGGCCTTTTTAGTGGATGGTTCTCTTAGGTAACGAGGCTCAAGTGGATGCTTCTTTTAGTCCATTTGGAGATAGTGCTAATCTTGACGCAAGATAGATGCAAGTATTGCATGGAATGTACCCTGGTCTCGAAAATTATTTTGGACGCACCCGATGGAACTCCTAGGTGACGAGGCTCAAGTGAAATCTTGTTTCGGTCCGTTTGGAGATAGTGTTAGTATTAGTGCAAGATAGCTGCACGGTTTGTTCCAAACAAGGCTCGAAATCATTTTCACCGCACCCAATAATGGAACTCCTAGGTGACGAGGCTCAAGTGGAATCTCATTTTTCGGTCCGTTTGGATATAGTGTTAGTATTAGTGCAAGATTGGTGCATGGTTTGTGCCGAGCGTACCATAGGCTCGAAAAATCGTTTTGGGCCTTTTACCGATGGTACTCCTAGGTGACGAGGCTCAAGTGGAATCTCGTTTGATCCATTTGGATATAGTGCTAATGTTGGCGCAAGATAGGTGCATGGTTTTGTGCGAAACAAGTCTCGGAAATCATTTTGAACGCACCCGATGGAACTCCTATGTGACGAGGGTCATGTGGAATTTGTTTGATCCGTTTGTGAGATAGTGTTAGTGTCGGTGCAAGATAGGTAAGCAGTTTTGCGCCCTTTAGTACCATAGGCTCAGAAATTGTTTTGGACGAACCCAATGGTACTCCTAGGTGATGGGGGTCAAGTGGAAGCTCGTTTCAGTCCGTTTGAACATAGTGTTAGTATTAGTGCAAGATAGGTGCACGGTTTGTGCCGAACAAGGCTCGAAATCATTTTGGAAGCACCACGATGGAACTCCTATGTGATGAGGCTCAAGTGAAATCTTGTTTCGATCCCGTTTGGAGATAGTATTAGTATTAGTGCAAGATATGTGCATGGTTTTTTCCAAACAAGGCTCGAAAATCATTTTGACCTTTTGGATGGAACTCCTTGGTGACGAGGCTCAAGTGGAATCTCGTTTGATCTGCATTTGGAGATAGTGTTAGTGTCGTTGCAAGATAGGTGCATGGTTTGCGCCCTTTAGGTACCATAGGCTTAGAAATCATTTTGGGCGCACCCAATGGTACTCCTAGGTGATGGGGGGTCAAGTGGAAGCTTCGTTTGATCCGTTTGGAGATAGTGTTAGTATTAGTGCAAGATGGTGCACGGTTTGTGCCAACACAAGGCTTGGAAATCATTTCGGAAGCACACGATGGAACTCCTAGGTGACGAGGCTCAAGTGGAATCTTGTTTTGGTCCGTTTGGAGATAGTGTTAGTATTAGTGCAAGATAGCTGCACGGTTTGTTCCAAACAAGGCTCGGAAACCATTTTGACCTCACCCGATAGAACTCCCAGGTGACGAGGCTCAAGTGGAATCTCGTTTGGTCCGTTTGGATATAGTGTTAGTATTAGTGCAAGATAGGTGCACGGTTTGTGCCAAACGCACCCATAGGCTCGAGAAATCATTTTGGGCGCACCGATGGTACTCCTAGGTGACGAGGCTCAAGTGGATGCTTCTTTTAGTCCTTTTTGAGATAGTGGTAATCTTGGCGCAAGATAGATGCAAGTTTTGCATGGAATGTACCCAAGTCTCGAAAATCATTTTGGGCCTTTTTCGATGGAACTCCTAGGTGACGAGGCTCAAGTGAAATCTTGTTTGGTCCGTTTGGAGATAGTGTTAGTATTAGTGCAAGATAGGTGCACGGTTTGTTTCCAAACAAGGCTCGAAAATCATTTTCACCGCACCCAATAGAACTCCTAGGTGACGAGGCTCAAAGTGGAATCTCAATTCGGTCCGTTTGGATATAGTGTTAGTATTAGTGCAAGATTGGTGCATGGTTTGTGCCAAACGTATCATAGGCTCGAAAATCGTTTTGGGCGCTTTTGATGGTACTCCTAGGTGATGAGGCTCAAGTGGAATCTCGTTTGGTCTATTTGGATATAGTGCTAATGTTGGCGCAAGATAGGTGCACGGTTTGTGCGAACAAGTCTCGAAAATCATTTTGAACGCACCCGATGGAACTCTTAGGTGACGTGGGTCATGTGGAATCTGTTTGATCCATTTGGAGATAGTGTTAGTGTTAGTGCAAGATAGGTAAACAGTTTTTTGCCCTTTAGTACCATAGGCTCAAAAAAGTGTTTTGGGCCAGACCCAATGGTACTCCTAGGTGATGGGGGTCAAGTGGAAGCTCGTTTGATCCGTTTGAACATAGTGTTAGTATTAGTGCAAGATAGGTGCACGGGTTTGTGCCGAACACAAGGCTCGGAAATCATTTGGGAAGCACCCCGATGGAACTCCTATGTGATGAGGCTCAAGTGAAATCTTGTTTTGGTCCGTTTGGAGATAGTGTTAGTATTAGTGCAAGATAGGTGCACGGTTTGTTTGTTCAAACAAGGCTCAAAAATCATTTTGACCTTTTGATGGAACTCCTAGGTGACGAGGCTCAAGTGGAATCTCGTTTGATCCGTTTGAGAGATAGTGTTAGTGTCGGTGCAAGATAGGTGCATGGTTTGCGCCCTTTAGTACCATAGGCTTAGAAATCATTTTGGGCGCTTTCAATGGTACTCCTAGGTGATGGGGGGCTCAAGTGGAAGCTTCGTTTTGATCCGTTTGGAGATAGTGTTAGTTTAGTGCAAGATAGTGCACGGTTTGTGCGAACAAGGCTTGGAAATCATTTGGAAGCACACGATGGAACTCCTAGGTGATGAGGCTCAAGTGAAATCTTGTTTGGTCCGTTTGGAGATAGTGTTAGTATTAGTGCAAGATAGGTGCACGGTTTTTTCCAAACAAGGCTCGAAAATCATTTTGACCTTTTAGATGGAACTCCTAGGTGACGAGGCTCAAGTGGAATCTCGTTTGATCTGTTTGAGATAGTGTTAGTATTAGTGTGCAAGATAGGTGCATGGTTTGTTCCCTTTAGTACCATAGGCTTAGAAATCATTTTGGATGCACCCAATGGTACTCCTAGGTGATGGGGTCAAGTGGAAGCTTCGTTTGATCCGTTTGGAGATAGTGTTAGTATTAGTGCAAGATAGGTGCAGGTTTGTGCGAACAAAGGCTTGGAAATCATTTGGAAGCACCGATGGAACTCCTAGGTGACGAGGCTCAAGTGGAATCTTGTTTCAGTCCGTTTGGAGATAGTGTTAGTATTAGTGCAAGATAGGTGCACGGTTTGTTCCAAACAAGGCTCGGAAATCATTTTGACCTCACCCGATAGAACTCCTAGGTGACGAGGCTCAAGTGGAATCTCGTTTTGGTCCGTTTGGATATAGTGTTAGTATTAGTGCAAGATAGGTGCACGGTTTGTGCCAAACGTACCATAGGCTCGAGCTCGAAATCATTTTGGGCACTTTTGATGGTACTCCTAGGTGACGAGGCTCAAGTGGATGCTTCTTTTAGTCCATTTGGAGATAGTGCTAATCTTGACGCAAGATAGATGCAAGTTTTGCATGGAATGTACCCTGGTCTCGAAAATCATTTTGGACGCACCCGATGGAACTCCTAGGTGACGAGGCTCAAGTGGAATCTTGTTTCGGTCCGTTTGGAGATAGTGTTAGTATTAGTTGCAAGATAGTTGCACGGTTTGTTCCAAACAAGGCTCAAAATCATTTTCACCGCACCCAATGGAACTCCTAGGTGACGAGGCTCAAGTGGAATCTCATTTGGGTCCGTTTGGATATAGTGTTAGTATTAGTGCAAGATAGGTGCATGGTTTGTGCCAACGTACCATAGGCTCGAAAATCATTTTGGGCCTTTTGATGGTTCTCTCTAGGTAACGAGGCTCAAGTGGATGCTTCTTTTAGTCCATTTGGAGATAGTGCTAATCTTGACGCAAGATAGATGCAAGTTTTGCATGGAATGTACCACAGGTCTCGAAAAATCATTTTGGGCCTTTTTGATGGAACTCCTAGGCGACGAGGCTCAAGTGAAATCTTGTTTTGGTCCGTTTGGAGATAGTGTTAGTATTAGTGCAAGATAGCTGCACGGTTTGTTCCAAACAAGGCTCGGAAATCATTTTCACCGCACCCAATAGAACTCCTAGGTGACGAGGCTAAAGTGGAATCTCATTTTGGTCCGTTTGGATATAGTGTTAGTATTAGTGCAAGATTGGTGCATGGTTTGTGCCGTTTACGTGCTAGCATACCATAGGCTCGAAAAATCGTTTTGGGCCTTTTGATGGTACTCCTAGGTGACGAGGCTCAAGTGGAATCTTGTTTGATCCCATTTGGATATAGTGTTAATGTTGGCCTTAAGATAGGTGCAAGATAGGTTTGTTTTTTTACAAAGTCTCGAAAATCATTTTGAACGCACCCGATGGAACTCCTAGGTGACGGGGTCATGTGGAATCTTGTTTGATCTGTTTGGAGATAGTGTTAGTGTCGGTGCAAGATAGGTGCACGTTTTGCGCCCTTTAGTACCATAGGCTCGAGAAATCATTTTGGGCCTTTTGAAATGGTACTCCTAGGTGATGGGGGTCAAGTGGAAGCTCGTTTGATCCGTTTGAAGATAGTGTTAGTATTAGTGCAAGATAGGTGCACGGTTTGTGCCGAACAAGGCTCGAAAATCATTTTGGAAGCACACGATGGAACTCCTATGTGATGAGGCTCAAGTGAAATCTTGTTTCGGTCCGTTTGGAGATAGTATTAGTATTAGTGCAAGATATGTGCATGGTTTTTTTCAAACAAGGGCTCGAAAATCATTTTGACCTTTTTGATGGAACTCCTTGGGGGACGAGGCTCAAGTGGAATCTCGTTTGATCCATTTGGAGATAGTGTTAGTGTCGTTGCAAGATAGGTGCATGTGTTTGCGCCCTTTAGTACCATAGGCTTAGAAATCATTTTGGACGCACCCATGGTACTCCTAGGTGATGGGGGTCAAGTGGAAGCTTCGTTTGATCCGTTTGGAGATAGTGTTAGTATTAGTGCAAGATAGGTGCACGTTTGTTTTAGAACAAGGCTTGGAAATCATTTGGGAAGCACCGATGGAACTCCTAGGTGACGAGGCTCAAGTGGAATCTTGTTTGATCCGTTTGGAGATAGTGTTAGTATTAGTGCAAGATAGGTGCACGGTTTGTGTTCCAAACAAGGCTCGAAAATCATTTTGACCTCACCCGATAGAACTCC
This sequence comes from Miscanthus lutarioriparius, assembly GCA_904845875.1. Classification (NCBI taxonomy): domain Eukaryota; kingdom Viridiplantae; phylum Streptophyta; class Magnoliopsida; order Poales; family Poaceae; genus Miscanthus; species Miscanthus lutarioriparius. The sequence goes on along the minus strand of CAJGYO010000010.1, from coordinate 89,381 downwards.
TAGGTGTGAGGCTCAAGTGGAATCTCGTTTTGGTCCGTTTGGATATAGTGTTAGTATTAGTGCAAGATAGGTGCACGGTTTGTGCCAAACACCATAGGCTCGAGAATCATTTTGGGCCTTTTGATGGTACTCCTAGGTGACGAGGCTCAAGTGGATGCTTCTTTTAGTCCATTTGGAGATAGTGCTAATCTTGGCCTTAAGATAGATGCAAGTTTTGCATGGAATGTACCCTGGTCTCGAAAATCATTTTGGACGCACCCGATGGAACTCCTAGGTGATGAGGCTCAAGTGAAATCTTGTTTCGGTCCGTTTGGAGATAGTGTTAGTATTAGTGCAAGATAGGTGCACGGTTTGTTCCAAACAAGGCTCGAAATCATTTTGGACCGCACCCAATGGAACTCCTAGGTGACGAGGCTCAAGTGGAATCTCATTTGGGTCCGTTTGGATATAGGTTAGTATTAGTGCAAGATTGGTGCATGGTTTGTGCCGAACGTACCATAGGCTCGAAAATCATTTGGGCCTTTTGATGGTACTCCTAGGTGATGAGGCTCAAGTGGAATCTCGTTTGATCCATTTGGATATAGTGCTAATATTGGCCTGCAAGATAGGTGCACGGTTTGTTTCAACAAACAAGGCTCGGAAATCATTTTGAACGCACTTTTGATGGAACTCCTAGGTGACGTGGGCTCAAGTGGAATCTGTTTGATCTGTTTGGAGATAGTGTTAGTGTCGAGATAGGTGCAAGATAGGTGCAGCGGTTTGCGCCCTTTAGTACCATAGGCTCGAAAATCATTTTGGACACCACCCAATGGTACTCCTAGGTGATGGGGGCTCAAGTGGAAGCTTCGTTTGATCCGTTTGAACATAGTGTTAGTATTAGTGCAAGATAGGTGCAGGTTTGTTTGTGCGAACAAGGCTCGGAAAATCATTTTGGGCTTTTTTTGATGGAACTCCTATGTGATGAGATGAGGCTCAAGTGAAATCTTGTTTTGGTCCGTTTGGAGATAGTGTTAGTATTAGTGCAAGATAGGTGCACGGTTTGTTCCAAACAAGGCTCGAAATCATTTTGACCGCACCCCGATGGAACTCCTAGGTGACGAGGCTCAAGTGGAATCTCGTTTGGTCCGTTTGGAGATAGTGTTAGTGTCGGTGCAAAGATAGGTGCATGGTTTGCGCCCTTTAGTACCATAGGCTTAGAAATCATTTTGGGCGCACCCAATGGGTACTCCTAGGTGATGGGGGTCAAGTGGAAGCTTCGTTTGATCCGTTTGGAGATAGTGTTAGTATTAGTGCAAGATAGGTGCACGGTTTGTGCCCACAAGGCTTGGAAATCATTTTGGCAAGCACCGATGGAACTCCTAGGTGATGAGGCTCAAGTGGAATCTTGTTTGATCCGTTTGGAGATAGTGTTAGTATTAGTGCAAGATAGGTGCACGTTTTGTTCCAAACAAGGCTTGGAAATCATTTTGACCTCACCCGATAGAACTCCTAGGTGACGAGGCTCAAGTGGAATCTCGTTTTGGTCCGTTTGGATATAGTGTTAGTATTAGTGCAAGATAGGTGCAGGTTTGTGCCAAACGTACCATAGGCTCGAAAAATCATTTTGGGCGCACCCGATGGTACTCCTAGGTGACGAGGCTCAAGTGGATGCTTCTTTTAGTCCATTTGGAGATAGTGTTAATCTTGGCGCAAGATAGATGCAAGTTTTGCATGGAATGTACCAAGGTCTCGAAAATCATTTTGGGCCTTTTGATGGAACTCCTAGGTGACGAGGCTCAAGTGCAATCTTGTTTCGGTCTGTTTGGATAGTGTTAGTATTAGTGCAAGATAGGTGCACGGTTTGTTCCAAACAAGGCTCGGAAATCATTTTGACCTCACCCGATGGAACTCCTAGGTGACGAGGCTCAAGTGGAATCTCGTTTTGGTCCGTTTGGATATAGTGTTAGTATTAGTGCAAGATAGGTGCACGGTTTGTTCCAAACAAGGCTCGAAAATCATTTTTGGGCCTTTTACCCAATGGTACTCCTAGGTGATGAGGCTCAAGTGGAATCTCATTTTGGTCCGTTTGGATATAGTGTTAGTATTAGTGCAAGATAGGTGCATGGTTTGTGCGACGTACCATAGGCTCGAAAAATCATTTTTTGGCCTTTTTTGATGGAACTCCTAGGTGACGAGGCTCAAGTGGAATCTTCTTTTGGTCCATTTGGAGATAGTGTTAATCTAGTGCAAGATAGGTGCAAGTTTTGTTCCCAAACAAGGCTCTCGAAAATCATTTTGGGCCTTTTGATGGAACTCCTAGGTGATGAGGCTCAAGTGGAATCTTGTTTTGATCCGTTTGGAGATAGTGTTAGTATTAGTGCAAGATAGGTGCACGGTTTGTTCCAAACAACCAAGGCTCGAAATCATTTTGGGCCGCACCCAATGGAACTCCTAGGTGATGAGGCTCAAGTGGAATCTCATTTGATCCGTTTGGAGATAGTGTTAGTATTAGTGCAAGATAGGTGCATGGTTTGTGCCAAACAAGGCTCGAAAATCATTTTGGGCCGCACCGATGGAACTCCTAGGTGATGAGGCTCAAGTGGAATCTCGTTTGATCCGTTTGGATATAGTGTTAGTGTTGGTGCAAGATAGGTGCACGGTTTGTTTGTTTCAAACAAGGCTCGAAATCATTTTGAACGCACCCGATGGAACTCCTAGGTGACGAGGCTCAAGTGGAATCTTGTTTGATCTGTTTGGAGATAGTGTTAGTGTCGGTGCAAGATAGGTGCACGGTTTGTTGCCCTTTAGTACCATAGGCTCGAAAATCATTTTGGGCGCACCCATGGTACTCCTAGGTGATGAGGGGTCAAGTGGAAGCTTCGTTTGATCCGTTTGAAGATAGTGTTAGTATTAGTGCAAGATAGGTGCACGTTTTGTGCCGAACAAGGCTCGGAAATCATTTGGGCCTTTTGATGGAACTCCTATGTGATGAGGCTCAAGTGAAATCTTGTTTTGGTCCGTTTGGAGATAGTGTTAGTATTAGTGCAAGATAGGTGCACGGTTTGTTCCAAACAAGGCTCGAAAATCATTTTGACCTTTTGATGGAACTCCTAGGTGACGAGGCTCAAGTGGAATCTCGTTTGGTCCATTTGGAGATAGTGTTAGTGTCGGTGCAAGATAGGTGGTGCATGGTTTTGCCCCTTTAGTACCATAGGCTTAGAAATCATTTTGGGCCTTTTACCCAATGGTACTCCTAGGTGATGAGGGTCAAGTGGAAGCTTCGTTTGATCCGTTTGGAGATAGTGTTAGTATTAGTGCAAGATAGGTGCATGGTTTGTGCCCGAACAACAAGGCTTGGAAATCATTTGGAAGCACCGATGGAACTCCTAGGTGATGAGGCTCAAGTGGAATCTTGTTTCGGTCCGTTTGGAGATAGTGTTAGTATTAGTGCAAGATAGGTGCACGGTTTGTTCCAAACAAGGCTCGGAAATCATTTTGACCTCACCCGATAGAACTCCTAGGTGACGAGGCTCAAGTGGAATCTCGTTTTGGTCCGTTTGGATATAGTGTTAGTATTAGTGCAAGATAGGTGCACGGTTTGTGCCAAACGTACCATAGGCTCAGAAATCATTTTGGACGCACCCGATGGTACTCCTAGGTGACGAGGCTCAAGTGGATGCTTCTTTCAGTCCATTTGGAGATAGTGCTAATCTTGATGCAAGATAGATGCAAGTTTTGCATGGAATGTACCCTGGTCTCGAAAATCATTTTGGACGCACCCGATGGAACTCCTAGGTGACGAGGCTCAAGTGAAATCTTGTTTCGGTCCGTTTGGAGATAGTGTTAGTATTAGTGCAAGATAGGTGCACGGTTTGTTTCCAAACAAGGCTCAAAATCATTTTGACCGCACCCGATGGAACTCCTAGGTGACGAGGCTCAAGTGGAATCTCGTTTTGATCCGTTTGGATATAGTGTTAGTATTTAGTGCAAGATAGGTGCATGGTTTGTGCCCGCAAGTACCATAGGCTCGAAAAATCATTTTGGGCCTTTTGATGGGACTCCTAGGTGATGAGGCTCAAGTGGAATCTCGTTTGATCCGTTTGGAGATAGTGTTAATGTTGAGTGCAAGATAGGTGCACGGTTTGTGCCAACAACCAGTCTCGAAATCATTTTGAACGCACCCGATGGAACTCCTAGGTGATGAGGCTCAAGTGGAATCTTGTTTGGTCCGTTTGGAGATAGTGTTAGTATTAGTGCAAGATAGGTGCACGGTTTGTTTCCTTTAACCATAGGCTCGAAAATCATTTTGGGCCTTTTGCAATGGAACTCCTAGGTGATGAGGCTCAAGTGGAATCTCGTTTGATCCGTTTGGAGATAGTGTTAGTATTAGTGCAAGATAGGTGCACGGTTTGTTCCAAAACAAGGCTCTCTCAAATCATTTTGGAAGCACTTTTATGATGGAACTCCTAGGTGATGAGGCTCAAAGTGGAATCTTGTTTGGTCCGTTTGGAGATAGTGTTAGTATTAGTGCAAGATAGGTGCACGGTTTGTGTTCCTTTAACAAGGCTCGAAAATCATTTTGACCTCACCCAATGGAACTCCTAGGTGATGAGGCTCAAGTGGAATCTCGTTTTGATCCGTTTGGAGATAGTGTTAGTATTAGTGCAAGATAGGTGCACGGTTTGTGCCAAACAAGGCTCTCTTAGAAATCATTTTGGACGCACCCGATGGAACTCCTAGGTGATGAGGCTCAAGTGGAATCTTGTTTTGATCCGTTTGGAGATAGTGTTAGTATTAGTGCAAGATAGGTGCACGGTTTGTGCCCTTTAAGTACCAAGGCTCGAAAATCATTTTGGGCGCACCCACGATGGAACTCCTAGGTGATGAGGGCTCAAGTGGAATCTTGTTTGATCCGTTTGGAGATAGTGTTAGTATTAGTGCAAGATAGGTGCACGGTTTGTGCCCTTTGTACAAGGCTCGAAATCATTTTGGGCCACCCATGGAACTCCTAGGTGATGAGGCTCAAGTGGAATCTTGTTTGGTCCGTTTGGAGATAGTGTTTAGTATTAGTGCAAGATAGGTGCACGGTTTGTTCCTTGGTACAAGGCTCGAAAATCATTTTGGGCCTTTTAGATGGAACTCCTAGGTGATGAGGCTCAAGTGGAATCTTGTTTTTAGTCCGTTTGGAGATAGTGTTAGTATTAGTGCAAGATAGGTGCACGGTTTGTTTTTTAACAAGGCTCGAAAAATCATTTTGACCGCACCCGATGGAACTCCTAGGTGATGAGGGTTCAAGTGGAATCTCGTTTTGGTCCGTTTGGAGATAGTGTTAGTATTAGTGCAAGATAGGTGCACGGTTTGTGCCCTTTAGTACCATAGGCTCGAAAATCATTTTGGGCCACCCATGGGTACTCCTAGGTGATGAGGGCTCAAGTGGAATCTTCGTTTGATCCGTTTGGAGATAGTGTTAGTATTAGTGCAAGATAGGTGCACGGTTTGTGCCGAAACAAACAAGGCTCGAAATCATTTTGGGCCTTTTGATGGAACTCCTAGGTGATGAGGCTCAAGTGGAATCTTGTTTGGGTCCGTTTGGAGATAGTGTTAGTATTAGTGCAAGATAGGTGCACGGTTTGTTTCAAACAAGGCTCGAAATCATTTGGACTCACACCATGGAACTCCTAGGTGATGAGGCTCAAGTGGAATCTCGTTTTGATCCATTTGGAGATAGTGTGTTAGTATTAGTGCAAGATAGGTGCATGTTTTGTTTGTTTAGTACCATAGGCTCGAAAATCATTTTGGGCACTTTTGATGGAACTCCTAGGTGATGAGGCTCAAGTGGAATCTTGTTTTGATCCGTTTGGAGATAGTGTTAGTATTAGTGCAAGATAGGTGCACGGTTTGTTTGTGCAAACAAGGCTCGAAATCATTTTGGGCGCACCCAATGGAACTCCTAGGTGACGAGGCTCAAGTGGAATCTCGTTTTGGTCCGTTTGGATATAGTGTTAGTATTAGTGCAAGATAGGTGCATGGTTTGTGCCAAACAAGGCTCGAAAATCATTTTGGGCCTTTTGATGGGACTCCTAGGTGATGAGGCTCAAGTGGAATCTTGTTTGGTCCGTTTGGAGATAGTGTTAATGTTAGTGCAAGATAGGTGCACGGTTTTGTTCCAAACAAGGCTCGAAAATCATTTTGACCACCCGATGGAACTCCTAGGTGACGAGGCTCAAGTGGAATCTTGTTTGATCCGTTTGGAGATAGTGTTAGTGTCGGTGCAAGATAGGTGCACGGTTTGCGCCCTTTAGTACCATAGGCTCGAGAAATCATTTTGGGCGCACCCAATGGTACTCCTAGGTGATGAGGGGTCAAGTGGAAGCTTCGTTTGATCCGTTTGAAGATAGTGTTAGTATTAGTGCAAGATAGGTGCACGGTTTGTGCGAACAAGGCTCGGAAATCATTTTGGCCAGCACCGATGGAACTCCTATGTGATGAGGCTCAAGTGAAATCTTGTTTTGGTCCGTTTGGAGATAGTGTTAGTATTAGTGCAAGATAGGTGCACGGTTTGTTCCAAACAAGGCTCGAAAATCATTTTGACCTTTTTTGATGGAACTCCTAGGTGGCCGAGGCTCAAGTGGAATCTCGTTTGGTCATTTTGGAGATAGTGTTAGTGTCGGTGCAAGATAGGTGCATGGTTTGCCCCTTTAGTACCATAGGCTTAGAAATCATTTTGGGCGCACCCAATGGTACTCCTAGGTGATGGGGGTCAAGTGGAAGCTTCGTTTGATCCGTTTGGAGATAGTGTTAGTATTAGTGCAAGATAGGTGCAGGTTTGTGCCGAACAAGGCTTGGAAATCATTTTGGAAGCTTTACGATGGAACTCCTAGGTGACGAGGCTCAAGTGGAATCTTGTTTGATCCGTTTGGAGATAGTGTTAGTATTAGTGCAAGATAGGTGCAGTTTTGTTCCAAACAAGGCTCGGAAATCATTTTGACCTCACCCGATAGAACTCCTAGGTGAGAGGGCTCAAGTGGAATCTCGTTTGGTCCGTTTGGATATAGTGTTAGTATTAGTGCAAGATAGGTGCACGGTTTGTGCCAAACGTACCATAGGCTCGAAAATCATTTTGGGCCTTTTGATGGTACTCCTAGGTGACGAGGCTCAAGTGGATGCTTCTTTTAGTCCATTTGGAGATAGTGCTAATCTTGATTGCAAGATAGATGCAAGTTTTGCATGGAATGTACCAAGTCTCGAAAATCATTTTGGGCCTTTTGATGGAACTCCTAGGTGATGAGGCTCAAGTGAAATCTTGTTTGGTCCGTTTGGAGATAGTGTTAGTATTAGTGCAAGATAGGTGCACGGTTTGTTCCAAACAAGGCTCTCGAAATCATTTTGACCGCACCCAATGGAACTCCTAGGTGATGAGGCTCAAGTGGAATCTCGTTTGGTCCGTTTGGATATAGTGTTAGTATTAGTGCAAGATAGGTGCATGGTTTGTGCCCTTTAGTACCATAGGCTCGAAAATCATTTTGGGCCTTTTGATGGGACTCCTAGGTGATGAGGCTCAAGTGGAATCTTGTTTGATCCGTTTGGAGATAGTGTTAGTATTAGTGCAAGATAGGTGCACGGTTTGTTTGCGAACAAGGCTCGAAATCATTTTGAAGCACACCCGATGGAACTCCTAGGTGATGAGGCTCAAGTGGAATCTTGTTTGATCCGTTTGGAGATAGTGTTAGTGTTAGTGCAAGATAGGTGCACGGTTTGTTTTTTAGTACATAGGCTCAAATCATTTTGGGCCTTTTGATGGTACTCCTAGGTGATGAGGCTCAAGTGGAATCTCGTTTTGATCCGTTTGGAGATAGTGTTAGTATTAGTGCAAGATAGGTGCACGGTTTGTGCCCGAACAAAGGCTTAGAAATCATTTTGGGCAAGCACCCGATGGAACTCCTAGTGATGAGGCTCAAGTGGAATCTTGTTTGATCCGTTTGGAGATAGTGTTAGTATTAGTGCAAGATAGGTGCAGCGGTTTGTTTTGTAAACAAGGCTCAAAATCATTTTGACCTTTTTTGATGGAACTCCTAGGTGATGAGGCTCAAGTGGAATCTCGTTTGATCCGTTTGGAGATAGTGTTAGTATTGTTGTGCAAGATAGGTGCACGGTTTGTTCCAAACAAGGCTCGAAAATCATTTTGACCCTTTTTAGATGGAACTCCTAGGTGATGAGGCTCAAGTGGAATCTCGTTTTGATCCGTTTGGAGATAGTGTTAGTATTAGTGCAAGATAGGTGCACGGTTTGCCCCTTTAGTACCATAGGCTCGAAATCATTTTGGATTTTGATGGTAACTCCTAGGTGATGAGGGCTCAAGTGGAATCTTGTTTGATCCGTTTGGAGATAGTGTTAGTATTAGTGCAAGATAGGTGCACGGTTTGTGTTTTGAACAAGGCTCGGAAATCATTTTGAAGCACCCGATGGAACTCCTAGGTGATGAGGCTCAAGTGGAATCTTGTTTGATCCGTTTGGAGATAGTGTGTTAGTATTAGTGCAAGATAGGTGCACGGTTTGTTTCAAAACAAAGGCTCGAAATCATTTTGGCGACCCATTGGTGGTCTAATGTTGGCAAAGATAAGTGGAATCTTCGTTTGATCCATTTGGAGATAGTGTTATTAGTATTAGTGCAAGATAGGTGCAAGTTTGCACCAAACAAGGCTCGAAAATCATTTGACCTTTTTGATGGAACTCCTAGGTGATGAGGCTCAAGTGGAATCTTGTTTTGATCCGTTTGGAGATAGTGTTAGTATTAGTGCAAGATAGGTGCACGGTTTGTTGCAAACAAGGCTCGAAAATCATTTTGGGCCTTTTGCCATGGAACTCCTAGGTGATGAGGCTCAAGTGGAATCTCGTTTTTGATCCCGTTTGGAGATAGTGTTAGTATTAGTGCAAGATAGGTGCATGGTTTGTGCCCTTTAGTACCATAGGCTCGAAAATCATTTTGGGAAGCACCCGATGGAACTCCTAGGTGATGAGGCTCAAGTGGAATCTTGTTTGATCCGTTTGGAGATAGTGTTAGTATTAGTGCAAGATATAGGTGCACGGTTTGTTCCAAACAAGGCTCGAAAATCATTTTGACGCACCCGATGGAACTCCTAGGTGACGAGGGTCAAGTGGAATCTTGTTTGATCCGTTTGGAGATAGTGTTAGTATTAGTGCAAGATAGGTGCATGCGGTTTGTTAAGCCCTTTAGTACCATAGGCTCGAAAATCATTTTGGGCGCACCCAATGGTACTCCTAGGTGATGAGGCTCAAGTGGAATCTTCGTTTGATCCGTTTGGAACATAGTGTTAGTATTAGTGCAAGATAGGTGCACGGTTTGTGCCGAACAAGGCTCTCGAAATCATTTTGGGCCTTTTGATGATGGAACTCCTAGGTGATGAGGCTCAAGTGGAATCTTGTTTGGTCCGTTTGGAGATAGTGTTAGTATTAGTGCAAGATAGGTGCACGGTTTTTTTCCAAACAAGGCTCGAAAATCATTTTGACCTTTTTTTGATGGAACTCCTAGGTGATGAGGCTCAAGTGGAATCTCGTTTGATCCGTTTGGAGATAGTGTTAGTGTTAGTGCAAGATAGGTGCATGTTTTGCAGCCTTTAGTACCATAGGCTTAAAATCATTTTGGGCCTTTTGATGGTACTCCTAGGTGATGAGGGGTCAAGTGGAATCTTCGTTTGATCCGTTTGGAGATAGTGTTAGTATTAGTGATAGCAAGATAGGTGCATGGTTTGTTTAGAACAAGGCTTGGAAATCATTTTGGCCTTTGATGGAACTCCTAGGTGATGAGGCTCAAGTGGAATCTTGTTTGATCCGTTTGGAGATAGTGTTAGTATTAGTGCAAGATAGGTGCACGCAGTTTGTTCCAAACAAGGCTCGAAAATCATTTTGACCTCACCCGATGATGGAACTCCTAGGTGATGAGGCTCAAGTGGAATCTCGTTTTGGTCCGTTTGGAGATAGTGTTAGTATTAGTGCAAGATAGGTGCACGGTTTGTTCCAAACAAGGCTCAAAATCATTTTGACCGCACCCAATGGAACTCCTAGGTGTGATGAGGCTCAAGTGGAATCTCGTTTGGTCCGTTTGGATATAGTGTTAGTATTAGTGCAAGATAGGTGCATGGTTTGTGCCAAACAACCATAGGCTCGAAAATCATTTTGGGCCTTTTGATGGTACTCCTAGGTGATGAGGCTCAAGTGGAATCTTCTTTTGATCCATTTGGAGATAGTGTTAATCTTAGTGCAAGATAGATGCAAGTTTTGCATGGAATGTACCAACAAGGCTCGAAAATCATTTTGGACACACCGATGGAACTCCTAGGTGATGAGGCTCAAGTGGAAATCTTGTTTGGTCCGTTTGGAGATAGTGTTAGTATTAGTGCAAGATAGGTGCACGGTTTGTTTGTTTCCAAACAAGGCTCGAAATCATTTTGACCACCCCAATGGAACTCCTAGGTGACGAGGCTCAAGTGGAATCTCGTTTGATCCGTTTGGATATAGTGTTAGTATTAGTGCAAGATAGGTGCATGGTTTTGTGCCCTTTAGTACCATAGGCTTTCGAAAATCATTTTGGGCGCACCCATGATGGGAACTCCTAGGTGATGAGGCTCAAGTGGAATCTTCGTTTGATCCGTTTGGAGATAGTGTTAGTATTAGTGCAAGATAGGTGCACAGTTTTGCATGTGTGTACCCAAGGCTCGAAAATCATTTTGGAGCACACCGATGGAACTCCTAGGTGATGAGGCTCAAGTGGAATCTCTTTTTTGATCCGTTTGGAGATAGTGTTAGTATTAGTGCAAGATAGGTGCAGTTTGTTCCAAACAAGGCTCGAAAAAATCATTTTGACCTTTTGATGGAACTCCTAGGTGACGAGGCTCAAGTGGAATCTCGTTTGATCCGTTTGGAGATAGTGTTAGTATTGGTGTGCAAGATAGGTGCACGGTTTGTGCTTTAACAAGGCTCTTAAAATCATTTTGGGCGCTTTTTGGTAACTCCTAGGTGATGAGGAGGCTCAAGTGGAATCTTGTTTTGGTCCGTTTGGAGATAGTGTTAGTATTAGTGAAGATAGGTGCACGGTTTGTGCCCTTTAACATAGGCTCGAAAATCATTTTGGAAGCACCCAATGGAACTCCTAGGTGATGAGGCTCAAGTGGAATCTTGTTTTGATCCGTTTGGAGATAGTGTTAGTATTAGTGCAAGATAGGTGCATGGTTTGTTTCCAAACAAGGCTCGAAAATCATTTTGGAAGCACCCGATGGAACTCCTAGGTGATGAGGCTCAAGTGGAATCTTGTTTGGTCCGTTTGGAGATAGTGTTAGTATTAGTGCAAGATAGGTGCACGGTTTGTGCAAACAAGGCTTAGAAATCATTTTGGGCCTTTTAATGGAACTCCTAGGTGATGAGGCTCAAGTGGAATCTCGTTTGGTCCGTTTGGAGATAGTGTTAGTATTAGTGCAAGATAGGTGCACGTTTGCATGTTTAGTACCAGGCTCGAAAATCATTTTGGGCACACCCGATGGAACTCCTAGGTGATGAGGCTCAAGTGGAATCTTGTTTTTTGATCCGTTTGGAGATAGTGTTAGTATTAGTGCAAGATAGGTGCACGGTTTGTTTACCCAACACCATAGGCTCGGAAATCATTTTGGGCCTTTTGGATGGAACTCCTAGGTGATGAGGCTCAAGTGGAATCTCGTTTGATCCGTTTGGATATAGTGTTAGTATTAGTGCAAGATAGGTGCATGGTTTGTGCCCTTAAACCATAGGCTCGAAAAATCATTTTGGGCACACCGATGGAACTCCTAGGTGATGAGGCTCAAGTGGAATCTTGTTTGATCCCGTTTGGAGATAGTGTTAGTATTGGTGCAAGATAGGTGCACGGTTTTGCCAAACAAGGCTCGAAAATCATTTTGACCCTTTTGAGATGGAACTCCTAGGTGACGAGGCTCAAGTGGAATCTTGTTTGATCCGTTTGGAGATAGTGTTAGTGTTAGTGCAAGATAGGTGCATGGTTTGCGCCCTTTAGTACCATAGGCTTAGAAATCATTTTGGGCCACCCCATGGTACTCCTAGGTGATGAGGGTCAAGTGGAAGCTCGTTTGATCCGTTTGGAGATAGTGTTAGTAGTAGTGCAAGATAGGTGCACGGTTTGTGCCAAACAAGGCTTGGAAATCATTTTGGAAGCACCGATGGAACTCCTAGGTGATGAGGCTCAAGTGGAATCTTGTTTGATCCGTTTGGAGATAGTGTTAGTATTAGTGCAAGATAGGTGCACGGTTTGTTCCAAACAAGGCTCGAAAATCATTTTGACCTCACCCGATGGAACTCCTAGGTGATGAGGCTCAAGTGGAATCTCGTTTGGTCCGTTTGGATATAGTGTTAGTATTAGTGCAAGATAGGTGCAGGTTTGTGCCAAACGTACCATAGGCTCGAAAATCATTTTGGGCGCACCCGATGGTACTCCTAGGTGATGAGGGCTCAAGTGGATGCTTCTTTTAGTCCATTTGGAGATAGTGTTAATCTTGATGCAAGATAGATGCAAGTTTTGCATGGAATGTACCAGGTCTCGAAAATCATTTTGGGCACCGATGGAACTCCTAGGTGATGAGGCTCAAGTGAAATCTTGTTTGGTCCGTTTGGAGATAGTGTTAGTATTAGTGCAAGATAGGTGCACGGTTTGTTTCCAAACAAGGCTCGGAAATCATTTTGACCGCACCCAATGGAACTCCTAGGTGACGAGGGCTCAAGTGGAATCTCGTTTGATCCGTTTGGATATAGTGTTAGTATTAGTGCAAGATAGGTGCATGGTTTGTGCCCTTTAGTACCATAGGCTCGAAAATCATTTTGGGCCTTTTGATGGGTACTCCTAGGTGATGAGGCTCAAGTGGAATCTTCGTTTGATCCGTTTGGAGATAGTGTTAATCTTTAGTGCAAGATAGGTGCACGGTTTGTGCCAAAACAAGGCTCGAAAATCATTTTGGAAGCACCGATGGAACTCCTAGGTGACGAGGCTCAAGTGGAATCTTGTTTGATCCGTTTGGAGATAGTGTTAGTATTAGTGCAAGATAGGTGCAGCGTTTTGTTTTAAACAAGGCTCAAAAATCATTTTGGACCTTTTGATGGAACTCCTAGGTGATGAGGCTCAAGTGGAATCTTCGTTTGATCCGTTTGGAGATAGTGTTAGTATTAGTGCAAGATAGGTGCACGGTTTGTGCCCTTTACAAGGCTCTCGAAAATCATTTGGGCGCACCCATGGAACTCCTAGGTGATGAGGCTCAAGTGGAATCTCGTTTTTCGTCCGTTTGGAGATAGTGTTAGTATTAGTGCAAGATAGGTGCACGGTTTTGTTTCCAAACAACCAAGCTCGAAAATCATTTTGGCCGCACCCATGGAACTCCTAGGTGATGAGGCTCAAGTGGAATCTTGTTTGATCCGTTTGGAGATAGTGTTAGTATTAGTGCAAGATAGGTGCACGGTTTGTTTCAAACAAGGCTCGAAAATCATTTTGAACCACCCGATGGAACTCCTAGGTGATGCGAGGCTCAAGTGGAAATCTCGTTTTGGTCCGTTTGGAGATAGTGTTAGTATTAGTGCAAGATAGGTGCACGGTTTGTTTCCTTTAGTACATAGGCTCGAAAATCATTTTGGATTTTTTGCAATGGTACTCCTAGGTGATGAGGGTCAAGTGGAATCTTGTTTGATCCGTTTGGAGATAGTGTTAGTATTAGTGCAAGATAGGTGCACGGTTTGTTTGAACCAAGGCTCGGAAATCATTTTGGGCCTTTTTGATGGAACTCCTAGGTGGCGAGGCTCAAGTGGAATCTTGTTTTTTGTCCGTTTGGAGATAGTGTTAGTATTAGTGCAAGATAGGTGCACGGTTTGTTTTTATGTAACAAGGCTCGAAAATCATTTTGGGCCTTTTGACCGATGGAACTCCTAGGTGGCGAGCTCAAGTGGAATCTTGTTTGGTCCGTTTGGAGATAGTGTTAGTATTAGTGCAAGATAGGTGCACGTTTGTGCCCAAACAAGGCTCAAAAATCATTTTGGGACCACACCCGATGGAACTCCTAGGTGATGAGGCTCAAGTGGAATCTTGTTTTGATCCGTTTGGAGATAGTGTTAGTATTAGTGCAAGATAGGTGCACGTTTTGTTGCTTTAGTACAAGGCTCGAAAAATCATTTTGGGCGCACCCATGGAACTCCTAGGTGATGAGGCTCAAGTGGAATCTCGTTTGGTCCGTTTGGAGATAGTGTTAGTATTAGTGCAAGATAGGTGCATGGTTTGTGCCGAATGTAACAAGGCTCGAAAATCATTTTGGGCCTTTTGATGGAACTCCTAGGTGATGAGGCTCAAGTGGAATCTTGTTTTGATCCGTTTGGAGATAGTGTTAGTATTAGTGCAAGATAGGTGCACGGTTTGTTTGTTCCAAACAAAGGCTCGAAAATCATTTTGACCTTTTGATGGAACTCCTAGGTGACGAGGCTCAAGTGGAATCTTGTTTTGATCCGTTTGGAGATAGTGTTAGTGTTAGTGCAAGATAGGTGCATGGTTTTGCGCCCTTTAGTACCATAGGCTCGAAAATCATTTTGGGCCACCCAATGGTACTCCTAGGTGATGAGGGTCAAGTGGAATCTTCGTTTGATCCGTTTGGAGATAGTGTTAGTATTAGTGCAAGATAGGTGCACGGTTTGTGCAACGAACAAGGCTCGGAAATCATTTGGAAGCTTTTAGATGGAACTCCTAGGTGATGAGGCTCAAGTGGAATCTTGTTTGATCCGTTTGGAGATAGTGTTAGTATTAGTGCAAGATAGGTGCACGGTTTGTTCCAAACAAGGCTCGAAAAATCATTTTGACCTTTTTAGATGGAACTCCTAGGTGACGAGGCTCAAGTGGAATCTCGTTTGATCCATTTGGAGATAGTGTTAGTGTTAGTGCAAGATAGGTGCATGGTTTTGCGCCCTTTAGTACCATAGGCTTAGAAATCATTTTGGGCCTTTTTTAATGGTACTCCTAGGTGATGAGGGTCAAGTGGAAGCTTCGTTTGATCCCGTTTGGAGATAGTGTTAGTATTAGTGCAAGATAGGTGCACGGTTTGTGCCAAAACAAGGCTTGAAAATCATTTGGGAGCACTTTTAGATGGAACTCCTAGGTGATGAGGCTCAAGTGGAATCTTGTTTGGTCCGTTTGGAGATAGTGTTAGTATTAGTGCAAGATAGGTGCACGGTTTGTTCCAAACAAGGCTCGAAATCATTTTGACCTCACCCGATGGAACTCCTAGGTGATGAGGCTCAAGTGGAATCTCGTTTTGGTCCGTTTGGATATAGTGTTAGTATTAGTGCAAGATAGGTGCACGCAGTTTGTTCCAAACATAGGCTCGAAAATCATTTTGGGCCTTTTTAATGGTACTCCTAGGTGATGAGGCTCAAGTGGAATCTTCTTTGATCCGTTTGGAGATAGTGTTAGTATTGGTGCAAGATAGGTGCATGGTTTGTGCCCAAACATAGGCTCGAAATCATTTTGGGCCTTTTGATGGAACTCCTAGGTGATGAGGCTCAAGTGGAATCTTGTTTTGGTCCGTTTGGAGATAGTGTTAGTATTAGTGCAAGATAGGTGCAAGTTTTGCATGTTGTACCAAACAAGGCTCGAAAATCATTTTGGACACACCCGATGGAACTCCTAGGTGATGAGGGCTCAAGTGGAATCTTGTTTGATCCGTTTGGAGATAGTGTTAGTATTAGTGCAAGATAGGTGCACGGTTTGTTCCAAACAAGGCTCGAAATCATTTTGGGCGCACCCATGGAACTCCTAGGTGATGAGGGCTCAAGTGGAATCTTGTTTGGTCCGTTTGGAGATAGTGTTAGTATTAGTGCAAGATAGGTGCACGGTTTGTGCCCTTGTACCATAGGCTCGAAAATCATTTTGGCCTTTTACCGATGGAACTCCTAGGTGATGAGGCTCAAGTGGAATCTTGTTTGATCCGTTTGGAGATAGTGTTAGTATTAGTGCAAGATAGGTGCACGGTTTGTTCCAAACAAGGCTCGAAATCATTTTTGACCGCACCCGATGGAACTCCTAGGTGATGAGGCTCAAGTGGAATCTCGTTTGGTCCGTTTGGAGATAGTGTTAGTATTAGTTGCAAGATAGGTGCACGGTTTGTTTCCTTTAGTACCATAGGCTCAAAAATCATTTTGGGCGCACCCAATGGTACTCCTAGGTGATGAGGCTCAAGTGGAAGCTTCGTTTGATCCGTTTGGAGATAGTGTTAGTATTAGTGCAAGATAGGTGCACGGTTTGTGCGAACAAGGCTCGGAAATCATTTTGGAAGCTTTTGATGGAACTCCTAGGTGATGAGGCTCAAGTGAAATCTTGTTTTGGTCCGTTTGGAGATAGTGTTAGTATTAGTGCAAGATAGGTGCACGGTTTGTTTCAAAAACAAGGCTCAAAAATCATTTTGACCTTTTGATGGAACTCCTAGGTGACGAGGCTCAAGTGGAATCTCGTTTGATCCATTTGGAGATAGTGTTAGTGTTATGCAAGATAGGTGCATGGTTTTTTGCCCTTTAGTACCATAGGCTTAGAAATCATTTTGGGCCACCATATGGTACTCCTAGGTGATGAGGGTCAAGTGGAATCTTCGTTTGATCCGTTTGGAGATAGTGTTAGTATTAGTGCAAGATAGGTGCACGGTTTGTGCCGAACAAGGCTTGGAAATCATTTGGGAAGCACCGATGGAACTCCTAGGTGATGAGGCTCAAGTGGAATCTTGTTTTGATCCGTTTGGAGATAGTGTTAGTATTAGTGCAAGATAGGTGCACGGTTTTTTTTCCAAACAAGGCTCGAAAATCATTTTGACCTTTTGATGGAACTCCTAGGTGACGAGGCTCAAGTGGAATCTCGTTTGATCCATTTGGAGATAGTGTTAGTATTAGTGCAAGATAGGTGCATGGTTTGCGCCCTTTAGTACCATAGGCTCGAAAATCATTTTGGGCCTTTTTCAATGGTACTCCTAGGTGATGGGGGGCTCAAGTGGAAGCTTCGTTTGATCCGTTTGGAGATATAGTGTTAGTATTAGTGCAAGATAGGTGCAAGTTTGTGCCGAACAAGGCTTGGAAATCATTTTTTGGAAGCACACGATGGAACTCCTAGGTGATGAGGCTCAAGTGGAATCTTGTTTGATCCGTTTGGAGATAGTGTTAGTATTAGTGCAAGATAGGTGCACGGTTTGTTCCAAACAAGGCTCGAAAATCATTTTGACCTCACCCGATGGAACTCCTAGGTGACGAGGCTCAAGTGGAATCTCGTTTTGGTCCCGTTTGGATATAGTGTTAGTATTAGTGCAAGATAGGTGCACGGTTTGTGCCAAACGTACCATAGGCTCGAGAAATCATTTTGGGCCTTTTTACGATGGTACTCCTAGGTGATGAGGCTCAAGTGGATGCTTCTTTTAGTCCATTTGGAGATAGTGTTAGTATTCTTGCAAGATAGGTGCAAGTTTTGCATGGAATGTACCAAGGCTCGAAAATCATTTTGGGCACCCCGATGGAACTCCTAGGTGATGCGAGGCTCAAGTGGAATCTTGTTTGATCCGTTTGGAGATAGTGTTAGTATTAGTGCAAGATAGGTGCAGGTTTGTTCCAAACAAGGCTCGGAAATCATTTTGGCCTTTTTTGATGGAACTCCTAGGTGACGAGGCTCAAGTGGAATCTCGTTTGATCCCGTTTGGATATAGTGTTAGTATTAGTGCAAGATAGGTGCATGGTTTGTGCCAAACCATAGGCTCGAAAATCATTTTGGGCCTTTTGATGGTACTCCTAGGTGATGAGGCTCAAGTGGATGCTTCTTTTAGTCCATTTGGAGATAGTGCTAATCTTGGCCTTAAGATAGATGTAAGTTTTGCATGGAATGTACCAAGGTCTCGAAAATCATTTTGGGCCTTTTTTGATGGAACTCCTAGGTGATGAGGCTCAAGTGAAATCTTGTTTTGGTCCGTTTGGAGATAGTGTTAGTATTAGTGCAAGATAGGTGCACGGTTTGTTCCAAACAAGGCTCAAAATCATTTTGGGCCTTTTAATGGAACTCCTAGGTGATGAGGCTCAAGTGGAATCTCATTTGATCCGTTTGGATATAGTGTTAGTATTAGTGCAAGATAGGTGCAAGGTTTGTGCGAATTAGTACCATAGGCTCGAAAATCATTTTGGGCCTTTTGATGGTACTCCTAGGTGATGAGGCTCAAGTGGAATCTTGTTTTTAGGTCCGTTTGGAGATAGTGTTAGTATTGGTGCAAGATAGGTGCATGGTTTGTGCCAACAAAGGCTCGAAATCATTTTGACCACCCGATGGAACTCCTAGGTGATGAGGGTCAAGTGGAATCTTGTTTGATCCGTTTGGAGATAGTGTTAGTGTTATGTGCAAGATAGGTGCACGGTTTGCCCTTTAGTACCATAGGCTCGAAAATCATTTTGGGCGCACCAATGGTACTCCTAGGTGATGAGGGGTCAAGTGGAATCTTCGTTTGATCCGTTTGGAGATAGTGTTAGTATTAGTGCAAGATAGGGTGCTAAGCTGTTTGTATCAATGGTTTGTGCCTTTAACACAAGGCTCGAAATCATTTTGGAAGCACACGATGGAACTCCTAGGTGATGAGGCTCAAGTGGAATCTTGTTTGATCCGTTTGGAGATAGTGTTAGTATTAGTGCAAGATAGGTGCATGGTTTGTTTTCAAACAAGGCTCGAAAATCATTTTGACCGCACCCGATGGAACTCCTAGGTGACGAGGCTCAAGTGGAATCTCGTTTTTGATCCATTTGGAGATAGTGTTAGTGTTAGTGCAAGATAGGTGCATGGTTTTGCGCCCTTTAGTACCATAGGCTTAGAAATCATTTTGGGCGCACCCAATGGTACTCCTAGGTGATGGGGGCTCAAGTGGAAGCTTCGTTTGATCCGTTTGGAGATAGTGTTAGTATTAGTGCAAGATAGGTGCACGGTTTGTGCTTAAACAAGGCTTGGAAATCATTTTGGGCACCGATGGAACTCCTAGGTGATGAGGCTCAAGTGGAATCTTGTTTTGGTCCGTTTGGAGATAGTGTTAGTATTAGTGCAAGATAGGTGCACGGTTTGTTCCAAACAAGGCTCGAAATCATTTTGACCTCACCCGATGGAACTCCTAGGTGACGAGGCTCAAGTGGAATCTCGTTTTGGTCCGTTTGGATATAGTGTTAGTATTAGTGCAAGATAGGTGCACGGTTTGTTCCAAACGTACCATAGGCTCGAAAAATCATTTTGGGCCTTTTGATGGTACTCCTAGGTGATGAGGCTCAAGTGGATGCTTCTTTTAGTCCATTTGGAGATAGTGTTAATCTTGGTGCAAGATAGATGCAAGTTTTGCATGGAATGTACCACCTGGTCTCTAAAATCATTTTGGGCGCACCGATGGAACTCCTAGGTGACGAGGCTCAAGTGAAATCTTGTTTGGGTCCGTTTGGAGATAGTGTTAGTATTAGTGCAAGATAGGTGCACGGTTTGTTCCAAACAAGGCTCGAAAATCATTTTGGGCGCACCCAATGGAACTCCTAGGTGACGAGGCTCAAGTGGAATCTCATTTTGATCCGTTTGGATATAGTGTTAGTATTAGTGCAAGATAGGTGCATGGTTTGTGCCCTTTAACAATATCATAGGCTCGAAAAATCATTTTGGGCCTTTTGATGGTACTCCTAGGTGATGAGGCTCAAGTGGAATCTTGTTTTTGATCCGTTTGGAGATAGTGTTAATATTGGTGCAAGATAGGTGCACGGTTTGTTTCCAAAACAAGGCTCGAAATCATTTTGACCGCACCCGATGGAACTCCTAGGTGACGAGGCTCAAGTGGAATCTTGTTTGATCCGTTTGGAGATAGTGTTAGTGTCGGTGCAAGATAGGTGCACGGTTTGTGCCCTTTAGTACCATAGGCTCGAGAAATCATTTTGGGCGCACCCATGGTACTCCTAGGTGATGAGGGGGCTCAAGTGGAATCTTCGTTTGATCCGTTTGGAGATAGTGTTAGTATTAGTGCAAGATAGGTGCACGGTTTGTGCCGAACAAAGGCTTGAAATCATTTTGGAGCACACCGATGGAACTCCTAGGTGATGAGGCTCAAGTGAAATCTTGTTTTGGTCCGTTTGGAGATAGTGTTAGTATTAGTGCAAGATAGGTGCACGGTTTGTTCCAAACAAGGCTCGAAAATCATTTTGACCTTTTGATGGAACTCCTAGGTGACGAGGCTCAAGTGGAATCTCGTTTGATCCGTTTGGAGATAGTGTTAGTATCGGTGCAAGATAGGTGCATGGTTTGCGCCCTTTAGTACCATAGGCTTAGAAATCATTTTGGGCACCCAATGGTACTCCTAGGTGATGGGGGTCAAGTGGAAGCTTCGTTTGATCCGTTTGGAGATAGTGTTAGTATTAGTGCAAGATAGGTGCACGGTTTGTGTTGCCGAACAAGGCTTGGAAATCATTTTGGAAGCACCGATGGAACTCCTAGGTGATGAGGCTCAAGTGGAATCTTGTTTGGTCCGTTTGGAGATAGTGTTAGTATTAGTGCAAGATAGGTGCACGGTTTGTTCCAAACAAGGCTTGGAAATCATTTTGACCTCACCCGATGGAACTCCTAGGTGCCGAGGCTCAAGTGGAATCTCGTTTTGGTCCGTTTGGATATAGTGTTAGTATTAGTGCAAGATAGGTGCACGGTTTGTTCCAAAACGTACCATAGGCTCGAAAAATCATTTTGGGCGCACCCGATGGTACTCCTAGGTGACGAGGCTCAAGTGGATGCTTCTTTTGGTCCATTTGGAGATAGTGCTAATCTTGGTGCAAGATAGATGCAAGTTTTGCATGGAATGTACCACAGTCTCGAAAATCATTTTGGGCCTTTTTGGATGGAACTCCTAGGTGATGAGGCTCAAGTGGAATCTTGTTTGATCCATTTGGAGATAGTGTTAGTATTAGTGCAAGATAGGTGCACGTTTTGTTCCAAACAAGGCTCGGAAATCATTTTGACCTCACCGATGGAACTCCTAGGTGATGAGGCTCTCAAGTGGAATCTTGTTTTGGTCCGTTTGGAGATAGTGTTAGTATTAGTGCAAGATAGGTGCACGGTTTGTTTTTGCAACCAAGGCTCGAAATCATTTTGGGCCTTTTAATGGAACTCCTAGGTGATGAGGCTCAAGTGGAATCTTCGTTTGGTCCGTTTGGATATAGTGTTAGTATTAGTGCAAAGATAGGTGCATGGTTTGTGCCCTTTAGCGTACCATAGGCTCGAAAATCATTTTGGGCCTTTTGATGGTACTCCTAGGTGATGAGGCTCAAGTGGATGCTTCTTTTGATCCATTTGGAGATAGTGTTAATATTGGTGCAAGATAGATGCAAGTTTTGCATGGAGTGTACCAAGGCTCTCGAAAATCATTTTGGGCGCACCCCGATGGAACTCCTAGGTGATGAGGCTCAAGTGGAATCTTGTTTGGTCCGTTTGGAGATAGTGTTAGTATTAGTGCAAGATAGTGTGCACGGTTTGTTCCAAACAAAGCTCAAAATCATCATTTTTGACCTTTTATGTGGAACTCCTAGGTGACGAGGCTCAAGTGGAATCTCGTTTTGGTCCGTTTGGATATAGTGTTAGTATTAGTGCAAGATAGGTGCATGGTTTGTGCCCTTTAGTACCATAGGCTCGAAATCATTTTGGGCCTTTTGATGGTACTCCTAGGTGATGAGGCTCAAGTGGAATCTTCGTTTGGTCTATTTGGATATAGTGTTAATATTGGTGCAAGATAGGTGCACGGTTTGTGCGAACAAGGCTCGAAAATCATTTGGGGCTTTTGCGATGGAACTCCTAGGTGATGAGAGGCTCAAGTGAAATCTTGTTTGGTCCGTTTGGAGATAGTGTTAGTATTAGTGCAAGATAGGTGCACGGTTTGTTTCCAAACAAGGCTCGAAAATCATTTTGACCGCACCCGATGGAACTCCTGGGGTGGCGAGGCTCAAGTGGAATCTCGTTTGATCCATTTGGAGATAGTGTTAGTGTCGGTTGCAAGATAGGTGCATGGTTTGCGCCCTTTAGTACCATAGGCTTAGAAATCATTTTGGGCCTTTTAATGGTACTCCTAGGTGATGGGGGTCAAGTGGAAGCTTCGTTTGATCCGTTTGGAGATAGTGTTAGTATTAGTGCAAGATAGGTGCACGGTTTGTGCCGACAAGGCTTGGAAATCATTTTGGAAGCACCCGATGGAACTCCTAGGTGATGAGGCTCAAGTGAAATCTTGTTTGGTCCGTTTGGAGATAGTGTTAGTATTAGTGCAAGATAGGTGCACGGTTTGTTCCAAACAAGGCTCGAAAATCATTTTGACCGCTTTTAGATGGAACTCCTAGGTGGCGAGGCTCAAGTGGAATCTCGTTTGATCCATTTGGAGATAGTGTTAGTGTCGGTGCAAGATAGGTGCATGGTTTGTACCCTTTAGTACCATAGGCTTAGAAATCATTTTGGGCGCACCCATGGTACTCCTAGGTGATGGGGGTCAAGTGGAAGCTTCGTTTGATCCGTTTGGAGATAGTGTTAGTATTAGTGCAAGATAGGTGCACGGTTTGCCGAACAAGGCTTGGAAATCATTTGGGCACACGATGGAACTCCTAGGTGATGAGGCTCAAGTGGAATCTTGTTTGGTCCGTTTGGAGATAGTGTTAGTATTAGTGCAAGATAGGTGCGGTTTGTTCCAAACAAGGCTAGGAAATCATTTTGACCTCACCCGATGGAACTCCTAGGTGACGAGGCTCAAGTGGAATCTCGTTTTGGTCCGTTTGGATATAGTGTTAGTATTAGTGCAAGATAGGTGCACGGTTTGTGCCAAACCATAGGCTCGAGAAATCATTTTGGGCCCCGATGGTACTCCTAGGTGATGAGGCTCAAGTGGATGCTTCTTTTAGGTCCATTTGGAGATAGTGTTAATCTTGGCCTGCAAGATAGATGCAAGTTTTTTGGAATGTACCACAGTCTCGAAAATCATTTTGGGCCTTTTGATGGAACTCCTAGGTGAGCGAGGCTCAAGTGGAATCTTGTTTGGTCCGTTTGGAGATAGTGTTAGTATTAGTGCAAGATAGGTGCACGGTTTGTTCCAAACAAGGCTCAAAATCATTTTGACCTTTTAAAAGAACTCCTAGGTGACGAGGCTCAAGTGGAATCTCATTTCGGTCCGTTTGGATATAGTGTTAGTATTAGTGCAAGATAGGTGCATGGTTTGTGCCCTTTAGTACCATAGGCTCGAAAAATCATTTTGGGCCTTTTAGATGGTACTCCTAGGTGACGAGGCTCAAGTGGATGCTTCTTTTAGTCCATTTGGAGATAGTGCTAATCTTGGCCTTAGATAGATGCAAGTTTTGCATGGAATGTACCACAGTCTCGAAAATCATTTTGGGCCTTTTGATGGAACTCCTAGGTGATGAGGCTCAAGTGAAATCTTGTTTGATCCGTTTGGAGATAGTGTTAGTATTAGTGCAAGATAGGTGCACGGTTTGTTCCAAACAAGGCTCGAAAAAACATTTTCACCTTTTAATGGAACTCCTAGGTGACGAGGCTCAAGTGGAATCTCATTTTGGTCCGTTTGGATATAGTGTTAGTATTAGTGCAAGATAGGTGCATGGTTTGTGCCGCGTACCACCATAGGCTCGAAAATCATTTTGGGCTTTTGATGGTACTCCTAGGTGATGAGGGCTCAAGTGGAATCTTGTTTTGGTCCGTTTGGATATAGTGTTAATGTTGGTGCAAGATAGGTGCATGGTTTGTGCGAAACAAGTCTCGGAAATCATTTTGACCGCACCGATGGAACTCCTATGGTGATGAGGGTCAAGTGGAATCTTGTTTGATCCGTTTGGAGATAGTGTTAGTATTGATTGCAAGATAGGTAAGCGGTTTGCGCCCTTTAGTACCATAGGCTCGAGAAATCATTTTGACGCACCCAATGGTACTCCTAGGTGATGGGGGTCAAGTGGAAGCTTCGTTTGATCCGTTTGAACATAGTGTTAGTATTAGTGCAGTGCAAGATAGGTGCACGGTTTGTGCGAACAAGGCTCGGAAATCATTTTGGAAGCACCGATGGGAACTCCTATGTGATGAGGCTCAAGTGAAATCTTGTTTTGGTCCGTTTGGAGATAGTGTTAGTATTAGTGCAAGATATATGCATGTTTTTTTCCAAACAAGGCTCGAAAATCATTTTGACCTTTTGAGATGGAACTCCTAGGTGACGAGGCTCAAGTGGAATCTCGTTTGATCCATTTTGGAGATAGTGTTAGTGTCGGTGCAAGATAGGTGCATGGTTTGCGCCCTTTAGTACCATAGGCTTAGAAATCATTTTGGGCGCTTTTAATGGTACTCCTAGGTGATGGGGGTCAAGTGGAAGCTTCGTTTGATCCGTTTGGAGATAGTGTTAGTATTAGTGCAAGATAGGTGCACGGTTTGTGCCGAAACAAGGCTTGGAAATCATTTTGGGCTTTTTGCGATGGAACTCCTAGGTGATGAGGCTCAAGTGGAATCTTGTTTGATCCGTTTGGAGATAGTGTTAGTATTAGTGCAAGATAGGTGCACGGTTTGTTCCAAACAAGGCTCGGAAATCATTTTGACCTCACCCGATAGAACTCCTAGGTGACGAGGCTCAAGTGGAATCTCGTTTTGGTCCGTTTGGATATAGTGTTAGTATTAGTGCAAGATAGGTGCGGTTTGCCATAAACGTACCATAGGCTCGAAAATCATTTTGGGCGCACCGATGGTACTCCTAGGTGATGAGGCTCAAGTGGATGCTTCTTTTAGTCCATTTGGAGATAGTGGTAATCTTGGCGCAAGATAGATGCAAGTTTTGCAAAGAATGTACCAAGGTCTCGAAAATCATTTTGGGCCTTTTTCGATGGAACTCCTAGGTGGCGAGGCTCAAGTGAAATCTTGTTTTGGTCCGTTTGGAGATAGTGTTAGTATTAGTGCAAGATAGGTGCACGGTTTGTTTCAAACAAGGCTCTCGAAATCATTTTGGCCGCACCCAATAGAACTCCTAGGTGACGAGGCTCAAGTGGAATCTCGTTTGGTCCGTTTGGATATAGTGTTAGTATTAGTGCAAGATTGGTGCATGGTTTGTGCGAACGTATCATAGGCTCGAAAATCATTTTGGGCCTTTTGATGGTACTCCTAGGTGATGAGGGCTCAAGTGGAATCTTGTTTGGTCTATTTGGATATAGTGCTAATGTTGGCGCAAGATAGGTGCACGGTTTGTGCGAAACAAGTCTCGAAAATCATTTTGAGCACTTTTGATGGAACTCCTAGGTGGCGTGGGTCATGTGGAATCTTGTTTGATCCGTTTTGGAGATAGTGTTAGTGTCGGTGCAAGATAGGTAAGCGGTTTGTTTACTTTAGTACCATAGGCTCAAAAAATCATTTGGGCCACCCATGGTACTCCTAGGTGATGGGGGTCAAGTGGAAGCTTCGTTTGATCCGTTTGAACATAGTGTTAGTATTAGTGCAAGATAGGTGCACGGTTTGTGCGAACAAGGCTCGGAAATCATTTTGGAAGCTTGCCGATGGAACTCCTATGTGATGAGGCTCAAGTGAAATCTTGTTTTGGTCCGTTTGGAGATAGTGTTAGTGTAAGTGCAAGATAGGTGCACGGTTTGTTCCAAACAAGGCTCGGAAATCATTTTGACCTTTTAGATGGAACTCCTAGGTTCTGAGGCTCAAGTGGAATCTCACTTGGGTCCGTTTGGAGATAGTGTTAGTGTCGGTGCAAGATAGGTGCATGGTTTGCGCCCTTTAGTATCATAGGCTTAGAAATCATTTTGGGCGCTTTTAATGGTACTCCTAGGTGATGGGGGTCAAGTGGAAGCTTCGTTTGATCCGTTTGGAGATAGTGTTAGTATTAGTGCAAGATAGGTGCACGGTTTGTGCCGAACAAGGCTTGGAAATCATTTGGAAGCTTTTAGCACGATGGAACTCCTAGGTGATGAGGCTCAAGTGGAATCTTGTTTGATCCGTTTGGAGATAGTGTTAGTATTAGTGCAAGATAGGTGCCACGGTTTGTTCCAAACAAGGCTTGGAAATCATTTTGACCTCACCCGATAGAACTCCTAGGTGACGAGGCTCAAGTGGAATCTCGTTTTGGTCCGTTTGGATATAGTGTTAGTATTAGTGCAAGATAGGTGCACGGTTTGTATAAACGTACCATAGGCTCGAGAAATCGTTTTGGGCCTTTTGATGGTACTCCTAGGTGACGAGGCTCAACTGGATGCTTCTTTTAGTCCATTTGGAGATAGTGCTAATCTTGGCCTTAAGATAGATGCAAGTTTTGCATGGAATGTACCACAGGTCTCGAAAATCATTTTGGGCCTTTTGCAAGATGGAACTCCTAGGTGACGAGGCTCAAGTGGAATCTTGTTTGGTCCGTTTGGAGATAGTGTTAGTATTAGTGCAAGATAGGTGCACGGTTTGTTCCAAACAAGGCTCAAAATCATTTTGACCTCACCGATAGAACTCCTAGGTGACGAGTCTCAAGTGGAATCTCGTTTTGGTGTTTGGATATAGTGTTAGTATTAGTGCAAGATAGTGCTCACGGTTTGTTCCAAACAAGGCTCGGAAAATCATTTTCACCGCACCAATACAACTCCCACTCATAGGTAGCGAGGCTAAAGTGGAATCTCATTTGATCCGTTTTTGTTGGAGGTGGTGTATGATTTCCGGTTGCTAAGGCACAGCTTGGAAAGGCTGTAGTCGGGCCGTGAAACGTCGACTCCACCCATCAATCGAGTTATCCCACACCTCTCATCGAAAGATCAGGAACAAACCCTAGCGGGATCATATCACTCATCACCAAGGAGTTCCATCGGGTGCTTCCAAAATGATTTCCGAGCCTTGTTAAAGGCAAAACCATGCACCTATCTTGCACCTATCTTGCACTAGTACTAACACTATCTTCAAACGATGAAACCATGAAAATGCTTCCACTTGATCCCCATCACGGAGAACCATTGGAACCATGCGTCCAAAATGATTTCAAGAGCCTATGGTACTAAAGGGTGCAAACCATGCACCTATCTTGCACCGACACTAACACTATCGCCTAACAGCACCGAAACGAGATTCCACATGACCCACGTCACCTAGGAGTTCCATCGAAGTGCGTTCAAAATGATTTCCGAGCCTTGTTGGGCACAAACCGTGCACCTATCTTGCACTAATACTAACACTATCTCCAAACGGACCCAAAAGAAACAAGATTCCACTTGAGCCTCGTCACCTAGGGAGTTCCATCCATGGGTGCTTCCAAATTGATTTCGAGCCTTGTTCAAGCACAAACCGTGCACCTATCTTGCACTAGTACTAACACTATCTCCAAACACTAACACTATCGCAACAGACCCGGCAGATGAAACGAGCTTCCACTTGACCCCCATCACCTCGAGAAACAAGATTACCAATGGAATGCGTCCAAAATGATTTCTAAGCCTATGGTACTAAAGAGTACCAATGGGGCAAACCCTATGGTGCAAACCGTGCACCTATCTTGCTCCGACACTAACACTATCTCCAAACAGACCCAAACGAGATTCCACTTGAGCCTCGTCACTTAGGTGTTCCATCGGGTGCGGTCAAAATGGTTTCTGAGCCTTGTTTGGAACAAACCGTGCACCTATCTTGCACTAATACTAACACTATCTCCAAACGGACCGAAACAAGATTCCACTTGAGCCTCATCACCAAGGAGTTCCATCGGGTGCTTCCAAAATGATTTCCGAGCCTTGTTCGGCACAAACCATGCACCTATCTTGCACTAGTACTAACACTATCTTCAAACGGACTGAAATGAGCTTCCACTTGATCCCCATCACCAAGGAGAACCATTGGGTGCGTCCAAAATGATTTCTGAGCCTATGGTACTAAAGGGTGCAAACCATGCACCTATCTTGCACCGACACTAACACTATCGCCTAACAGACCGAAACGAGATTCCACATGACCCACGTCACCTAGGAGTTCCATCGGGTGCGTTCAAAATGATTTCCGAGCCTTGTTGGGCACAAACCGTGCACCTATCTTGCACTAATACTAACACTATCTCCAAACGGACCGAAACAAGATTCCACTTGAGCCTCGTCACCTAGGAGTTCCATCGGGTGCTTCCAAATTGATTTCCGAGCCTTGTTCGGCACAAACCGTGCACCTATCTTGCACTAGTACTAACACTATCTCCAAACGGACTGAAACGAGCTTCCACTTGACCCCCATCACCTCGGAGTACCAATGGGTGCGTCCAAAATGATTTCTAAGCCTATGGTACTAAAGGGCGCAAACCGTGCACCTATCTTGCTCCGACACTAACACTATCTCCAAACAGACCCAAACGAGATTCCACTTGAGCCTCGTCACTTAGGTGTTCCATCGGGTGCGGTCAAAATGGTTTCTGAGCCTTGTTTGGAATAAACCGTGCACCTATCTTGCACTAATACTAACACTATCTCCAAACGGACCGAAACAAGATTTCACTTGAGCCTCATCACATAGGAGTTCTATAGGGTGCTTCCGAAATGATTTACGAGCCTTGTTCAAAAGCCTTGTTGGGCTGCACTAAAACCGTGCACCTATCTTGCACTAATACTAACACTATCTCCAAGCGGATCTGAAACGAGCTTCCACTTGACCCCCATCACCTAGGAGTACCATTGGGTTCATCCAAAAGCGATTTACGAGCCTATAATACTAAATGGCATAAACCGTTGCACCTATCTTGCACCATACACTAACACTATCTCCAAACAGACCAAAACTAATTCCACATGAACCACGTCACCTAGGAGTTCCATCGGGTGCGTTCAAAATGATTTTCGAGACTTGTTCTGCACAAACCGTGCACCTATCTTGCGTCAACATTAGCACTATCTCCAAATAGACTGAAACGAGATTCCACTTGACCCTCCTCATCTAGGAGTTCCATGGGGTGCGTCCAAAATGATTTTTAAGACCAGGGTACATTCGGTTCAAAACATGCACCTATCTTGCGTCAAGATTAGCACTGTCTCCAAACGAACTGAAACAAGCATCCACTTGAGCCTCGTCACCTAGGAGTACCATTGTGTGCGTCCAAAATGATTTCTGAGCCTATGGTATGTATGGCACAAACCGTGCACCTATCTTGCACTAATACTAACACTATATCCAAACGGACCGAAACGAGATTCCACTTGAGCCTCGTCACCTAGGAGTTCCATCGTGTGCTTTCGAAACGATTTCCAAGCCTTGTTTAGCACAAACCGTGCACCTATCTTGCACTAATATTAACACTATCTCCAAACGGACCGAAACAAGATTCCACTTGAGACTCATCACCAAGGAGTTCCATCGGTGCTTCCAAAATGATTTCCGAGCCTTGTTAAGGCACAAACCATGCACCTATCTTGCACTAGTACTAACACTATCTTCAAGCGGAATTGAATCGAGCTTCCACTTGATCCCCATCACCAAGGAGAACCATTGGAGTGCGTCCAAAATGATTTACGAGCCTATGGTACTAAAGGGTGCAAACCGTGCACCTATCTTGCACCGACACTAACACTATCGCCCTATGCAGACCGAAACGAGATTCCACATGACCCACGTCACCTATGAGTTCCATCGGGTGCGTTCAAAATGATTTCTGAGCCTTGTTGGGCACAAACCGTGCATCTATCTTGCACTAATACTAACACTATCTCCAAACGGACCGAAACAATATTCCACTTGAGCCTCGTCACGTAGGAGTTCCATCGTGTGCTTCCAAAATGATTTCCAAGCCTTGTTCGGCACAAACCGTGCACCACTAACACTATCTCCAAACGGACTGAAACAAGCTTCCACTTGACCCCCATCACCTAGGAGTACCATTGGGTGCATCCAAAATGATTTCTAAGCCTATGGTACTAAAGGGCGCAAACCATGCACCTATCTTGCACCGACACTAACACTATCTCCAAACAGACCGAAACGAGATTCCACTTGAGCCTCGTCACCTAGGAGTTCCATCGGGTGCGGTCAAAATGATTTCCGAGCCTTGTTTGGAACAAACCATGCACCTATCTTGCACTTACACTAACACTATCTCCAAACGGACCAAAACAAGATTTCACTTGAGCCTCATCACATAGGAGTTCCATCGGGTGCTTCCAAATTGACTTCCGAGCCTTGTTCGTCACAAACCAAGCACCTATCTTGCACTAATACTAACACTATCTTCAAACGGACTGAAACGAGCTTCCACTTGACCCCCATCACCTAGGAGTACCATTGGGTGCGTCCAAAACGATTTCTGAGCCTATGTGTCGGTGTTTCGTACAAGCACCGGCAAGTGAATTTATAGTAATGCGCGTTAGGCTCGGATGGTGCGCTAAAGGACACGAGATTTATCTTTGGTTTGGTAAACGTCCCTACGTCCGGTTTATTCTTTGCTTGTGTTATTAGCTTAAGTAACGATCTGTAGTAAGGGATACAAAGCTGCCGAGAGAGGGACTGGTCCCAAGTCTCGATCGAAGGATTGAAAGGTGGTCAAAAGCTTCGTGGCTGCTTGAATGTGTGTGAGTCGTTCTATTGTTTTGTCCTCCTTTTCTTCCGTCCCCTTTGATGGAAGAAGCGCATCCCCTTTATAGATGAAGGGGCCGCTTTACAAGGGTAAGGGCTCCGGGGCGGCGTACTCTACTTAGTCTTGTGGCTCCGTCTACACAGTCGGGTCCTCCACTCGATGAGTGCGAAGGAAGATAAGTGTTTACAATGTTGTCGATGTCTCTGTGGGATGTCGGGTTAGTCACGAATCTTGCCTACTTGAGGTATGGGCTGCTTGATCTGATGGTTTTGACTTATGAGCCTCCCCGACCTTGCTCCGCTTGCATATACAGTTCTCATGAGTCCTCGTTGGGAGAATCTTGGGGTCGGGGTCGGTGTAACGCCGTGGTCAAGGCCTTGATTGGGAGGACACGAGGGTCGGGAAGCGGGCGCCCGCTCTCCTCGGGTCCACCGTGTGGTGACGAAATACCCATCGTTAAATGGAATAGCAAATCCTTTCCTGGGCGTGGCGCGGTTGTCGTATATCTTCGTCCGGGTTCCGTGTCCCAGGCTGGCGGCGCCTACAACTCTGAGGGTGAGGTGCATGCACTGTAATACCTTTTGGGCTCTGCGGCGCCGGAAGGTCTCTAAAGCTTGATCTGTCGTTCCTGGCGGTCCTTTTTTCTGCCGAGTAGCGAGAGTATGGTCGTTGGAGCCATGGTTGACCCGACGTCTTGTCTCGTCTGTACCCATCATTATGAGGATAGATGTCGATCGGGCGAGGCTCGTTACAGGCCGTCGGGTGGTGACCCGCCCCTCGGGGTCGGGCGAGGCAGGTTCATCCCTCGGCCCTCGGGCGAGACCGAGCCCGCCCTCAAGGCGTCGGGCGGGCGGAGTTTATCCTCGGCCTCGGGCGAGACCGAGCCCGCCCTATAGGCGTCGGGCGAGGCGGAGATTAGCCTTGAGCTTTTGGGGCGGCGCGGGGTTATCCTACAAAGGCGTGGGTGTGGTGACCCGCCCCTCCTCGGTCGGGCGAGGCAGAATTCATCCCTCGGCCCTCGGGCGAGACCGAGCCCGCCCTCAAGGCGTCAGGCGGCGGAACCGAACTCTGTCACTCGAACAAGGGATGACATGGAGCCCTTATGCATCTAGAAGTTTTCACGTTC
Organism: Miscanthus lutarioriparius; assembly: GCA_904845875.1. Lineage (NCBI taxonomy): Eukaryota > Viridiplantae > Streptophyta > Magnoliopsida > Poales > Poaceae > Miscanthus > Miscanthus lutarioriparius. Next base: position 57,641 of record CAJGYO010000010.1, on the reverse strand, counting down.
GGTGGTCATCGGTTCCACCTTACAGGGTACCACAGTATTAGGTCCCCGACAGTGGCCCCGAGACTCCGGTGATTGGGTAGAACCGCTTTGGAGGTGTTTTTGATTCGTTGAAGCTAATTTGCGGAGGTGTGGCCCCTTCCGATGGAGTCTAACCCGAGCCCCGGGTGACTCGAGTAGAAATCGCTTGGGGGATATATCGATCCCTTCAGCGGGTAAAAGTTGAAGGACTTAATTTTTCATCAATGGGTGTTTTTACGAGTGGGTGCGTGGCGTCCCGTTCTTTGGGGGCCGATTGAGGCCGTCCTCACTGGTGCTACGCCCTTGGTGGCGGATTGTTAGTGGATTCCTTCTTAGTTGGGCGGCGGCGAGTTCTTTGGGCCCTAGGTGGGCCAAAGAAAAGCGCAGGCCTTTGTGGCTTGTGCTTCCCGGTGGGTGGAAGTCCGGATTAAGCTTGGGAAGGCGGACCGTCCGCCGAATTTTTTGGGATGAGAGGATAGGGACTGCGTGCGCGTGTCCCACGACGTGTGTGATGGCGTGCGTGGCGAACCGGAGATCGGCGGACGGTTGCCCTTCTCGCGTCCGTCGCCCCTATAAAACCACGAGGTTCGCCCCGGTCCCGTGTTTCTCCCCTTCCTTTGCGTTACGAAACATCCGCCGCCAATCTTCCCGACCTCTTGCGCCCGCGCCATACCCGTCGGCCGGCTGCGTTTGTGTTTGACCGCCCGTTAAGCTCGCGCTTTGCCCTTCCCCCTCTGCTTCAATGGGTTGTGGGGCGGATCAAGCATCACTTCCGGCGTCTGGAGGGCCTCGTCGCCGTGGCCTTCTCCGCCCACTATCCGTCATCCGAGGTGGTTACTCCCCGGCGACGAGTGAGCCGGTGCCGCTTTGAAGGGGTATGTCGTCTCCTTTGCCATCTTCCATGGCGGGGATTAAGGTACCAGCGCGCCGTTTTCTTCGGGGCTATTAGATTACTATGAGGTAGAGCTGCGACATCTCACTCCCAATGGGATTGACATATGGCGGCGTTCGTTGCCTGTCTTGAGGTTTCTGAGGATCGATCCCCATTTTGATCGTGTGGGTATTTCTTTAGCATTAGTGCATCGAAGAGGAAGATTGGGGGAAAAGAAGTGAATGCGCCCGATGGGGTGTGCGGCATTCACTGCGCCATACCGGTCGGCGAAGGTTACCCGTACATGCGTCGGCTACATCCAACAAGGGATGGCATTCACGATGGTTTTATGTTAAGGATGATGTGAGTGCCACCCTACCGAAAACACACGGACGTCTTATTGTGGATGCTCCGGTCGTCGTGGTGAAGGGGCGTCGACTAAAGACAAGAAACATATCTCCGACCTTCTCTCGCCCTCCATGCCACGAAGGGTCGGGGTGTAAAGGGTCGGGATTTATCGGCGCCTACCACGCAGGAGGTGGCACCAGCGATGGCGCGTGTGCTTCCCTGCATCGGATGATGCCTTGGATATCGTTCGAGGGGCGGTGCTGGTTGTGGCGCTCCCTTATTCGGAAGTGGCGCGGCGTATCAAGGAGGCGACGCAGCCGACGAAGGATTCCGCCGGCGAGGTCCTCGACATCGTGTATCCGGTGCGGGCATCCTCAATCTTGGCCGGAGCACAGGTTCTTGAATTAAGTAAGCCCTCTTCTCCGCATTCTTTTCTTTCTCTGAATCTCCCTCTTTTAACACTTGCTTACAGCAATGTTGGGGCTAGCCGAGGGGCTAGTCTTCAAGATAACCAGCCCATTGCTTAGAAGGACAAGGTTGTGGCGGCGGCGAATCGACTTCATGACGGCGGGACAAGGAGGCAAGGAGGAGATGAAGAAAGCGAAAGCTTGGCCAAGCGGGAGGCACGGGATCGGGGGAAGGGCGTGAGCGGTGAGGATGGCGATGATGATGATGATGGCGGCGGCGGCAGCGAGTGGCCGTCGGCGTGGATTAGGGCGTCTGGAGGATGAGGAGGCGGCGACAAGTGGCCACCCACCCGTGCGAGGGCCTTCGCCTTTCCGCGGGAGGAAGTGGATCGATGAGGTCGATGGAGGCGGCGAGTCCGCCTCTTCGCCTGCAGCGTGCGGCGAGAGACCGGTGGATGGGGAAGGCGAACTGTCGCCGCCATCCCGGCGGCGATGAAGGGGGCGCTCGGTCTTGCACCCGTGAGGCGATGGAGGGGCGGCTCGGTGCAGCGCCCGGCGAGGCGATGGAAGGCGACTCGGGGCGCGCCCGGCAGATGGACCCCCCGCCGGGGGGCGGGGGTAGGCATAAACGGTCCCGCCCGGATGAGCGGGCGGTGCGGGGATCCATCCCCAAAAGCGCTTCCGCCGGCGAGGGGCGTCAACGTGGTGTTGATTCCTCTGTTTTCATCCTTCTTCCTTTTTATTTTGACTTAATGGTTATTACCTTTGCGCGAGTTCTTGCGGACGGGTCACCCAGAAATTGGCGCCCAAGAAAGTCTCGCCCTTCAAGTGGGACGAGCGGCGTCGCTGGAGCCACCCCTGTTTGAGAGGAGTGGTGCGATGTCGAGGCCGCGTTGGCGAACCAGCAGCGTCAAGTGGCTCCACACCCGCGGAGATTCTTGGCGGCGGTCTCTTCCGCGGCGGGCGTGGAACGGCCCGGCCGAGACCGCATCTACCGCCGGTGACGGTGGTATTGGCTGCGCCAAGCCGAGATCGGCCGAGACCTTGATCGTGGTGGCACCGGGCGTGGTGCAATCCAGCGTCGCCCGAGCGCCCATGTGGATCCACCGTGGCGCTCGAAGCGGCCCGAGACGGAGAGGAGGTCAGCCGGAGGTCCTCGAGTGCGGCGGTGGTGCCGCCTGAGAAGTCGAGAGGAGCCGCCACCGGCCCCTTTGTCGGGAGAAACCGCTCCCTGCGCGGGGAGAACCGCCCGCTCCGATGGATGGATGCTCGGGACCCGGCGTCGGCTCTTTTCTCGCTCGATGATCATTAGAGAGCATGGGCGGGAGGTCTTGACATCGGGATCTCGACCATCTTTGAGCATACTGGACCCGGGCGGAGGGCCCCTCCGTGAGATCGTTATCCCTACCACTCGGGTATTTTACGGACTTTCTTCTTTCTTCATGTGTTTTGTGTTCTCGTATTCACGATATCAGCCTTCTTCCTCCTCGAGACTCTTGTTGCTCGTGGCAGGATAAATCCCAATTCCTCCATGAGCAGAAGGCGGAGAGGATCGCCTTTCAGGAGGCCCGTTGCTGCAGGCGGACTTGGCCTTGACTTGCTCTTGTTCGAGGCGGGAGGCCTAGGCGCGCGTCGGGATCTGGAGGAGCGCCTGGAATGTTCGAGGACACTGTCGGCGAGAGTCTAAAATGGATGGAGAGGAGATTGCAGGACTCAAAAAAAGCGAAGAGGCAGCTGCTGCGAGAGGAATGCATGCGGCCAATGAGAAGGCCAGTGAAGTCTGAAGGAGGCTGGAGATGGGCGGGACCTCCGGCGGAAGGCCGAGAGTAGAGCCACAGACCCTCCAGTGGAAGGTGGGCGAGGGGCGTCGAGGTGGTCCACTCTCTCGGGCGGAGCTTGATGGCCTTGATGAAAGGAAAGTCGAGTCTTGAGCGCCGCCACCAAAATTTGGAGAAAGAGGCTGCCTATCTGTGAGAGCCCCTTGAGTTTGAGTGATGAGCACGATCTTCTACAAGCTGCGGTCGGGGTTGTTCTTAGCATACAGAATGTGGCCAGGCCGGTGGAGACCAGCCCGCTCGCGGCTCGTGTCGGAGGTATCACGGCTCGGGTGGGCCAACTTGAGGAGAGTGCCTTTCACGCCGGGATTACCCGGGCCTTCACCGTCGCCCGCCCACTATGAGAAGGAAATAAACACAGAAGTGATGGCGAAGGCTTTCCGTCCACCTCTGAGGATGAAGAGCTGGAGGAAATGGAAGCGGATGGTTAGCTCCCCTTGCGAAGAACACAGCGAGACAATCTGAAAGAGATGGTTCTCCCTCCATGAAGTAATTAGTCGAACAATTTTGAGAATAACTTATATGTAATATGTGAACAAGTGTCGGTACTTTTCGAGTCTGGGCGCCTTTAGGTGCTTTTTTTGCGTCTTAATTTCGTTTTGTTTGATTTTTGCGATTTCATTTTTACGGTCTTACCAATATGTTCCCCAGAATTATGCGCTGATTATAATGCGAGGAGATTGTTACGAAAGAAGGAGAGGAGGTAGCCGTACCTTAACAGACCCCAGTAAGGTCCGACCCCCACTGCTTTGGGTCGGGTGTTCTTGGAGGCCCGAAATCGTGGTTACGGTGATAATGGATGCCATCGCAATAATCCCATACATCTTCAGCAAAATCCCAGCCCAGGAACTCTATGGGCTCGGCAAGGTGGGGCCTTTGTCCTGCATTGTTTGGCCGAGCCCCGAAACCTTGTCGAGTCGATAGGGGTCGGCCGTTATTTGCGTGTTACCCGTCCTCGGTTTTTACATGTCGGAGGGGCTGAGTGAAACGACACTTGCCTCGGCGGCTTGAGTACCGCGCTCTCAGCGAGCTTCGCTAACGAATGCGTTAAATGCGGAATCCGGGTCCATCATTTCTTGATGGGGTCGGCGAGCCCTCTGGTGGCACTCCACAACTTCTTAACCGCCTCCGGCGAGATGCAGAGTCGTTCGATAAGCTCGGGGGCCCGATGGCCTCTCCTCGATGGAGATTACGTGGGTTTGGCTCGAGGTTAGAATCGAGCGAGAGAAGGTCGAGGCGTCCCGGTTAAACTTCGGGGTCGGGGCGGGGCAGCTGGGGCTCGTCTCGGTTATCTCTCCACAGCTCTGTTACGGCGTGGCGACCTCGAGCCCTTGGCGGGCCGACCTTGAACCTCGGCTGTGGTTGCCTATATCGGATAAAGCGACGATCGTTTAGTGGTGCGACATGAATCATTGGGATGCAATTTTTTGCATATGAAATGTTTTGAATCGAGATTTAATTGAAAATAAAAGGTGGTGGCGTTACCTTGGTGGTATGAGTGGCGGAAAAGCTCCTACCGGATGGGTTGGGTCACGGCGTTTGTGACGAGTTGGAAAAACACTGCATAAAATTGCCATTCTTTGTTTTGTGTCTCGGTGAAGATCCGAGCTGTTCAATTAACACAGGCAACCTTTGGTTCTTGTAAGCGGACCCTTGATCCCTTCTTTGAGAAAGGCGGACGTCGAAACCGAGAGAGCGAGAGCGTTTGAGCATGATTTTTACGGTGAATAGAAACATTGTAGCTATCGGGCGTAGGGGTTTGCTAGTTCGTCTAGTTTTACTCAAAGCTTTGTGCTGTATGTCGCGCCCCTTAGTTTCAAGCGTCTGGGAGGGTTGGGTGAAGAGGATGTCTGGATTGGTAGTCATCCTCGGCAGCCCCAGTGATATTCGCGTCCCACTTTTTCGGCGAATCGGAATCTTGCGAACAAATTCTAGCATAAAAAGTGAAAGATGAGAGCTTATCTTTCTTTGGTGGTTCGTTAAATCGTGTCTTACAGGGCGAGCAGTGACCGACCGGAAGAAGCGAAGGTCCCGTCATCGGGTCGTCCGTGGTCTGCATGGGAAAGCGAAAAATTTATGCGCCTATCTGGGTGCCTTAATCGCCCGTCGTCCGGGCGGGTCGATGGCGAGCCATACCGAGGCGGTGTTCGGTTTGACCAAGAGGGCGCTTCGTGGGCAGGGGTTCGTCCGTCACTTACAGTGCGTCCCCTCGGATATCAATCGGCATTGATTGCGTATTTAAAAAGGGAAGGAGAGGGTTTTTCGTCAGACCTTTAGCCTTTCCTTAATTCTGCGCCTCCTCTTTAAATAGGGAGAGGAGAGGAGTTCTCGACCCCCTCCCCTTACGCCTCCGAGCCGCTATCTCTCCTTCTTCTTCCTTTCCGCCAAGCGCAGCGTCCGTGCGTCGTGGTGGTTCTGAGTGAAAGAGAGTAATGCGAGCGAGAGAGATAGAGAACTTACAAACTTGCTCGTGATTACAGTGCGTGATGTCGGCGGAGGTTATCCAACGTAGATGAGATGGTGCTGCGCGCGACCTTGCTGAGGATCGGCTGCTTTGGCGAAGGAAAGGAGGCGTCGGTGGTGCGTCGTCGTCGTTATTGGCTAACGCCGTCGTTATTGCGCCCCTCCCTTGGCGGGGCGTTTCACCCATATATGCGTTATCGGGGTTATGGCTGGGATGATGATAAGCGTAGTCTTGAGCGTCATGGCGGTGGCGTCGCTGCCGAAATCGCGGTAGCGACGATGGCGTAGTCCCGGACGTTCGGCGGGCGTCGTTGCGAAGGTCGCGGTGGCGACGATGGCGTGGTCCCCGGACGTTCGGAGGAGTAAATCGTAGATGGTGGCGCCGAGATCCGGCGAAGATGTCGCCGACGGCGAAGCGTGTACGGCGACCGTAGTAAACGGCTGGCCCGTGTACGCCGGGACGTCGCCGATGGAGCGCGTGTACGGTGATCGCGATGAAACGACTGGCCCGTGTACCGCCCCGGACGTCGCCGATGGAGCGTGGCGCGCGCGACCGACATGACAACACTTGTGGTAGAGTGAGCGAGGCGCGTAATGAAATAACGTTGTGGGGAAACCCGGGTAAACAGATCCTCGGAGTATATTGTTCCTTTTTGTAATGACATCGCTTTGTAAGTGGTGAATTTGTGCAAAAAATGAACAAAATTGCATCCTTAACTTATGGCAAGTCATTTTAACGCTTTCAACCCTTCTCATGGTCTAAGTCATAGGAAACTAGGAGCATGGGCGAACTAATTACGATTGAGCTGGTGAGCAAAGAGGTTGCGACCCATTGAAGGCGTGGGTGCCTTGCAGATCCTACCGGTTGTATTGAAATTGGTTCCCAAGATCTTAGCCCTCGAAACTTCGTTCTGAGGCAAATGGAAAACTTTAGAAAATGTTTTGCAAGTATAACGAGAGGATTTTTACAAGCGTAATAAGTAATACTTGTATTACACATGACATATATTACGATCATATACCCACCCCAGTGAGTCGACCCCTCGCGATTTGCGGTCGGTAGTCACTAAGGATCGGGGTTTCTGTTAAGACAAAAAGCGATAAGGAAAAGTGTAAGCTTATTTTAAGGATAGAAAGCAGCGTAGGCTGCTCAATGTTCGAGCGTTGGTGAAGACCTGCGCCTTTGATGGTTTTCAACGGTGGCGCTGGTAAAAATATTTCCTGACGATGTAGGGCCCTTCGAGGCGGGGAGAGTTTATGGCGATCCTTGTTGCTCTGCACAAAGGCGGAGGGCGAGGTCTCCGGCGTTGAAGGCTCGACCCGCACCCGTCGGTTTGTGGTACCGCCGTAACTTTCTTTGGTACTTGGTGAGCGGAGGAGGCGATGTCGCGAGCCTCATCCGGTGGTCCATGGCGTCTTGGTGAGATGCCTCGGCTCCTGTTACGTCATATGCTCTGATTCTTGGCGCTCCATAGTCGAGGTCCGTCGGGAGAAACGGCCTCGGGCCGTAGATCATGAAAAAGGGTGTGTGGCGGTGGCGGCTAGGAGTAAATCCTTAGGCTCGAGCACGGTAGGGGAGCTCAGCGAAAGCCAGCAGCGCCGAACTTGTTCAACGGTTGAAAATTACAGGTTTGAGGCCTTGAAGGAGCATGCCGTTTTACTTGCGCGCTCGACTGTCCGTTCGTCCGAAGTGTGCGGCGGCTGCCCAATCGATTCGGATGTGTTGTTCATCACGAAGCGAGCGAATTTCCTACCGGTGAACTGCGTGCGTTATGCGTGATGATGGAGTTGGTACTCCAAAGCGATGGATGATGTCGAGAAAGAACAAAACAGCTTGCTCGGTTTGATTGTGGATATTGGCGAGCTTCAATCCATTTTGTGAACTTGTCTATGGCGACAAGCGGTGGGTAAAAGCCTCGGGCGCTTTTTAAGTGGCCCAACCAGGTCAAGCCCCGGACCGCGAAGGGCCCGCGTGATGGGGATCATCTGGAGAGCTTTGGCGGGAGGTGCGTTTGCGGCGTAGTATTGGCACCCTTCGCGGTCGCGTACAATTTGCTCGGCATCGGCTCTGCGGTGGGCCAATAGAAACCACAATCGGAATGCCTTCCCAACCAAGGTTCTTGAGTGCGGCATGGTGTCCGCATGCCCCTCCGTGGATGTCGCTCGATGGAGTTTTCCTGTTACGCCGAGGATACAAAGTTCTGAAATTCGATGTGACTTCGTTTGTAGAGTTAAGCCCTCTACAAGAACGAAGAAGATTTAGCGCGTCCTTGTGAGCCGTCGAACTTCTGTCTTGTTGGTTGGTAATATCGTCGTGGAGAGATAGTCGATGTAAAAGCGTTCTCCGGTCATTGGGAGATCGGACTCCATTCTTTGGGTCTTCTTCAAGCTCCATGACCTCGGGGTCGGGAGGAGCAGTTAGCGGATCGGCCTTGGGGTTGGGACTAGAAGACCATCGTCGGCTTATTCCGACCCAGCGTAGCGTCTGAGAGGTTTGTGTTGGTCATTGGCGAAGGCGCTGTTAGGCGGCTCTCGGTGGATCTTTGCTTTTTGAGTGTATCGGCCGCTTCGTTGGCGCGCTGAGGATATGATTGAGTTGAGGCCGTCGAATTTATCCTCGGACGTCGGACCTCTTGACGATATGCCTCCATCTTGGTATCGTGGCAGCCCGACTCTTTCATGACACAGGTTGGCGACCGGTGAAAGTCGCCCACGGCGTCAAAGGCGTCGGATGCCCGGCTTCGATGGCGATTAAATGGGCCGTTGATGGCGCTTCGTATTCTGCGGTATTGTTTGATGAGGAAAATGAAGCGAACCATGTACCTCATGTGGACCCGAGGGGATACAAAGACTAGTCTGCTCGGCGCGCCTTCTTCATCGTGATCCGTCGAAGTACATTATCGATTACTCTTGATCGGCCAATTTCTTTGGTGGCATCTGGACCTCGGTCCACTCCAGCGATAAAATCGGCCGATGCACGAGATTTGATCGCCGTTCGGGGACATAAAAATGCCACGATCCATCATTTCGAGTGCCCACTTTGCGGTTCTTCCGTGGCGTCATGGCTCTGAGCGACCTCGCCGAGGGGAGCAGCGTCACTACCGTCACGGGGTGTGACTCGAAGTAGTGGTGTAGCTTCCTTTTGGTGATGAGGGCGGTGTAGAGGAGTTTACGGATCACAGGAGTAGCGGGTTTTGGAGTCGGATAACACCTCGTTGATGAAATATCTGGTATTTGCACCTTGAAGGCGTGCCCTCTTCTTCTCACTCTACTATTAAAGGCGGAGCTAACCACTTGGGTGGTGGCGATATATATAGTAGGAGAGATTCTCCATCGCATGGAGGAACTAGGACCGGCGACTTAGTTAAAAATCGTTTAACCATGTCAAGTGCTTCCACGAGCCTCGGTTGTCCACTCGAAGCGGTCGATTTTCTTGAGAGTCGATAAAGGGAAGTCCTCGTTAAGCGAGGCGTGAAATGAATCGGCCGAGGCGGCAAGGCACCCGGTGATCCGCTGAACCCCCTTTATGTTTTGGATCGGGCCCATCCTCGTGATGGCGATATCTTCTCTGGGTTGGCTTGATGCCACGTTAGGAGCGATAAAGCGGCGACATGCCCCTCGGGACCCGAAAACACATTTTTGAGGATTGAGCTTGATGCCGTTACCGGAGTTTACGCAAAATGCGTTCAAGGTCGGCGACAAGGTGGTCAGCCCGCTTGGATTTGACTACGATGTAAATCGACATAGGCCTCAGCAGTTTAGCCGATGAGATCTCGAAAACAACTAAGCATCTGGTATTTGATACGTTGCCCAGCGTTCTTCAAACCAAGCGGCATTGAAAGCGTAGCAAAATGATCCGAAGGCGTGATAAAAGATGTCGCGAGCTGGTGGGACTCTTTCATCAGCGATCGATGGTAGCTTTGATATCGTCCGAAAGCGAGAGGTTTTACGCACCACGAGGTGGAATCGACTATTTGGTCTATTAAGTGGCAAAGAAATGGATCCTTTGGACACGCTTTGTTGAGCCGATATAATCAACACACATTCTCCATTTCCGCTTTTTTTCGAACAAGAGCGAGTTAAGCTAACCACTCTGGGTGGTACACTTCCTTAATGAATCCTGCGGCGATGGTTTGGCTATCTCCTCGCCGATAGCCTGCGTTTCTCCTCGTCGAGCGGCGCGCGACGTTGTTTCACCGGCTTGGAGCCGGGAAGGATTTGGAGAGTATGCTCGGCGACCTCCCTCGGGATGCCGGCATATCCAAGGGTTTCCACATAAAGATGTCCTTGTTGGCGTGGAGGAAGTCGACGGCGCTTTCCTATGTGGAGGAAGCGCGGTCCCGATTCGGACTTTTGCCTCGAACTCTCTTGGGATCAAGAGGGCGTCCACGGAACCCTCTGCCGATTGAGCGATCCGGGCGACTTCTTTGCGTCGGTGTCCCCTCACCGACCTCCTCCACGAGGGTGGCGAGCTCTTGGGATCGATGACCGCGGATGCGTGTCCGCATGACATTCGACCTCGCACTTTCGTAAAGCGGCTTGGCTGGAAGGAGGTGCCGATGGTGATGATCCCGGGGCCCGGCATCTTGACTTCAGATATGTGTGTGGTTGGAGTGCGGCCATGAACTTGGCGTAACATGGTCGCCCCGAATGGCGTGGAAAGTCCACAGGAACCCCACTACATCCGAAGGTGAGGTCTCGGTCCGATAATTGGATCGATCCCCAAAAGTGAGCGGGCAGGTCAATCGCCCTAGTGGCACAACTTGCCTTCTGATGCGACGCCATGGAAAGGTGCTCGGGCGGGCGGGGCGCGTTCGGTCGGCGCCCATCTCGTCCGGCGTCTTGGCGTACATGATGTTGAGGCCGCTGCCCCATCCATCCAGATACCTTGGTGAGCCGCTTTGGACCGGCGATCGGGTCGACGACAAGCGGATACCTTCCGGGTGTGGGATGGCATCCGGATGGTCGGTCGGTCGAAGGTTATGGCGGATTCCGACCACGGAGATGGTTTGGCATAGCGGTCCGGTGATATAGACCTCTCGACGTCGACGACCTTACGGCGGCGCTTTGGAGTCGTGGCCGTTGATCCTCCGAAGATCATGAGGGCACGGTCGGAGTTGGGAAGGTGTCGTCCTTCTCCTCCGTGTAATAGATTAGTGGTGAGAACGAGCTCCTTCCCTGCTCCTCCTTGTTAAGGCCCCCACCAAGTATTTGCGCATAAGGCCGCATTCCTTGTATAGGTGCTTGGCGGGAAAGGCGTGGTTTGGGCATGGCCCCTCGAGCATTTTCTCGAAGTGGTTGGTGCCCCCTCCGGGCTTCCGGCCACCTTCTTGATCGGCGGCGACGCTTGAAGTAAGTGTCGCGCCGTTGCTTCTTATTTTTCCCTTTGGCGGGGCGGTTGGGCGCCTTGGCTTGGCGTCCTCGTCCGCCTTGTTTTTTCCGTCGATGCGATCAAAGATGGCCCCATTGCCCTCTTCTCGAGGCGTGACTAGTGGCGATGTCCGGGGAGTTCCTTGGTAGTTCGCGGGCCCTGCGTCCTAGCTTGTGGACGAGGATTCGCGGTCGTTCGAGACGAAAAGCTCTCCTATTACGTCGGCGTCGGCGGCGTTCGAGAACTCATTACCTTTGTCGTGGCGCCGGATGTACCCGCGGAGGTTTCACCGGCTTTTCGGCGGCGATTCTTGAGGTCCCATGGGTTTCGAGGCGTTTATCGTGCCACAGAAATACCACGAATCTCGGTCGAGATCCGCCCAACTCTGAATAGCATTGGGCGGTGGGTGCTCCACCCCACTTCGTCTTTGAGTCGGCGAGAACGAGAGGGAGATTGCGAATAATGAAATTATCATCACTAGCACCACCGGCACGACATGCAAGCCGATAGTCTTGAGCCAAAGCCGGGGTTTGTTTAGCGAATATTTAGGAATGTTAAGTGGCGGTCGATACCTTAGAGGAACGCAGCGGCGTTGAGATGTGCTTGCCAAAGGCACGAGGGCTGGCGGGGGCGAGGCTCGGGCTTGGTCCTCGTTCTTTGTCGTGGCGCCCGCCACGTCGGGGATGATAGCCGCGGCCTTAGCTGCTTCTCCCTCGTCGCCGTGGGCACGTCTCCGGCGTCGATGATGCTACGTCGTCGCGGCCACGGCCGCGGCGTTGATGTCTGAGGGCGACGGAGGGCTGCCCGCCGGCGGCGGTGTTTGGTGTCTGGATCGTCCTTGGTGGGATGCACCAGAAGGTGCTGCGCTGGCTGAGTGTCGGGTTAGCGTCGTCGAGACAACGAACTTTCCGCTTTCTTCTGCGGCGGCTGCGCGCTTCGAAACAACGTCACGAATCTCCCGATAAGCGCGTCGATCCTCGGGCGTCGTGGCCTCCGGGAGACCATGCGACAAAAGCGGTCGGCTGCGGCGATATTACGGTGGCTCGAGCAAAGTGAGAAAAGGCCCCATCGTCGGTGAGATCCTTTGATGTCACGGTGCGGGCTGGCGCGCGCGCGCCCCGTCTTTGCGGCGTTCAATCTCGCGATTGATGTCGCGTATTCCCGTCTGAGCCCTTGCGGCCTCGCCGATCTCTTCTTGGCGAGCCCTTAGGCGCTCCATCCTCGGGCGAGATGGGGCTGTCCCTTCTTCCCGGATCTGCTGTCGGGATTGTTTCTTAGGGGTGGCCTCTTCCTGGGCGCTTTCGGCGTGACCCTCGAGTGCTGCGTCATGTAGCATTCTCGGGAAGGTGGTGGCTCCCCTGCTGGAATCCAGTGGAGAAGCGTCTGAGCTCCTCGTTGAGGAGCTCGTGAGAAGTCTCCGTATCCGCTCAATCGCCCCCACGAACTCGATGTCCGTGGGTGGTTGAACTCCTACGTAAGCGCGCGAAGGCGGCCAGTGGTTGCCATAGCGTTGCGCGAGACCGAGCGGAAGCAGCTGTCGGGCGCTCCATCTGGACCCTTCCGGACACATGGTGGCGTTGTGAGAGGCTTCTTTGGGTGGCGGGACTCCCGGGAGTTGCCGGTGGACCCTCAAGCTGAGATGGTGAGAGGTTGATGGAAGGGGAGATGGGGGGGTGAGTGAGTCGATGCCAGCTCTCCTTCTAGTGTGATGATGAAATCCGGTCGCCGAAAGCGCGCGTGTGCTTGGGAGGCCAGTGATTGCGTGGGTGGTCATCAAGAGACCTGGTTTGGAGCAGCATAAAGCCCCTACAGCGGCGCCATGGCTGTCGGTGTTCGTACAAGCACCGGCAAGTGAATTTATAATGTCTGCGCGTTAGGCTCGGATGGTGCGCTAAAGGACACGAGATTTATCTTTGGTTGGTGAAAGCGTCCCTCGTCCGGTTTATTCTTTGCTTGTGTTATTAGCACCGTAACGATCGTAGTAAGGGATACAAAGCTGCCGAGAGAGGGTGGTCCCAAGTCTCGATCGAAGGATTGAAAGGTGGTCAAAAGCTTCGTGGCTTGCTTGAATGTGTGTGAGTCGTTCTATTGTTTTGTCCTCCTTTTCTTCTTCTTCGTCCCCCTTTGATGGAAGAAGCGCATCCCCTTTATAGATGAAGGGCGGCTTTACAAGGGTAAGGGCTCCGGGCCGCGTACTCTACTTAGTCTTGTGGCTCCGTCTACAGGTCGGTCCTCCACTCTGATGAGTCGAAGGAAGATAAGTGTTTACAATGTTGTCGATGTCTCTGTAGGATGTCGGGTTAGTCACGAGAATCTTTGCCTACTTGCAGGTATGGGCTGCGATCTGATGGTTTTGACTTATGAGCCTCCCCGACCTTGCTCACTTGCCTATACAGTTCTCATGAGTCCTCGTTGGGAGAATCTTGAGGGTCGGGGTCGGTGTAACGCCGTGGTCAAGGCCTTACTTGGCTGGGAGGACACGAGGGTGGGAAGCGGGCGCCCTCTCCTCGGGTCCACCGTGTGGTGACGGAATACCCATCGTTAAATGGAGATAGCAAATCCTTTCTGGGCGTAGCGGTTGTCGTATATCTTCGTCGGGTTCCGTGTCCCAGGCTGAAAGCGGCGCCTACACTCTGAGGTGAGGTGCACGCACTGTAATACCTTTTGGGCTCTGCGGCGCCGGAAGGTCTAAAGCTTGATCTGTCGTTCCTGGCGGTCCTTTTCTGCCGAGGCGCGAGGTATGTAGTCGTTAGAGCCATGGTTGACCCGACGTCTTGTCTCGTCCTGTACCCATCATTATGAGGATAGATGTCGATCGAGGCGAGGCTCGTTACAGGCCGTCGGGTGGTGACCCGCCCCTCGGGGTCGGGCGAGGCAGATCATCCCTCGGCCCTCGGGCGAGACCGAGCCCGCCCTCAAGGCGTCAGGCGGCGGAGTTTATCCTCGGCCCTCGGGCGAGACCGAGCCCGCCCTATAGGCGTCAGGCGAGGCGGAGATTAGCCTTGAGCTTTTGGGGCGGCGGGGTTATCCTACAAAGGCGTCGGGTAAGGTGACCCGCCCCTCCGGGGTCAGGCGAGGCAGAATTCATCCCTCGGCCCTCGGGCGAGACCGAGCCCGCCCTCAAGGCGTCGGGCGGCGGAACCGAACTCCTGTCACTCGAACAAGGGATGACATGGAGCCCTTATGCATCTAGAAGTTTTTCACGTTCGGTGGTCATCGGTTCCACCTTCTGGGGTACCCTGGTATTAGGTCCCCGACACTATGGTACTAAAGGGCGGAAACCGTGCACCTATCTTGCACCGACACTAACACTCTCTCCAAACAGACCGAAGCGAGATTCCACTTGAGCCTCGTCACCTAGGAGTTCCATCGGGTGCGGTCAAAATGATTTCCGAGCCTTGTTTGGAACAAACCGTGCAGCTATCTTGCACTAATGCTAACACTATCTCCAAACGGACCGAAACAAGATTTCACTTGAGCCTCGTCACCTAGGAGTTCCATCGGGTGCGTCCAAAATGATTTTTGAGACCAGGGTACATTCCATGCAAAACTTGCATCTATCTTGCGTCAAGATTAGTACTATCTCCAAATGGACTAAAAGAAGCATCCACGTGAGCCTCGTCACCTAGGAGTACCATCGGGTGCGTCCAAAACGATTTCTGAGCCTATGGTACATTTGGCACAAACCGTGCACCTATCTTGCACTAATACTAACACTATATCCAAACGGACCAAAATGAGATTCCACTTGAGCATCGTCACCTAGGAGTTCTATCGGGTGAGGTCAAAATGATTTTCGAGCCTTGTTTGGAACAAACCGGGCACCTATCTTGCACTAATACTAACACTATCTCCAAACGGACCGAAACAAGATTCCACTTGAGCCTCGTCACCTAGGAGTTACATCGTGTGCTTCCGAAATGATTTCGAAGCCTTGTTCGGCACAAACCGTGCACCACTAACAGACGGACTGAAACGAGCTTCCACTTGACCCCGATCACCTAGGAATACCATTGGGTGCGTCCAAAATGATTTCTAAGCCTATGGTACTAAAGGGCGCAAACCATGCACCTATCTTGCACCGACACTAACATTATCTCTAAACAGACCGAAACGAGATTCCACTTGAGCCTCGTCCCCAAGGAGTTCCATCGGGTGCGGTCAAAATGATTTTCGAGCCTTGTTTGGAAAAAAACCGTGCACATATCTTGCACTAATACTAATACTATCTCCAAACGGACCGAAACAAGATTTCACTTGAGCCTCATCACATAGGAGTTCCATCGTGTGCTTCCGAAATGATTTCCGAGCCTTGTTCAGCACAACCCGTGCACCTATCTTGCACTAATACTAACACTATGTTCAAACGGACTGAAACGAGCTTCCACTTGACCCCCATCACCTAGGAGTACCATTGGGTTCGTCCAAAACAATTTCTGAGCCTATGGTACTAAAGGGCGCAAACCGTTTACCTATCTTGCACCGACACTAACACTATCTCCAAACAGACTGAAACAAATTCCACATGACCCACGTCACATAGGAGTTCCATTGGGTGCGTTCAAAAAGATTTCTGAGACTTGTTCTGCAAAAACCGTGCACCTATCTTGCGTCAACATTAGCACTATATCCAAATAGACTGAAACGAGATTCCACTTGAGCCTCGTCACCTAGGAGTACCATCGGGTGCATCCAAAATGATTTCTGAGCCTATGGTACGTTCGGCACAAATCATGCACCAATCTTGCACTAATACTAACACTATAAACAAACGGACCGAAATGAGATTCCAATTTAACCTCGTCACCTAGGAGTTCTATTGGGTGCGGTGAAAATGATTTCTGAGCCTTGTTTGCAACAAACCGTGCACCTATCTTGCACTAATGCTAACACTATCTCCAAACGGATCAAAACAAGATTCCACTTGAGCCTCGTCACCTAGGAGTTCCATCGGGTGTGTCCAAAATGATTTTCAAGACCAGGGTACATTCGGTGCAAAACGTGCACCTATCTTGCGTCAAGATTAGCACTATCCCCAAATGGACTGAAAGAAGCATCCACTTAAGCCTCGTCACCTAGGAGTACCATCGGGTGCGTCCAAAACGATTTCTGAGCCTATGGTACGTTTGGCACAAACCGTGCACCTATCTTGCACTAATACTAACACTATATCCAAACGGACCAAAATGAGATTCCACTTGAGCATCGTCACCTAGGAGTTCTATCGGGTGAGGTCAAAATGATTTTCGAGCCTTGTTTGGAACAAACCGGGCACCTATCTTGCACTAATACTAACACTATCTCCAAACGGACCGAAACAAGATTTCACTTGAGCCTCATCACATAGGAGTTCCATCGGGTGCTTCAAAATGATTTCCGAGCCTTGTTTGGCACAAGCCGTGCACCTATCTTGCACTAATACTAACACTATCTCCAAATGCAGACCAAAACAAGATTTCACTTGAGCCTCATCACATAGGAGTTCCATCGGGTGCTTCCAAATGATTTCGAGCCTTGTTACGGCACAAAAACCGTGCACCTATCTTGCACTAATACTAACACTATCTTCAAACGGACTGAAACGAGCTTCCACTTGACCCCCATCACCTAGGAGTACCATTGGGTTCGTCCAAAATGATTTACGAGCCTATAGTACTAAAGGGCACAAACCATGCACCTATCTTGCACTAACACTAACACTATCTCCAAAGCAGACCAAAAGCAATTTCCACATGAACCACGTCACCTAGGAGTTCCATCGAGTGCGTTCAAAATGATTTCCGAGACTTGTTCTCTTTACAAACCGTGCACCTATCTTGCGTCAACATTAGCACTATCTCCAAATAGGTGAAACAACGAGATTCCTTGGGCCTCCTCACCTAGGAGTTCCATGGGGTGCGTCCAAAACAATTTTTAAGACCGGGATACATTCGGTGCAAAACATGCACCTATCTTGCGTCAAGATTAGCACTATCTCCAAACGGACTGAAACAAGCATCCACTTGAGCCTCGTCACCTAGGAGTACCATTGGGTGCGTCCAAAATGATTTCTGAGCCTATGGTATGTTTGGCACAAACCATGCACCTATCTTGCACTAATACTAACACTATATCCAAACGCGGACGAAAGCGAGATTCCACTTGAGCCTCGTCACCTAGGAGTTCCATCATGTGCTTCGAAATGATTTCCAAGCCTTGTTTAGCACAAACCGTGCACCTATCTTGCACTAATATTAACACTATCTCCAAAGCGACCGAAACAAGATTCCACTTGAGACTCATCACCAAGGAGTTCCATCGGTGCTTCAAAAATGATTTCCGAGCCTTGTTAAACACAAACCATGCACCTATCTTGCACTAGTACTAACACTATCTTCAAACGCAATGAAAAGCGAGCTTCCACTTGATCCCCATCACCAAGGAGAACCATTGGGTGCGTCCAAAATGATTTCTGAGCCTATGGTACTAAAGGGTGCAAACCGTGCACCTATCTTGCACCGACACTAACACTATCTCCCTAACAGACCAAAAACGAGATTCCACATGACCCACGTCACCTAGGAGTTCCATCGGGTGCGTTCAAAATGATTTCCGAGCCTTGTTTGGCACAAACCGTGCACCTATCTTGCACTAATACTAACACTATCTCCAAACGGACCCGAAACAAGATTCCACTTGAGCCTCGTCACACTAGGAGTTCCATCGTGTGCTTCCAAAATGATTTCCAAGCCTTGTTAAGCACAAACCGTGCACCTATCTTGCACCACTACTACACTATCTCCAAAGCGGACTGAAACGAGCTTCCACTTGACCCCCATCACCTAGGAGTACCATTGGGTGCATCCAAAATGATTTCTAAGCCTATGGTACTAAAGGGCGCAAACCATGCACCTATCTTGCACCGACACTAACACTATCTCCAAACAGACCGAAGCGAGATTCCACTTGAGCCTCGTCACCTAGGAGTTCCATCGGGTGCGGTCAAAATGATTTTCGAGCCTTGTTTGGAACAAACCGTGCACCTATCTTGCACTTACACTAACACTATCTCCAAACGGACCAAAACAAGATTTCACTTGAGCCTCATCACATAGGAGTTCCATCGGGTGCTTCCAAAATGACTTCCGAGCCTTGTTCGGCACAAACCAAGCACCTATCTTGCACTAATACTAACACTATCTTCAAACGGACTGAAACGAGCTTCCACTTGACCCCCATCACCTAGGAGTACCATTGGGTGCGTCCAAAATGATTTCTGAGCCTATGGTACTAAAGGGCGGAAACCGTGCACCTATCTTGCACCGACACTAACACTCTCTCCAAAGCAGACCAAAAGCGAGATTCCACTTGAGCCTCGTCACCTAGGAGTTCCATCGGGGTGCGGTCAAAATGATTTCGAGCCTTGTTTGGAACAAACCGTGCATACACCTATCTTGCACTAATACTAACACTATCTCCAAACGGACCGAAACAAGATTTCACTTGAGCCTCATCACCTAGGAGTTCCATCCGGTGCGTCCAAAATTATTTTCGAGACCAGGGTACATTCCATGCAAAACTTGCATCTATCTTGCGTCAAGATTAGCACTATCTCCAAATGGACTAAAAGAAGCATCCACTTGAGCCTCGTCACCTAGGAGTACTATCGGGTGGGTCCAAAATGATTTCTGAGCCTATGGTACATTTGGCACAAACCGTCCACCTATCTTGCACTAATACTACCACTATATCCAAACGGACCAAAATGAGATTCCACTTGAGCATCGTCACCTAGGAGTTCTATCGGGTGAGGTCAAAATGATTTTCGAGCCTTGTTTGGAACAAACCCGTGCACCTATCTTGCACTAATACTAACACTATCTCCAAACGGACCAAAAACAAGATTTCCACTTGAGCCTCGTCACCTAGGAGTTCCATCGTGTGCTTCGAAAATGATTTCCAAGCCTTGTTACGGCACAAACCGTGCACCTATCTTGCACTAATACTAACACTATCTCCAAACGGACTGAAAACGAGCTTCCACTTGACCCCCATCACCTAGGAGTACCATTGGGTGCGTCCAAAATGATTTCTAAGCCTATGGTACTAAAGGGCACAAACCATGCACCTATCTTGCACCGACACTAACACTATCTCTAATTAGACGAAACAAGAGATTCCACTTGAGCCTCGTCCCCAGGGAGTTCCATCGGGTGCGGTCAAAATGATTTTTGAGCCTTGTTTGGAAAAAACCGTGCACATATCTTGCACTAATACTAACTACTATCTCCAAAGCGGACCAAAACAAGATTTCACTTGAGCCTCATCACATAGGAGTTCCATCGTGTGCTTCCAAAATGATTTCCGAGCCTTGTTAAGGCAAACCGTGCACCTATCTTGCACTACTAATACTAACACTATCTTCAAAAGCGGATGAAACGAGCTTCCACTTGACCCCATCACCTAGGAGTACCATTGGGTTCGTCCAAAATGATTTCTAAGCCTATGGTACTAAAGGCGCAAAACCGTTTACCTATCTTGCACCGACACTAACACTATCTCCAAACAGACCAAAGCAAATTCCACATGACCCTCGTCACCTAGGAGTTCCATCGGGTGCGTTCAAAAATGATTTCCGAGACTTGTTACGAAAAAAAACCGTGCACCTATCTTGCGTCAACATTAGCACTATATCCAAATAGACTGAAACGAGATTCCACTTGAGCCTCGTCACCTAGGAGTACCATCGGGTGCATCCAAAATGATTTCTGAGCCTATGGTACGTTCGGCACAAACCATGCACCTATCTTGCACTAATACTAACACTATCTCCAAACGGACCGAAATGAGATTCCACTTGAGCCTCGTCACCTAGGAGTTCTATTGGGTGCGGTCAAAATGATTTCTCGAGCCTTGTTTGCAACAAACCGTGCACCTATCTTGCACTAATGCTAACACTATCTCCAAACGGATCAAAACAAGATTCCACTTGAGCCTCATCACCTAGGAGTTCCATCGGGTGTGTCCAAAATGATTTTCAAGACTATGGTACATTCATGCAAAACGTGCACCTATCTTGCACTAAGATTAGCACTATCTCCAAATGGGTGAAAGCAAGCATCCACTTGAGCCTCATCACCTAGGAGTACCATCGGGTGCGTCCAAAACGATTTCTGAGCCTTGTTTGGAACAAACCGTGCAGCTATCTTGCACTAATACTAACACTATCTCCAAACGGACCGAAACAAGATTTCACTTGAGCCTCATCACCTAGGAGTTCCATCGGGTGCGTCCAAAATGATTTCCGAGCCTTGTTTGGAACAAACCGTGCACCTATCTTGCACTAATACTAACACTATCTCCAAGCGGACCAAAACGAGCTTCCACTTGACCCCCATCACCTAGGAGTACCATTGGGTATTTCCAAAATGATTTCTAAGCCTATGGTACTAAATGTTGCAAACCGTGCACCTATCTTGCACTAACACTAACACTATCTCCAAAGCAGACCAAAGCGAGATTCCACTTGAGCCTCGTCACCTAGGAGTTCCATCGGGTTCGGTCAAAATGATTTCTAAGCCTTGTTTGGAACAAAACGTGCACCTATCCTGCACCTATCTTGCACTAACACTAACACTATCTCCAAGCGGACCAAAACAAGATTTCACTTGAGCCTCATCACCTAGGAGTTCCATCGGGTGCTTCAAAATGATTTCCGAGCCTTGTTTGGCACAAATCTTGCACCTATCTTGCACTAATACTAACACTATCTCCAAACAGACCCGAAACAAGATTTCACTTGAGCCTCATCACATAGGAGTTCCATCGGGTGCTTCCAAAATGATTTCCGAGCCTTGTTACGGCACAAACCGTGCACCTATCTTGCACTAATACTAACACACTATCTCAAGCGGACTGAAACGAGCTTCCACTTGACCCCCATCACCTAGGAGTACCATTGGGTTCGTCCAAAATGATTTCTAAGCCTATGGTACTAAAGGGCGCAAACCGTGCACCTATCTTGCACCGACACTAACACTATCTCCAAAGCAGACCAAAACAAATTCCACATGAACCACGTCACCTAGGAGTTCCATCGGTGCGTTCAAAATGATTTCGAGACTTGTTCTGCACAAACCGTGCACCTATCTTGCGTCAACATTAGCACTATCTCCAAATAGACCGAAACGAGATTCCACTTGAGCCCTCCTCACCTAGGAGTTCCATGGGGTGCGTCCAAAATGATTTTTAAGACCTTGGGTACATTGATGCAAAACATGCACCTATCTTGCGTCAAGATTAGCACTATCTCCAAAATTTGAAACAAGCATCCACTTGAGCCTCGTCACCTAGGAGTACCATTGGGTGCGTCCAAAATGATTTCTGAGCCTATGGTATTATGGCACAAACCCATGCACCTATCTTGCACTAATACTAACACTATATCCAAGCGGACCGAAGCGAGATTCCACTTGAGCCTCGTCACCTAGGGAGTTCCATCGTGTGCTTCAAAATGATTTCCAAGCCTTGTTTAGCACAAACCGTGCACCTATCTTGCACTAATATTAACACTATCTCCAAACGGACCAAAACAAGATTCCACTTGAGACTCATCACCAGGAGTTCCATCGGGTGCTTCAAAATGATTTCCGAGCCTTGTTAAGGCACAAACCATGCACCTATCTTGCACTAGTACTAACACTATCTTCAAACGGATTGAAACGAGCTTCCACTTGATCCCCATCACCAAGGAGAACCATTGGGTGCGTCCAAAATGATTTCTGAGCCTATGGTACTAAAGGGTGCAAACCGTGCACCTATCTTGCACCGACACTAACACTATCTCCTAACAGACCGAAACGAGATTCCACATGACCCACGTCACCTAGGAGTTCCCATCGGTGCGTTCAAAATGATTTCCAAGCCTTGTTGGGCACAAACCGTGCACCTATCTTGCACTAATACTAACACTATCTCCAAAGCGGACCAAAACAAGATTCCACTTGAGCCTCGTCACCTAGGAGTTCCATCGTGTGCTTCAAAATGATTTCCAAGCCTTGTTACGGCACAAACCGTGCACCTATCTTGCACTACTAACACTATCTCCAAGCGGATTGAAACGAGCTTCCACTTGACCCCCATCACCTAGGAGTACCATTGGGTGCATCCAAAATGATTTCTAAGCCTATGGTACTAAAGGCATAAACCATGCACCTATCTTGCACCGACACTAACACTATCTCCAAACCAGACCAAACGAGATTCCACTTGAGCCTCGTCACCTAGGAGTTCCATCGGGTGCGGTCAAAATGATTTCCGAGCCTTGTTTGGAACAAACCGTGCACCTATCTTGCACTTACACTAACACTATCTCCAAACGGACCAAAACAAGATTTCACTTGAGCCTCATCACATAGGAGTTCCATCGGGTGCTTCCAAAATGATTTTTGAGCCTTGTTACATCACAAACCAAGCACCTATCTTGCACTAATACTAACACTATCTTCAAACGGACTGAAACGAGCTTCCACTTGACCCCCATCACCTAGGAGTACCAATGGGTGCGTCCAAAATGATTTCTAAGCCTATGGTACTAAAGGCGCAAACCGTGCACCTATCTTGCACCGACACTAACACTATCTCCAAAGCAGACCAAAAGCGAGATTCCACTTGAGCCTCGTCACCTAGGTGTTCCATCGGTGCGGTCAAAATGATTTCGAGCCTTGTTTGGAACAAACTGTGCACCTATCTTGCACTAATACTAACACTATCTCCAAACGGACCGAAACAAGATTTCACTTGAGCCTCGTCACCTAGGAGTTCCATCGGGTGCGTCCAAAATGATTTTTGAGATCTTACATTCCATGCAAAACTTGCATCTATCTTATCTTGCACAAGATTAGTACTATCTCCAAATGGACTAAAAAGCATCCACTTGACCCTCGTCACCTAGGGTAGTACCATCGGGTGCGTCCAAAATGATTTCTAAGCCTATGGTACATTTGGCACAAACCGTGCACCTATCTTGCACTAATACTAACACTATATCCAAACGGACCAAAACGAGATTCCACTTGAGCCTCGTCACCTAGGAGTTCTATCGGGTGAGGTCAAAATGATTTCCAAGCCTTGTTTGGAACAAACCGTGCACCTATCTTGCACTAATACTAACACTATCTCCAAACGGACCAAAACAAGATTCCACTTGAGCCTCGTCACCTAGGAGTTCCATCGTGTGCTTCCGAAATGATTTCCAAGCCTTGTAAGGCACAAACCGTGCACCTATCTTGCACTAATACTAACACTATCTCCAAACAGACTGAAACGAGCTTCCACTTGACCCCCATCACCTAGGAGTACCATTGGGTGCGTCCAAAATGATTTCTAAGCCTATGGTACTAAAGGGCGCAAACCATGCACCTATCTTGCACCGACACTAACACTCTCTCCAAACATACCGAAGCGAGATTCCACTTGAGCCTCGTCACCTAGGAGTTCCAGCGGGTGCGGTCAAAATGATTTCGAGCCTTGTTTGGAAAAAACCGTGCACCTATCTTGCACTAATACTAACACTATCTCCAAGCGGACCAAAACAAGATTTCACTTGAGCCTCATCACATAGGAGTTCCATCGTGTGCTTCCAAAATGATTTCCGAGCCTTGTTTGGCACAAAACCGTGCACCTATCTTGCACTAATACTAACACTATGTTCAAAGCGGATGAAACGAGCTTCCACTTGACCCCATCACCTAGGAGTACCATTGGGTTCGTCCAAAACAATTTCTAGAGCCTATGGTACTAAAGGCACAAACCGTTTACCTATCTTGCACCGACACTAACACTATCTCCAAAGCAGACCAAAACAAATTCCACATGACCCACGTCACCTAGGAGTTCCATCGGGTGCGTTCAAAATGATTTCGAGACTTGTTTGGCACAAACCGTGCACCTATCTTGCGTCAACATTAACACTATATCCAAATAGGACCAAAACGAGATTCCACTTGAGCCTCGTCACCTAGGAGTTCCATCGGGTGCGTCCAAAATGATTTTGAGCCTATGGTTTCGGCACAAACCATGCACCTATCTTGCACTAATACTAACACTATATCCAAAGCGGACCGAAATGAGATTCCACTTTAGCCTCGTCACCTAGGAGTTCTATTGGGTGCGGTGAAAATGATTTCCGAGCCTTGTTTGCAACAAACCGTGCACCTATCTTGCACTAATGCTAACACTATCTCTAAACGGACCAAAACAAGATTGCACTTGAGCCTCATCACCTAGGAGTTCCATCGGGTGTGTCCAAAATGATTTTCGAGACAAACCTACCTATCTACATTAACACTATGCAAAACGTGCACCTATCTTGCACCTAATAGATAACAAACACTATCTCCAAATGGACTAAAACCTAAGAAGCATCCACTTAAGCCCCGTCACCTAGGAGTACCATCGGGTGCGTCCAAAACGATTTCTGATCCTTGTTTGGAACAAACCGTGCACCTATCTTGCACTAATACTAACACTATCTCCAAATGGACCGACACAAGATTTCACTTGAGCCTCATCACATAGGAGTTCCATCGGGTGCTTCCAAAATGATTTCCGAGCCTTGTTCGGCACAAAACCGTGCACCTATCTTGCACTAATACTAACACTATCTCCAAAGCAGGACTGAAACAGCTTCCACTTGACCCCCATCACCTAGGAGTACCATTGGGTATTTCCAAAATGATTTCTAAGCCTATGGTACTAAAGGGCACAAACCCACACCTATCTTGCACCGACACTAACACTATCTCCAAAGCAGACCAAAGCGAGATTCCACATGACCCTCGTCACCTAGGAGTTCCATCGGGTGCGTTCAAAATGATTTCCGAGCCTTGTTGGGCACAAACCGTGCACCTATCTTGCACTAATACTAACACTATCTCCAAAGCGGACCGAAAACAAGATTCCACTTGAGCCTCGTCACCTAGGAGTTCCATCGTGTGCTTCCAAAATGATTTCCAAGCCTTGTTTCGGCACAAACCGTGCACCTATCTTGCACTAATACTAACACTATCTCCAAACGGAATTTGAAACGAGCTTCCACTTGACCCCCATCACCTAGGAGTACCAATGGGTGCGTCCAAAATGATTTCTAAGCCTATGGTACTAAAGGGCACAAACCATGCACCTATCTTGCACCGACACTAACACCATCTCTAAACAGACCGAAACGAGATTCCACTTGAGCCTCGTCACCTAGGAGTTCCATCGGGTGCGGTCAAAATGATTTTCGAGCCTTGTTTGGAACAAACCGTGCAGCTATCTTGCACTAATACTAACACTATCTCCAAAAACGGACCAAACAAGATTTCACTTGAGCCTCATCACATAGGAGTTCCATCGTGTGCTTCCAAAATGATTTCCAGCCTTGTTACGGCACAAACACAAACCGTGCACCTATCTTGCACTAATACTAACACTATCTCCAAACAGACTGAAACAAGCTTCCACTTGACCCCCATCACCTAGGAGTACCATTGGGTTCGTCCAAAATGATTTCTAAGCCTATGGTACTAAAGGGCACAAACCGTTTACCTATCTTGCACCGACACTAACACTATCTCCAAGCAGACCAAACAAGATTCCACATGACCCTCGTCACCTAGGAGTTCCATCGGTGCGTTCAAAATGATTTCGAGCCTTGTTTGGCACAAACCATGCACCTATCTTGCACTAACACTAACACTATCTCCAAATAGACGAAACAAACAAGATTCCACTTGAGCCTCGTCACCTAGGAGTTCCATGGGTGCGTCCAAAATGATTTTCCAAGCCTATGTTACGTTTGGCACAAACCGTGCACCTATCTTGCACTAATACTAACACTATCTCCAAATGGACCAAAACGAGCTTCCACTTGAGCCTCGTCACCTAGGAGTTCCATCAGAATGCGTCAAAATGATTTCGAGCCTATGGTACTAAACAACAAACCGTGCACCTATCTTGCACTAATACTAACACTATCTCCAAGCAGACCAAATCAAGATTCCACTTGAGCCTCGTCACCTAGGAGTTCCATCGGTGCTTCCAAATGATTTCCAAGCCTTGTTTGGAACAAACCGTGCACCTATCTTGCACTAATACTAACACTATCTCCAAAGCGGACCGAAACAAGATTCCACTTGAGCCTCATCACCTAGGAGTTCCATCGGTGCTTCAAAAATGATTTTCAAGCCTTGTTTCGGCACAAACCTTGCACCTATCTTGCACTAATACTAACACTATCTTCAAGCGGATTTGAAACGAGCTTCCACTTGATCCCCATCACCTAGAGTACCATTGGGTGCGTCCAAAATGATTTCTAAGCCTATGGTACTAAAGGGCACAAACCGTGCACACCTATCTTGCACCGACACTAACACTATCTCCAACAGGACCAAACGAGATTCCACATGAGCCTCGTCACCTAGGAGTTCCATCGGGTGCGTTCAAAATGATTTCGAGCCTTGTTTGGAACAAACCGTGCACCTATCTTGCACTAAAACTAACACTATCTCCAAACGGACCAAAACAAGATTCCACTTGAGCCTCATCACCTAGGAGTTCCATCGTGTGCTTCCAAAATGATTTCCAAGCCTTGTTCACAAACACAAACCGCACACTATCTTGCACTAACACTATCTCCAAACGGAAAAAACAAGCTTCCACTTGACCCCCATCACCTAGGAGTACCATTGGGTGCATCCAAAATGATTTCTAAGCCTATGGTACTAAAGGCGCAAAACCGTGCACCTATCTTGCACCGACACTAACACTATCTCTAAAATGGACCGAAGAGATTCCACTTGAGCCTCGTCACCTAGGAGTTCCATCGGGTGCGGTCAAAATGATTTCCGAGCCTTGTTTGGAACAAACCGTGCACCTATCTTGCACATACACTAACACTATCTCCAAACGGACCAAAACAAGATTTCACTTGAGCCTCATCACATAGGAGTTCCATCGGGTGCTTCCAAAATGACTTCCGAGCCTTGTTCGTCACAAACCGTGCACCTATCTTGCACTAATACTAACACTATCTCCAAACAGACTGAAACAAGCTTCCACTTCCACTTGACCCCCATCACCTAGGAGTACCATTGGGTGCGTCCAAAATGATTTCTAAGCCTATGGTCCTAAAGGGCGCAAACAGTGCACCTATCTTGCACCGACACTAACACTATCTCCAAACAGACCCAAACGAGATTCCACTTGAGCCTCGTCACTTAGGTGTTCCATCGGGTGCGGTCAAAATGGTTTCTGAGCCTTGTTTGGAACAAACCGTGCACCTATCTTGCACTAATACTAACACTATCTCCAAACGGACCGAAACAAGATTTCACTTGAGCCTCATCACATAGGAGTTCCATCGGGTGCTTCCAAAATGATTTCCGAGCCTTGTTCGGCACAAACCGTGCACCTATCTTGCACTAATACTAACACTATCTCTCAAGCAGGATTGAAACGAGCTTCCACTTGACCCCCATCACCTAGGAGTACCATTGGGTATTTCCAAAATGATTTCTAAGCTTATGGTACTAAAGGGCGCAAACCGTGCACCTATCTTGCACCGACACTAACACAATCTCCAAACAGACCGAAACGAATTCCACATGACCAACGTCACCTAGGAGTTCCATCGGGTGCATTCAAAATGATTTCCGAGACTTGTTTGGAACAAACCGTGCACCTATCTTGCACTAATACTAACACTATTTCCAAACGGACCGAAACATGATTTCACTTGAGCCTCATCACCTAGGAGTTCCATCGTGTGCTTCCAAATGATTTCCAAGCCTTGTTAGCACAAACCAGTGCACCTATCTTGCACTAATACTAACACTATCTCCAAAGCGGACTGAAACGAGCTTCCACTTGACCCCCATCACCTAGGAGTACCATTGGGTGCGTCCAAAATGATTTCTAAGCCTATGGTACTAAAGGCAAACCATGCACCTATCTTGCACCGACACTAACACTATCTCCAAAGCAGACCAAAAGCGAGATTCCACTTGAGCCTC
This sequence comes from Miscanthus lutarioriparius, assembly GCA_904845875.1. NCBI lineage: Eukaryota > Viridiplantae > Streptophyta > Magnoliopsida > Poales > Poaceae > Miscanthus > Miscanthus lutarioriparius. The sequence continues at coordinate 29,295 of CAJGYO010000010.1, read as the reverse complement.
GTCACCTAGGAGTTCCATCGGGTGCGGTCAAAATGATTTCCGAGCCTTGTTTGGAACAAACCGTGCACCTATCTTGCACTAATACTAACACTATCTCCAAACGGACCGAAACAAGATTTCACTTGAGCCTCATCACATAGGAGTTCCATCGTGTGCTTCTAAAATGATTTCCGAGCCTTGTTACGGCACAAACAAAACGTGCACCTATCTTGCACTAATACTAACACTATCTTCAAACAGACTAAAACAAGCTTCCACTTGACCCCCATCACCTAGGAGTACCATTGGGTTCGTCCAAAACAATTTCGAGCCTATGGTACTAAAGGGCACAAACCGCACCTACCTATCTTGCACCGACACTAACACTATCTCCAAAAAGCAGACCAAAACAAATTCCACATGACCCTCGTCACCTAGGAGTTCCATCGGTGCGTTCAAAATGATTTCCGAGCCTTGTTTGCACAAACCATGCACCTATCTTGCACAACATACTAACACTATCTCCAAATAGCGGACGAAACAAGATTCCACTTGAGCCTCCTCACCTAGGAGTTCCATGGGGTGCGTCCAAAATGATTTCCGAGCCTATGGTGTTTTGGCACAAACCCGTGCACCTATCTTGCACTAATACTAACACTATCTCCAAACAGACCAAAACAAGCTTCCACTTGAGCCTCGTCACCTAGGAGTTCCATCGGAGTGCGTCAAAAATGATTTCTAAGCCTATGTTACTGGAACAAACCGTGCACCTATCTTGCACTAATACTAACACTATCTCCAAACAGACCAAATCAAGATTCCACTTGAGCCTCGTCACCTAGGAGTTCCATCGTGTGCTTCAAAATGATTTCCAAGCCTTGTTTGGCACAAACCGTGCACCTATCTTGCACTAATACTAACACTATCTCCAAGCGGACCGAAACAAGATTCCACTTGAGCCTCATCACCTAGGAGTTCCATCGTGTGCTTCAAAAATGATTTTCAAGCCTTGTTCGGCACAAACCTTGCACCTATCTTGCACTAGTACTAACACTATCTTCAAGCGGACTGAAACGAGCTTCCACTTGATCCCCATCACCTAGGAGTACCATTGGGTGCGTCCAAAATGATTTCTAGCCTATGGTACTAAAGGGTGCAAACCGTGCACCTATCTTGCACCGACACTAACACTATCTCCAAAGCAGGACCAAAACGAGATTCCACATGACCCTCGTCACCTAGGGTTCCATCGGGTGCGTTCAAAATGATTTCGAGCCTTGTTTGGAACAAACCGTGCACCTATCTTGCACTAATACTAACACTATCTCCAAGCGGACCAAAACAAGATTCCACTTGAGCCTCATCACCTAGGAGTTCCATCGTGTGCTTCAAAATGATTTCCAAGCCTTGTTACACAAGCACAAACCGTGCACCTATCTTGCACTAACACTAACACTATCTCCAAGAATTTGAAACAAGCTTCCACTTGACCCCCATCACCTAGGAGTACCATTGGGTGCATCCAAAATGATTTCTAAGCCTATGGTACTAAAGGCGCAAACCGTGCACCTATCTTGCACCGAATACTAACACTATCTCTAAACTATCTCAATAGAAAAAAGATTCCACTTGAGCCTCGTCACCTAGGAGTTCCATCGGGTGCGGTCAAAATGATTTCCGAGCCTTGTTTGGAACAAACCGTGCACCTATCTTGCACTAATACTAACACTATCTCTCCAAACGGACCAAAACAAGATTTCACTTGAGCCTCATCACCTAGGAGTTCCATCGGGTGCTTCCAAAATGATTTCCGAGCCTTGTTACGTTCACAAACCGTGCACCTATCTTGCACTAATACTAACACTATCTCCAAATGGACTGAAACGAGCTTCCACTTGACCCCCATCACCTAGGAGTACCATTGGGTGCGTCCAAAATGATTTCTAAGCCTATGGTACTAAAGGCAAACCATGCACCTATCTTGCACTAACACTAACACTATCTCCAAAGAGACCAAAACGAGATTCCACTTGAGCCTCGTCACCTAGGGTGTTCCATCGGGTGCGGTCAAAATGATTTCGAGCCTTGTTTGGAACAAACCGTGCACCTATCTTGCACTAATACTAACACTATCTCCAAAGCGGACCGAAACAAGATTTCACTTGAGCCTCATCACATAGGAGTTCCATCGGGTGCTTCCAAAATGATTTCCGAGCCTTGTTTGCACTTGTTCGGCACAAACGTGCACCTATCTTGCACTAATACTAACACTATCTCCAAGCGGATTTGAAACGAGCTTCCACTTGACCCCCATCACCTAGGAGTACCATTGGGTATTTCCAAAATGATTTCTAATTTTATGGTACTAAAGGCACAAAACCGTGCACCTATCTTGCACCGACACTAACACTATCTCCAAAGCAGGACCAAAAAGATTCCACATGACCCACGTCACCTAGGAGTTCCATCGGGTGCGTTCAAAATGATTTCCGAGCCTTGTTTGGAACAAACCGTGCACCTATCTTGCACTAATACTAACACTATCTCCAAGCGGACCAAACAAGATTCCACTTGAGCCTCGTCACCTAGGAGTTCCATCGTGTGCTTCCAAAATGATTTCCAAGCCTTGTTACGCTGGAACAAACCTATGCACCATCTTGCACTAATACTAACACTATCTCAAGCGGATTGCCGAAACGAGCTTCCACTTGACCCCCATCACCTAGGAGTACCATTGGGTGCGTCCAAAATGATTTCTAAGCCTATGGTACTAAAGGCGCAAACCATGCACCTATCTTGCACCGACACTAACACTATCTCTAAAGCAGACCGAAGCGAGATTCCACTTGAGCCTCGTCACCTAGGAGTTCCATCGGTGCGGTCAAAATGATTTTGAGCCTTGTTTGGAACAAAACCGTGCACATATCTTGCACTAATACTAACACTATCTCCAAACGGACCCGAAACAAGATTTCACTTGAGCCTCATCACATAGGAGTTCCATCGTGTGCTTCCAAAATGATTTCCGAGCCTTGTTACGGCACAAACCGTGCACCTATCTTGCACTAATACTAACACTATCTTCAAACAGACTAAAACAAGCTTCCACTTGACCCCCATCACCTAGGAGTACCATTGGGTTCGTCCAAAATGATTTCTACGAGCCTATGGTACTAAAGGGCACAAACCGTTTACCTATCTTGCACCGACACTAACACTATCTCCAAACAGACCAAACAAATTCCACATGACCCGTCACCTAGGAGTTCCATCGGTGCGTTCAAAAATGATTTCCGAGACTTGTTTGCACAAACCAAACCATACCTATCTTGCGTCAACATTAGCACTATCTCCAAATAGACCAAAACAAGATTCCACTTTGAGCCTCCTCACCTAGGAGTTCCATGGGGTGCGTCCAAAATGATTTTTAAGCCTATGGTACATTTGGCACAAACCGTGCACCTATCTTGCACTAATACTAACACTATCTCCAAACAGACCGAAACGAGCATTCCACTTGAGCCTCGTCACCTAGGAGTTCCATCGGGTGCGTCAAAATGATTTCGAGCCTATGTTACTGGAACAAAACCGTGCACCTATCTTGCACTAATACTAACACTATCTCCAAAGCAGACCAAATCAAGATTCCACTTGAGCCTCGTCACCTAGGAGTTCCATCGTGTGCTTCAAAATGATTTCCAAGCCTTGTTTAGCACAAACCGTGCACCTATCTTGCACTAATATTAACACTATCTCCAAAGCGGACCAAAACAAGATTCCACTTGAGACTCATCACCAAGGAGTTCCATCGGGTGCTTCAAAATGATTTTCAAGCCTTGTTAAGGCACAAACCTTGCACCTATCTTGCACTAGTACTAACACTATCTTCAAACGGATTTGAAACGAGCTTCCACTTGATCCCCATCACCAAGGAGAACCATTGGGTGCGTCCAAAATGATTTCGAGCCTATGGTACTAAAGGGTGCAAACCGTGCACCTATCTTGCACCGACACTAACACTATCTCCTAACAGACCAAAAACGAGATTCCACATGACCCACGTCACCTAGGAGTTCCATCGGGTGCGTTCAAAATGATTTCCGAGCCTTGTTGGGCACAAACCGTGCACCTATCTTGCACTAATACTAACACTATCTCCAAACGGACCGAAACAAGATTCCACTTGAGCCTCATCACCTAGGAGTTCCATCGTGTGCTTCCAAAATGATTTCCAAGCCTTGTTACGGCACAAACAAACCGTGCACCTATCTTGCACTAATACTAACACTATCTCCAAACGGATTTGAAACAAGCTTCCACTTGACCCCCATCACCTAGGAGTACCATTGGGTGCATCCAAAATGATTTCTAAGCCTATGGTACAAAAGGCACAAACCGTGCACCTATCTTGCACCGACACTAACACTATCTCTAAGCAGACCCAAGTGAGATTCCACTTGAGCCTCGTCACCTAGGAGTTCCATCGGGTGCGGTCAAAAATGATTTCCGAGCCTTGTTTGGAACAAACCGTGCACCTATCTTGCACATATACTAACACTATCTCCAAGCGGACCAAAACAAGATTTCACTTGAGCCTCATCACATAGGAGTTCCATCGGGTGCTTCAAAATGATTTCCGAGCCTTGTTACATCACAAACCGTGCACCCTATCTTGCACTAATACTAACACTATCTCCAAAATGCAAGCCTTGAAAAAACGAGCTTCCACTTGACCCCCATCACCTAGGAGTACCATTAGGTGCGTCCAAAATGATTTCTAAGCCTATGGTGGTACTAAAGGGCACAAACCATGCACCTATCTTGCACCGACACTAACACTATCTCCAAAGCAGACCCAAACGAGATTCCACTTGAGCCTCGTCACCTAGGAGTTCCATCGGTGCGTGCGGTCAAAATGATTTCGAGCCTTGTTTGGAACAAACCGTGCACCTATCTTGCACTAATACTAACACTATCTCCAAAGCGGACCGAAACAAGATTTCACTTGAGCCTCATCACATAGGAGTTCCATCGGGTGCTTCCAAAATGATTTCCGAGCCTTGTTCGGCACAAACCGTGCACCTATCTTGCACTAATACTAACACTATCTCCAAACGGACTGAAACGAGCTTCCACTTGACCCCCATCACCTAGGAGTACCATTGGGTATTTCCAAAATGATTTCTAAGCTTATGGTACTAAAGGCAAACCGTGCACCTATCTTGCACCGACACTAACACTATCTCCAAAAAGCAGACCAAACGAGATTCCACATGACCCTCGTCACCTAGGAGTTCCATCGGGTGCGTTCAAAATGATTTCGAGCCTTGTTTGGGCAAACCGTGCACCTATCTTGCACTAATACTAACACTATCTCCAAAGCGGACCAAACAAGATTCCACTTGAGCCTCGTCACCTAGGAGTTCCATCGTGTGCTTCCAAAATGATTTCCAAGCCTTGTTACGGCACAAACCGTGCACCTATCTTGCACTAATACTAACACTATCTCCAAAACGGAAAGCGAGCTTCCACTTGACCCCCATCACCTAGGAGTACCATTGGGTGCGTCCAAAATGATTTCTAAGCCTATGGTACTAAAGGGCAAACCATGCACCTATCTTCTTGCACCGACACTAACACTATCTCTAAACAGACCGAAACGAGATTCCACTTGAGCCTCGTCCCCCAGGAGTTCCATCGGGTGCGGTCAAAATGATTTTCGAGCCTTGTTTGGAAAAAACCGTGCACATATCTTGCACTAATACTAATACTATCTCCAAAGCGGACCAAAAACAAGATTTCACTTGAGCCTCATCACATAGGAGTTCCATCGTGCTTTCAAAATGATTTCCGAGCCTTGTTACGGCACAAACCGTGCACCTATCTTGCACTAATACTAACACTATCTTCAAACGCAGTGAAACAAGCTTCCACTTGACCCCCATCACCTAGGAGTACCATTGGGTTCGTCCAAAACAATTTACGAGCCTATGGTACTAAAGGGCACAAACCGTTTACCTATCTTGCACCGACACTAACACTATCTCCAAAGCAGACCAAACAAATTCCACATGACCCACGTCACCTAGGAGTTCCATCGGGTGCGTTCAAAATGATTTCGAGACTTGTTACGCACAAACCGTGCACCTATCTTGCGTCAACATTAGCACTATCTCCAAATAGGACGAAACAAGATTCCACTTGAGCCTCCTCACCTAGGAGTTCCATGGGGTGCGTCCAAAATGATTTCCGAGCCTATGGTACGTTTGGCACAAACCGTGCACCTATCTTGCACTAATACTAACACTATCTCCAAGCAGGACGAAAACGAGATTCCACTTGAGCCTCGTCACCTAGGAGTTCCATCGGTGCGTCAAAATGATTTCGAGCCTATGTTTGGAACAAACCGTGCACCTATCTTGCACTAATACTAACACTATCTCCAAGCAGACCAAAATCAAGATTCCACTTGAGCCTCGTCACCTAGGAGTTCCATCGTGTGCTTCAAAAATGATTTCCAAGCCTTGTTTAGCACAAACCGTGCACCTATCTTGCACTAATATTAACACTATCTCCAAACGGACCGAAACAAGATTCCACTTGAGACTCATCACCAAGGAGTTCCATCGGTGTGCTTCCAAAATGATTTTCAAGCCTTGTTACGGCACAAACCTTGCACCTATCTTGCACTAGTACTAACACTATCTTCAAGCAGGACTTGAAAATGAGCTTCCACTTGATCCCCATCACCATCAGGGAGAACCATTGGGTGCGTCCAAAATGATTTCGAGCCTATGGTACTAAAGGGTGCAAACCGTGCACCTATCTTGCACCGACACTAACACTATCTCCTAACAGACCGAAACGAGATTCCACATGACCCACGTCACCTAGGAGTTCCATCGGGTGCGTTCAAAATGATTTCCGCCTTGCCTTGTTGGGCACAAACCGTGCACCTATCTTGCACTAATACTAACACTATCTCCAAAGCAGACCAAAACAAGATTCCACTTGAGCCTCATCACCTAGGAGTTCCATCGTGTGCTTCCAAAATGATTTCCAAGCCTTGTTCGGCACAAACCGTTTGGAACACCTATCTTGCACAATACTAACACTATCTCCAAACGGACTGAAACAAGCTTCCACTTGACCCCCATCACCTAGGAGTACCATTGGGTGCATCCAAAATGATTTCTAAGCCTATGGTACTAAAGGGCGCAAACCGTGCACCTATCTTGCACCGACACTAACACTATCTCTAAATGCAGACCAAAGCAGATTCCACTTGAGCCTCGTCACCTAGGAGTTCCATCGGGTGCGGTCAAAATGATTTCCGAGCCTTGTTGGAACAAACCGTGCACCTATCTTGCACTAATACTAACACACTATCTCCAAACGGACCAAAACAAGATTTCACTTGAGCCTCATCACATAGGAGTTCCATCGGTGCTTCCAAAATGATTTCCTAGCCTTGTTAAGCGTCACAAACCGTGCACCTATCTTGCACTAATACTAACACTATCTCCAAATGCAATTGAAACGAGCTTCCACTTGACCCCCATCACCTAGGAGTACCATTAGGTGCGTCCAAAATGATTTCTAAGCCTATGGTCCTAAAGGCACAAACCATGCACCTATCTTGCACCACACTAACACTATCTCCAAAGCAGACCCAAGCGAGATTCCACTTGAGCCTCGTCACCTAGGAGTTCCATCGGGTGCGGTCAAAATGGTTTCTGAGCCTTGTTTGGAACAAACCGTGCACCTATCTTGCACTAATACTAACACTATCTCCAAACGGACCGAAACAAGATTTCACTTGAGCCTCATCACATAGGAGTTCCATCGGGTGCTTCCGAAATGATTTCCGAGCCTTGTTCGGCACAAACCGTGCACCTATCTTGCACTAATACTAACACTATATCCAAACGGACTGAAACGAGCTTCCACTTGACCCCGTCACCAAGGAGTACCATTGGGTATTTCCAAAATGATTTCTAAGCTTATGGTACTAAAGGGCGCAAACCGTGCACCTATCTTGCACCGACACTAACACTATCTCAAAGCAGACCAAAGCGAGATTCCACATGAGCCTCGTCACCTAGGAGTTCCATCGGGTGCGTTCAAAATGATTTCCGAGCCTTGTTTGGCACAAACCGTGCACCTATCTTGCACTAATACTAACACTATCTCCAAACGGACCAAAACAAGATTCCACTTGAGCCTCGTCACCTAGGAGTTCCATCGTGTGCTTCCAAAATGATTTCCAAGCCTTGTTACGGCACAAACCGCACCTATCTTGCACTAATACTAACACTATCTCCAAAGCGGACTGAAACGAGCTTCCACTTGACCCCCATCACCTAGGAGTACCATTGGGTGCGTCCAAAATGATTTCTAAGCCTATGGTACTAAAGGCACAAACCATGCACCTATCTTGCACCGACACTAACACTATCTCTAAGCAGAGACCAAAAGCGAGATTCCACTTGAGCCTCGTCCCCAAGGAGTTCCATCGGGTGCGGTCAAAATGATTTTCGAGCCTTGTTTGGAAAAAAACCGTGCACATATCTTGCACTAATACTAATACTATCTCCAAACGGACCGAAACAAGATTTCACTTGAGCCTCATCACATAGGAGTTCCATCGTGTGCTTCCAAAATGATTTCCGAGCCTTGTTCGGCACAAACCGTGCACCTATCTTGCACTAATACTAACACTATCTTCAAGCAGGACTGAAACGAGCTTCCACTTGACCCCCATCACCTAGGAGTACCATTGGGTTCGTCCAAAACAATTTACGAGCCTATGGTACTAAAGGGCGCAAACCGTTTACCTATCTTGCACCGACACTAACACTATCTCCAAACAGACTGAAACAAATTCCACATGACCCACGTCACCTAGGAGTTCCATCGGGTGCGTTCAAAATGATTTCCGAGACTTGTTCTGCACAAACCGTGCACCTATCTTGCGTCAACATTAGCACTATCTCCAAATAGACTGAAACAAGATTCCACTTGAGCCTCCTCACCTAGGAGTTCCATGGGGTGCGTCCAAAATGATTTTTAAGACCTATGGTACGTTTTTGCAAAACCGTGCACCTATCTTGCACTAATACTAACACTATCTCCAAACAGACCGAAACGAGATTCCACTTGAGCCTCATCATCACCTAGGAGTTCCATTGGGTGCGTCAAAATGATTTCGAGCCTATGTTACTGGAAAGGCACAAACCATGCACCTATCTTGCACTAATACTAACACTATCTCCAAGCAGGACCAAATCAAGATTCCACTTGAGCCTCGTCACCTAGGAGTTCCATCGTGTGCTTCAAAATGATTTCCAAGCCTTGTTTAGCACAAACCGTGCACCTATCTCTTGCACTAATATTAACACTATCTCCAAAGCGGACCGAAACAAGATTCCACTTGAGACTCATCACCTAGGAGTTCCATCGGGTGCTTCAAAATGATTTTCAAGCCTTGTTGGGCACAAACCTTGCACCTATCTTGCACTAGTACTAACACTATCTTCAAACGCAATTTGAAACGAGCTTCCACTTGATCCCCATCACCAAGGAGAACCATTGGGTGCGTCCAAAATGATTTCGAGCCTATGGTACTAAAGGGTGCAAACCGTGCACCTATCTTGCACCGACACTAACACTATCTCCCCTAACAGGACCGAAACGAGATTCCACATGACCCTCGTCACCTAGGAGTTCCATCGGGTGCGTTCAAAATGATTTCCGAGCCTTGTTGGGCACAAACCGTGCACCTATCTTGCACTAATACTAACACTATCTCCAAACAGCGGACGAAACAAGATTCCACTTGAGCCTCATCACACTAGGAGTTCCATCGTGTGCTTCCAAAATGATTTCCAAGCCTTGTTACGGCACAAACCGTGCACCTATCTTGCACTAACACTATATCTCCAAGCGGACTGAAACAAGCTTCCACTTGACCCCCATCACCTAGGAGTACCATTGGGTGCATCCAAAATGATTTCTAAGCCTATGGTACTAAAGGCATAAACCGTGCACCTATCTTGCACCGACACTAACACTATCTCTAAACAGACCGAAGCGAGATTCCACTTGAGCCTCGTCACCTAGGAGTTCCATCGGGTGCGGTCAAAATGATTTCCGAGCCTTGTTTGGAACAAACCGTGCACCTATCTTGCACTAAAACTAACACTATCTCCAAACGGACCAAAACAAGATTTCACTTGAGCCTCATCACATAGGAGTTCCATCGGGTGCTTCCAAAATGATTTCCGAGCCTTGTTAGGCACAAACCGTGCACCTATCTTGCTTGCACTAATACTAACACTATCTCCAAGCAGGACTGAAACGAGCTTCCACTTGACCCCCATCACCTAGGAGTACCATTGGGTGCGTCCAAAATGATTTCTAAGCCTATGGTACTAAAGGCACAAACCATTGCACCTATCTTGCACCGACACTAACACTATCTCCAAAAGCAGACCCAAACGAGATTCCACTTGAGCCTCGTCACCTAGGAGTTCCATCGGGTGCGGTCAAAAATGATTTCGAGCCTTGTTTGGAACAAACCGTGCACCTATCTTGCACTAATACTAATACTATCTCCAAACGGACCGAAACAAGATTTCACTTGAGCCTCATCACATAGGAGTTCCATCGGGTGCTTCCGAAATGATTTCCGAGCCTTGTTACGGCACAAACAAACCGTGCACCTATCTTGCACTAATACTAACACTATCTCCAAAGCGGACTGAAACGAGCTTCCACTTGACCCCCATCACCTAGGAGTACCATTGGGTATTTCCAAAATGATTTCTAAGCTTATGGTACTAAAGGCAAAACAAACCGTGCACCTATCTTGCACCGACACTAACACTATCTCCAAAGCAGACCAAAGCGAGATTCCACATGACCCACGTCACCTAGGAGTTCCATCGGGTGCGGTCAAAATGATTTCGAGCCTTGTTTGGCAACAAACCGTGCACCTATCTTGCACTAATACTAACACTATCTCCAAACGGACCAAAACAAGATTCCACTTGAGCCTCGTCACCTAGGAGTTCCATCGTGTGCTTCAAAATGATTTCCAAGCCTTGTTAAAGCACAAACCACCTACTCTTGCACTAATACTAACACTATCCAAAGCGGATTTGAAACGAGCTTCCACTTGACCCCATCACCTAGGAGTACCATTGGGTGCGTCCAAAATGATTTCTAAGCCTATGGTACTAAAGGCAAACCCATGCACCTATCTTGCACCGACACTAACACTATCTCCAAACAGACCAAACGAGATTCCACTTGAGCCTCGTCACCTAGGGAGTTCCATCGGGTGCGGTCAAAATGATTTTCGAGCCTTGTTTGGAACAAACCGTGCACCTATCTTGCACTAATACTAACACTATCTCCAAACGGACCAAACAAGATTTCACTTGAGCCTCATCACATAGGAGTTCCATCGTGTGCTTCTAAAATGATTTCCGAGCCTTGTTACGGCACAAACCGTGCACCTATCTTGCACTAATACTAACACTATCTTCAAAGCAGACTAAACGAGCTTCCACTTGACCCCCATCACCTAGGAGTACCATTGGGTTCGTCCAAAACAATTTCTAAGCCTAGCCTATGGTACTAAAGGGCACAAACCGTTTACCTATCTTGCACACTAACACTAACACTATCCAAAAGCAGACCAAAACAAATTCCACATGACCCACGTCACCTAGGAGTTCCATCGGGTGCGTTCAAAAATGATTTCGAGACTTGTTACGCACAAACCGTGCACCTATCTTGCGTCAACATTAGCACTATCTCCAAATAGGACGAAAAAACGAGATTTCACTTGAGCCTCCTCACCTAGGAGTTCCATGGGGTGCGTCCAAAACAATTTCGAGACTATGTACATTGGCATTTGGCACAAACCATGCACCTATCTTGCACTAATACTAACACTATCTCCAAGCAGGATCAAAACGAGATTCCACTTGAGCCTCGTCACCTAGGAGTTCCATTGGGTGCGGTCAAAATGATTTCGAGCCATGTTTGGAACAAACCGTGCACCTATCTTGCACTAATACTAACACTATCTCCAAATGACCAAAATCAAGATTCCACTTGAGCCTCGTCACCTAGGAGTTCCATCGTGTGCTTCAAAATGATTTCCAAGCCTTGTTTAGCACAAACCGTGCACCTATCTTGCACTAATATTAACACTATCTCCAAACGGACCGAAACAAGATTCCACTTGAGACTCATCACCTAGGAGTTCCATCGGTGCTTCCAAAATGATTTTCAAGCCTTGTTCGCACAAACCTTGCACCTATCTTGCACTAGTACTAACACTATCTTCAAACGGACTGAAACGAGCTTCCACTTGATCCCCATCACCAAGGAGAACCATTGGGTGCGTCCAAAATGATTTCTGAGCCTATGGTACTAAAGGGTGCAAACCGTGCACCTATCTTGCACCGACACTAACACTATCGCCTAACAGACCGAAACGAGATTCCACATGACCCACGTCACCTAGGAGTTCCATCGGGTGCGTTCAAAATGATTTCCGAGCCTTGTTGGGCACAAACCGTGCACCTATCTTGCACTAATACTAACACTATCTCCAAACAGACCGAAACAAGATTCCACTTGAGCCTCATCACGTAGGAGTTCCATCGTGTGCTTCCAAAATGATTTCCAAGCCTTGTTACGGCAAAACCGTGCACCTATCTTGCACTACTACTACACTATCTCCAAACGGACTGAAACAAGCTTCCACTTGACCCCCATCACCTAGGAGTACCATTGGGTGCATCCAAAATGATTTCTAAGCCTATGGTACTAAAGGGCGCAAACCATGCACCTATCTTGCACCGACACTAACACTATCTCTAAACAGACCGAAGTGAGATTCCACTTGAGCCTCGTCACCTAGGAGTTCCATCGGGTGCGGTCAAAATGATTTCCGAGCCTTGTTTGGAACAAACAGTGCAACTATCTTGCACTAATACTAACACTATCTCCAAACGGACCAAAACAAGATTTCACTTGAGCCTCATCACATAGGAGTTCCATCGGGTGCTTCCAAAATGACTTCCGAGCCTTGTTCGTCACAAACCGTGCACCTATCTTGCACTAATACTAACACTATCTCCAAACAGACTGAAACGAGCTTCCACTTGACCCCCATCACCTCGGAGTACCAATAGGTGCGTCCAAAATGATTTCTAAGCCTATGGTCCTAAAGGGCGCAAACAGTGCACCTATCTTGCACCGACACTAACACTATCTCCAAACAGACCCAAACGAGATTCCACTTGAGCCTCGTCACTTAGGTGTTCCATCGGGTGCGGTCAAAATGGTTTCTGAGCCTTGTTTGGAACAAACCGTGCACCTATCTTGCACTAATACTAACACTATCTCCAAACGGACCGAAACAAGATTTCACTTGAGCCTCATCACATAGGAGTTCCATCGGTGCTTCCAAAAAATGATTTCCTAGAGCCTTGTTACGGCACAAACCGTGCACCTATCTTGCACTAATACTAACACTATCTCCAAAGCGGACTGAAACGAGCTTCCACTTGACCCCCATCACCTAGGAGTACCATTGGGTATTTCAAAAATGATTTCTAAGCTATATGGTACTAAAGGCACAAACCGTGCACCTATCTTGCACCGACACTAACACTATCTCCAAGCAGACCAAACGAGATTCCACATGACCCTCGTCACCTAGGAGTTCCATCGGTGCGTTCAAATTGATTTCCGAGCCTTGTTTGGAACAAACCGTGCACCTATCTTGCACTAATACTAACACTATCTCCAAACGGACCGAAACAAGATTCCACTTGAGCCTCGTCACCTAGGAGTTCCATCGTGTGCTTCCAAAATGATTTCCAAGCCTTGTTCGGCACAAACCGTGCACCTATCTTGCACTAATACTAACACTAACACTATCTCAAAGCGGACTTGAAACGAGCTTCCACTTGACCCCCATCACCTAGGAGTACCATTGGGTGCGTCCAAAATGATTTCTAAGCCTATGGTACTAAAGGGCGCAAACCATGCACCTATCTTGCACCGACACTAACACTATCTCTAAACAGACCGAAACGAGATTCCACTTGAGCCTCGTCCCCAAGGAGTTCCATCGGGTGCGGTCAAAATGATTTTCGAGCCTTGTTTGGAAAAAAACCGTGCACATATCTTGCACTAATACTAATACTATCTCCAAACGGACCGAAACAAGATTTCACTTGAGCCTCATCACATAGGAGTTCCATCGTGTGCTTCCAAAATGATTTCCGAGCCTTGTTCGGCACAAACCGTGCACCTATCTTGCACTAATACTAACACTATGTTCAAACAGACTGAAACGAGCTTCCACTTGACCCCCATCACCTAGGAGTACCATTGGGTTCGTCCAAAACAATTTCTGAGCCTATGGTACTAAAGGGCACAAACCGTTTACCTATCTTGCACCGACACTAACACTATCTCCAAACAGACTGAAACAAATTCCACATGACCCACGTCACCTAGGAGTTCCATCGGGTGCGTTCCAAAAGATTTCCGAGACTTGTTCTGCACAAACCGTGCACCTATCTTGCGTCAACATTAGCACTATCTCCAAATAGACTGAAACGAGATTCCACTTGACCCTCCTCACCTAGGAGTTCCATGGGGTGCGTCCAAAACAATTTCTGAGCCTATGGTACGTTTGGCACAAACCGTGCACCTATCTTGCACTAATACTAACACTATATCCAAACAGACCGAAACGAGATTCTACTTGAGCCTCGTCACCTAGGAGTTCTATCGGGTGCGGTCAAAATGATTTCCGAGCCATGTTTGGAACAAACCGTGCACCTATCTTGCACTAATACTAACACTATCTCCAAACAGACCAAATCAAGATTCCACTTGAGCCTCGTCACCTAGGAGTTCCATCGTGTGCTTCCGAAATGATTTCCAAGCCTTGTTTAGCACAAACCGTGCACCTATCTTGCACTAATATTAACACTATCTCCAAACGGACCGAAACAAGATTCCACTTGAGACTCATCACCAAGGAGTTCCATCGGGTGCTTCCAAAATGATTTTCAAGCCTTGTTCGGCACAAACCTTGCACCTATCTTGCACTAGTACTAACACTATCTTCAAACGGACTGAAACGAGCTTCCACTTGATCCCCATCACCAAGGAGAACCATTGGGTGCGTCCAAAATGATTTCTGAGCCTATGGTACTAAAGGGTGCAAACCGTGCACCTATCTTGCACCGACACTAACACTATCTCCTAACAGACCGAAACGAGATTCCACATGACCCACGTCACCTAGGAGTTCCATCGGGTGCGTTCAAAATGATTTCCGAGCCTTGTTGGGCACAAACCGTGCACCTATCTTGCACTAATACTAACACTATCTCCAAACAGACCGAAACAAGATTCCACTTGAGCCTCATCACGTAGGAGTTCCATCGTGTGCTTCCAAAATGATTTCCATGCCTTGTTCGGCACAAACCGTGCACCACTAACACTATCTCCAAACGGACTGAAACAAGCTTCCACTTGACCCCCATCACCTAGGAGTACCATTGGGTGCATCCAAAATGATTTCTAAGCCTATGGTACTAAAGGGCGCAAACCGTGCACCTATCTTGCACCGACACTAACACTATCTCTAAACAGACCGAAGTGAGATTCCACTTGAGCCTCGTCACCTAGGAGTTCCATCGGGTGCGGTCAAAATAATTTCCGAGCCTTGCTTGGAACAAACCGTGCACCTATCTTGCACATACACTAACACTATCTCCAAACGGACCAAAACAAGATTTCACTTGAGCCTCATCACATAGGAGTTCCATCGGGTGCTTCCAAAATGATTTCCAAGCCTTGTTCGGCACAAACCGTGCACCTATCTTGCACTAATACTAACACTATCTCCAAACAGACTGAAACGAGCTTCCACTTGACCCCCATCACCTCGGAGTACCAATAGGTGCGTCCAAAATGATTTCTAAGCCTATGGTCCTAAAGGGCGCAAACAGTGCACCTATCTTGCACCGACACTAACACTATCTCCAAACAGACCCAAACGAGATTCCACTTGAGCCTCGTCACTTAGGTGTTCCATCGGGTGCGGTCAAAATGGTTTCTGAGCCTTGTTTGGAACAAACCGTGCACCTATCTTGCACTAATACTAACACTATCTCCAAACGGACCGAAACAAGATTTCACTTGAGCCTCATCACATAGGAGTTCCATCGGGTGCTTCCAAAATGATTTCCGAGCCTTGTTCGGCACAAACCGTGCACCTATCTTGCACTACTAACACTATCTCCAAACGGACTGAAACGAGCTTCCACTTGACCCCCATCACCTAGGAGTACCATTGGGTATTTCCAAAATGATTTCTAAGCTTATGGTACTAAAGGGCGCAAACCGTGCACCTATCTTGCACCGACACTAACACTATCTCCAAACAGACCGAAACGAGATTCCACATGACCCACGTCACCTAGGAGTTCCATCGGGTGCGTTCAAAATGATTTCCGAGCCTTGTTGGGCACAAACCGTGCACCTATCTTGCACTAATACTAACACTATCTCCAAACGGACCGAAACAAGATTCCACTTGAGCCTCGTCACCTAGGAGTTCCATCGTGTGCTTCCAAAATGATTTCCAAGCCTTGTTCGGCACAAACCGTGCACCACTAACAAACGGACTGAAACGAGCTTCCACTTGACCCCCATCACCTAGGAGTACCATTGGGTGCGTCCAAAATGATTTCTAAGCCTATGGTACTAAAGGGCGCAAACCATGCACCTATCTTGCACCGACACTAACACTATCTCTAAATAGACCGAAACGAGATTCCACTTGAGCCTCGTCCCCAAGGAGTTCCATCGGGTGCGGTCAAAATGATTTTCGAGCCTTGTTTGGAAAAAAACCGTGCACATATCTTGCACTAATACTAATACTATCTCCAAACGGACCGAAACAAGATTTCACTTGAGCCTCATCACATAGGAGTTCCATCGTGTGCTTCTAAAATGATTTCCGAGCCTTGTTCGGCACAAACCGTGCACCTATCTTGCACTAATACTAACACTATGTTCAAACAGACTGAAACGAGCTTCCACTTGACCCCCATCACCTAGGAGTACCATTGGGTTCGTCCAAAACAATTTCTGAGCCTATGGTACTAAAGGGCACAAACCGTTTACCTATCTTGCACCGACACTAACACTATCTCCAAACAGACTGAAACAAATTCCACATGACCCACGTCACCTAGGAGTTCCATCGGGTGCGTTCAAAAAGATTTCCGAGACTTGTTCTGCACAAACCGTGCACCTATCTTGCGTCAACATTAGCACTATCTCCAAATAGACTGAAACGAGATTCCACTTGACCCTCCTCACCTAGGAGTTCCATGGGGTGCGTCCAAAACAATTTCTGAGCCTATGGTACGTTTGGCACAAACCGTGCACCTATCTTGCACTAATACTAACACTATATCCAAACAGACCGAAACGAGATTCTACTTGAGCCTCGTCACCTAGGAGTTCTATCGGGTGCGGTCAAAATGATTTCCGAGCCATGTTTGGAACAAACCGTGCACCTATCTTGCACTAATACTAACACTATCTCCAAACAGACCAAATCAAGATTCCACTTGAGCCTCGTCACCTAGGAGTTCCATCGTGTGCTTCCGAAATGATTTCCAAGCCTTGTTTAGCACAAACCGTGCACCTATCTTGCACTAATATAAACACTATCTCCAAACGGACCGAAACAAGATTCCACTTGAGACTCATCACCAAGGAGTTCCATCGGGTGCTTCCAAAATGATTTTCAAGCCTTGTTCGGCACAAACCTTGCACCTATCTTGCACTAGTACTAACACTATCTTCAAGCGGATTTGAAAGCGAGCTTCCACTTGATCCCCATCACCAAGGAGAACCATTGGGTGCGTCCAAAATGATTTCTGAGCCTATGGTACTAAAGGGTGCAAACCGTGCACCTATCTTGCACCGACACTAACACTATCTCCTAACATACCGAAACGAGATTCCACATGACCCACGTCACCTAGGAGTTCCATCGGGTGCGTTCAAAATGATTTCCGAGCCTTGTTGGGCACAAACCGTGCACCTATCTTGCACTAATACTAACACTATCTCCAAACAGACCGAAACAAGATTCCACTTGAGCCTCATCACGTAGGAGTTCCATCGTGTGCTTCCAAAATGATTTCCAAGCCTTGTTCGGCACAAACCGTGCACCACTAACACTATCTCCAAACGGACTGAAACAAGCTTCCACTTGACCCCCATCACCTAGGAGTACCATTGGGTGCATCCAAAATGATTTCTAAGCCTATGGTACTAAAGGGCGCAAACCGTGCATCTATCTTGCACCGACACAAACGCGTGTAGCAAGTTGTTGTGGCCCGATCTTCTCGTAGGATCTGCGAACTTGATAAATTGTCGTTGCGCGACCTGGTGAAGAGGCAATGCACCGCGAGGCTGTCCACGCGACGAACTACCGAGACAATCACCCTTCCGCGTCCGACGAACAGCCCACGCAATCACGCCGTATAGGCGTGAAGGCACAAACCGGTGAACCGCGGTTCGGCGTTCTACAACTCCCTCGAGAATCGAAAGAACAAGTTTGCAAGCCTCTCAAGACTCACGCTGGAACAAGAATTCCAAGAGTTGGTATTTCTGAAATTGCAATCACGAGTTCATGTTCACGTCATCCATTACAGGGATATATAGCACTAGTGGAGTTTTAGTTTGGTGGAAAATAATTGAGAACATGTAGTGGGAAGTTGCAGCACTACTTTTATTAATAACCAAGCCTAGTAGGGCCTAGCTGGTTGGTATTCTCTGCGTGCATGCTTGGAGCGTGTGTGGACAGCAACCCGATTCTTGGTTGCATGCATTCTAACTCCCAAATTATTTGCTTGCACTTCAACGGCTGATATTCATGGTAGGTGAATGACCTTTCCTCTCTCATGCACGTCCGGGTTCCATGCATATATTTGGCGGGCGAGAATCCATCATCATCCCATGCTTGTTCGTGCACTCCATCATTCCTAAGAACATTGAAACAAGTACTCAAAAGCATAGGTTCATTCAATGTAATCTGATTATTAAGCATAAGGTTAGCGTTCACACGAGAATGAATTTCCTTCTCCAATTGTTTAGCTCTACTCCTTGTAATTGGACCAGCTATATCAAGTGTAGCTTCATTTGGAGATGAGTGAATGCTAGGAATGTCTTCATTAGCCTCCCCTCTTGGGAAGGTCGTCGTCCTCGACTCAGAGCTCACCAGAAATGGAAGCAAGTCTTTGACATTGAATGTGGTACTCACATTGGAATATTCAGTGGCAGCTCAAGTTTGTAAGCATTATCATTTATCCGTTGGAGAACCTTGAGCGGACCATCACCCCTAGGGGATAACTTACTCTTACGCTGTTGTTGGGAAGCGATCCTTGCGTAGATGCAACCATACAAGATCTCCTGGCTGGAATGTAACCTTCTTCTTACCTTTGTTTGCTTGCTTTGCATATTGTGCGGATTTCTTCTCAATATTCTTTCTTGTCTCCACATGTAACCGCTTGATAAAGTCTGATCTTTTCGTAGCATCCAAGTTAACTTGTTCTGTAATGGTAAAGGCAAAAGATCCATGGGAGTATCTTGGTTTAAACCCATAAACAATTTCAAATGGACAAGAGTTTGTTGTAGAATGGACTGCCTGTTATAAGCAAATTCAACATGTGGAAGACAGTCTTCCCGAGCTTCAAATTCTTTTTTCAACACAAACCGCAACATGGTTGACAAAGGTACGGTTGACAACTTCACATTTGCCCATCTGTTTGTGGATGACAAGTGGTTGAAAATAACAACTTTGTGCCAAGCTTAGCCCACAATGTCTTCCAAAAGTAGTGAGAAATTTTGTATCCCGTGCAAAACAATAGTCTTTGGAACTCCATGTAAGCGAACGATCTCCTGAAAAACAAATCAGCAATGTGTGAAGCATCATCGCTCTTATGACATGGGATAAAATGTGCCATTTTAGAAAAGCGATCTACAACAACATAAATAGAATCCCTCCCCTCACGAGACCGAGGTAACCCCGAACAAAGTCCATAGATATATCTTCCCAAGGTACATGTGGAATAGGTAATGGAGTATATAAACCATGGGGATTGAGGCGGGACTTAGCTTTCAAGCAAGCGATGCAGCACCCAACGTGCGCTGGACATCACGTCGCATATGTGGCCAAAAGAAATGATCGAGAGAGCATGTCCAATGTCTTTTGACACCAAAATGACCAGCCAGTCCACCTGCATGTGCTTCTGCGCAAAAGAACTTGACGAATCGAACAAGTTGGAATGCATATTTTGTTAGTCCGAAACAAGAAGCCATCATGCACATAATATTTATCCCAACCTTTTCCATCAATGCAACGAGAGAAAGGTTCGTTAAAATCAGCATCAACAACATAAAGTGTTTTAATGGATTCCAAACCAAGCACTTTTGTATCTAGTTGTGTAATCAATGCACATCTTCTAGACAAGGCATCGGCAACAATGTTATCTTTACCACGCTTATGTTTGACAACATAGGGAAGCGTTTCAATGAACTCAATCCATTTAGCATGTCGACGGTTCAGCTTGCCTTGGCTTTTAAGATATTTCAATGCTTCATGA
The DNA here is from genome assembly GCA_904845875.1 of Miscanthus lutarioriparius. Taxonomy (NCBI): domain Eukaryota; kingdom Viridiplantae; phylum Streptophyta; class Magnoliopsida; order Poales; family Poaceae; genus Miscanthus; species Miscanthus lutarioriparius. The sequence continues at coordinate 8,581 of CAJGYO010000010.1, read as the reverse complement.
TCGAGAATGAATTACAAATTCTTTAGGTAACAAGTAATGGTGCCAAACTTCCAAAAGCGAACTAAGGCATAAAGCTCTTTGTCATAAACCGAGTAATTCAGATGTGGACCATTTAGCTTTTCGAAAAAGTAGGCAACAGTTTTACCTTCTTGCGGCAATACACCTCCTATGCCAATACCACTTGCATCACATTCGATCTCAAATGTCTTACCAAAATCGGGAAGTTGTAGCGGTGCTTCACAAAGGCTGTGTTTTCAGTGTGAAATGCTTGGTCTTCGTCATGGCCCCACGTGAATGGAACATCCTTCTTTGTGAGATTGTTAAGGGGTGCAGCGAGGGTGCTGAAATTTTGACAAAACGCCTATAGAAACTTGCAAGACCATGAAAGCTTTGAATTTGGCTCACATTTACGGTGTAGGCCAATCTGTATTGCTTTAACCTTCTCTTCATCAACTTTGAATACCATCTGCGAAACAACAAAGCCAAGGAAAACAACACGGTGCATGCAAAAGGTGCACTTAGCAATGTTGCCATACAATTTCTCTTCCCTCAAAACAGCAAGTACTTGACGGATATGATCAAGATGTTCATCAAATGATTTGCTATAGATCGAATATCATCAAAATAAACAACTACAAACTTGCCAATGAAAGCTAAGTAAAACATGGTTCATTAAGCGCATAAAAGTTGAAGGAGCATTTGTCAAGCCAAATGGCATCACAAGCCATTCATAGAGACCAATTTTAGTTTTAAACGCTGTTTTCCATTCATCACCAAGTTTCATGCGGATTTGATGATAGCCACTACGCAAATCAATCTTGGTGAAAATGATGGAACCACTCAATTCATCTAACATGTCATCAAGTCGTGGAATGGGATGGCGATATCGAGCAGTTATAGCATTGATAGCACGACAATCAACACACATGCGCCAAGAGCCATCTTTCTTTGGAACTAAAAGAACAGGGAACACACATGGTGATAAGGATTCACGAACATACCCTTTGTCCAAAAGCTCTTTTACACCGTCGCTGAATTTCCTTTGTCTCGTGGGATTGGTGCGGTAGGCTGGATGATTTGGAAGAAAGCACACGTACCAAATCAATTTGATGCTCAATTCCACGGAGTGGAGGAAGTCAGTGGTATCTCATCGGGAAAAACATCTTGAAGTCCTGTAAGAGATCAAGAACAACACTAGGCAGCGATGAAGGTAAATCGTTAGTTGAAAGTAGGACCTCCTTGTGCAAGAGCACAAAGAATGGGGCTGTGGTGTTTCTCACTTCTCTCATATCACTCTTGCTCACAAAGAGACACTCGATTAATAGGCGTGGGCATTTAGGATTGGCATGAGTCTTTATGTGGTTGGATGGGTTAGAACTCTCTCCCTTACTTGTGTTGGGGATCTCACTCAATTTTCTTTTGTCGATTCCTCTCTTTTCTTGCGAGCCATATCTGAAGCATGTATCTCCTCTGGAGATAATGGAATAAGAACCACCTTCTTGTCATTGTGAATGAAAGTGTGTTTGTTAGACCGTCCAAAATGCACCGAGTCCACATCAAATTGCGGGGCCGACCAAGCGACAAATGGCATGCTTGCATGGGGACAATATCACAATCCACCTCTCCATGATAATCACCAATGGAAAATGACAAACGAATCATGGCTGAAACCTTAAGCGTCCCGAGAATTATTCAACCATTGCATATGGTATGGATGTGGATGGCGGCGTGGCATAAGCCAAGCTTCTCAACAAGCAAAGCACTAACAATATTATTGCAGCTCCCACCATCTATGATGAAACGGGCACACTTGTCCTTTCACTTTGCATCTGGATTGAAACAAATTATGGCGTTGTCCTTGTTCAAAGCAACAACAAATTGAGTGGAAAGAACTCGCCTCACCACCAAAGAAGGAGATGGTGTGTTCATTATAGAACGCAGCGTCAAATCAGGAAAATCAGCAAGCAACTCATCAAAATCATCACTAGTAATCTCGTCGAAAGATGGAGAAACAACATCTTGTAATAGGTCATTGTGAGCAAAAGTTGGAATAGGTTGAATGGCTAAACAATTTAGACCTAGCTCAAATGTACCATCCTCTGCTGAATACTCACAAGTGTCAAGATTAAGATCTGCAAATACATTGTTAAACTCGTCCTCCTCTTCACTTTGGGAATCATAAGAACCATCAGCAAGTGCAATAATAGTATGACGATTGGGACATTCAGCTTGCTTATGCCCATGACCACCACACTTAAAACACTCAATCTTGCTTGTCTTCGTTGGGTGTCTGCGGTGAAGAAGAAGAAGTGGGCTGACTTGAACTCACAGACTTTACCTTTCACATCAATTGTTTGGAAGAAGTTGGAAGATATCTATTTGCTCCACGAGATGAAGATTTGGGCGTTGCGGCTCCTTGCTTGTTGGAATTGAGGCGTGACATCCCCTTGCTTGTTGGGAATGGCGCCATGAAGCATTGTATTTGTAAGGCGTAGCAATTTGCCTTTCAGCCCTCTTTGCAAAATGAACCAACTCGGTGAGACATGTGTAGGTTGTCATATCCACTTTATCAACAATGGGTTTATTGAGGCCAACTAGAAACCGAGCCATTGTGGATTCCTCATCTTCGATTATCCTGTCTGAAGTACACATTTCAATTCTTGAAAATATTCATCAACGATGCAGTACCTTGCACAAGGCGTTTCAGCTTCAAATGTAGATCACGAGAGTAATATCTTTGGAACAAAAGCACGTCGCATTTCTCTCTTCATGTCTTCCCAAGTTATCTGAACATGCCCAACTCTCACGATATTCAATCGGACCTGATTCCACCAAGTTATGGCATAGCCTTTAAACTCAATGGCTGCAAGCTTTGCCTTCTTTTCAGCGAGTATTCATACAAATCAAATATTTGTTCCACCTTGGTCTCCCATTCAAAATAAGCATCGGCATTCTCTGTCCGGCTGAAAGGGGAATAGACACTTTCACGTTTCTTAAACCATCATCATTACGACGGCGATGGCGGTCACGATAACCATGATGGCCACCACCATGTCGATGATCATCCATGTCGGACAACATATCATCATCACCATCATAATCTCTACCTCCAACTAGAACGCAGCGAGAGCACGACCAAAACCATGGCCAAACCCACCACGTCCATGTCCATGACCAGGTGACACGACGTGGTGCCTCGTTATCCTCATTGTCATCATCCTCATTTGGTGGTGGTTCTCTATGAGGCACGTTCAATTGGAGAGTTTGTAGTTGTTGCATCAAATCATTCATTTGTGTACGCAGACTCACGGAATTCCTCCACCGAAACAATGGCACCATCTCCACGTCACCGCCATATTAGTAGAGGGAAAAAGGACAATATATATGTGGAATATATGTGAATCACTCCCTCACCACTTGCTGAACAAGTTCTTTCTCTTCTGGAAAGGGCAAGAAGCTGGGGCTGCAATCAGTAGTGGAAGAGTGAAGAGACTACGGTGCAACGACTCACGGTGCTTTGAAGTGGAGCTTGGTGGGGTAATATGTAAATGGAATGCGCTTGAAATGTAGTAATGCAAAACCGAATAATAATCCAAGAACTCAAGTCTAAGTTGCTTGAATATAAAGGAAAAGATGCTCAAAGAAAGGAACAAGATGTAGGAAGTGGATAGATGAACACCAATTGCACCAACCGAAACTTGTTGCTGCCCAAACCCCTTTGTGGTGTCTTGAACACAATTCTCTTTTATTTCTTTTCTTTCCTTTTTTTTTGAACAAGAACTCGTTGTTTTTTAGTCCTTCTTTTGACCCATATACATCTTTTCTTTTAACCTTTGTGAGAAAGCGCAGCACAACTTTCAACTAAAGGGGCACATAAGGATCAACTAAGATGGATGGCTTGACACAAAACAAGAAACTTCGGTTGGGGAATTTGTGGCGGGTAGAAAACAAGGGTGGGACGGGTGGGTTTTTTTTATTTATATATATCACGACAAAGAAGCAATGACGATCGAACAAGGGTGGGATGGGTGGGTACATGCGTTGGCGATTTGATGATTAGAACAATGATAACAACTAGAGCGATGTGGAAAAGAAAATTTCAACAACTAGACAAATCTTAAAGGATTAAAACTCGATAAAGCAAACTACAAAATCGATGTAGCACGTATGAATTTGGGCTGTAGGTTTTCTTTTTTTTTGGCTATTAGTGGACGATGGGTATATAAACTCTATCCTACCAAAAACAAGAACAATCCTAACGAGTAAGCGGAGGCTCTGGTACCGGATGATGTGCACACGCCTATACAGCAACGTGTAGCAAGTTGTTGTGGCCCGATCTTCTCGTGGGATCTGCGAACTTGATAAATTGTCGTTCTGCGCGACCTGGTGAAGAGCAATGCACCGCGAGAGGCTGTCCACGACGAACTACCGAGACAATCACCCTTCCACGTACGATTTAATGAGCATTACATAATCACGCCAGTATAGGCGTGAAGGCACAAAGCTGGGTGAACCGCGATTCGGCGTTCTACAACTCCCTCGGGAATCGAAAGAACAAGTTTGCAAGCCTCTCAAGACTCACGCTGGAACAAGAATTCCAAGAGTTGGTATTTCTGAAATTGCAATCATGAGTTCTGTTCACGTCATCCATTACGAGGGATATATAGCACTAGTGGAGTTTCAGTTTGGTGGAAAATAATTGAGAACATGTAGTGGGAAGTTGCAGCACTACTTTTATTAATAACCAAGCCTAGTAGGGCGCCTAGCTGGTTGGTATTCTCTGCGTGCATCTTTGGGCGTGTGTGGGCAACAACCCGATTCTTGGTTGCATGCATTCCTAACTCCCAAATTATTTGCTTGCACTTCAATGGCTGATATTCATGGTAGCTGAATGACCTTTCCTCTCTCATGCATGTCCAGGTTCCATGCATATATTTGGCGGGCAGAATCCATCATCATCCCATGCTTGTTCGTGCACTCCATCATTCCTAAGAACATTGAAACAAGTACTCAAAAGCATAGGTTCATTCAATGTAATCGATTATTAAGCATAAGGTTAGCGTTCACACGAGAATGAATTTCCTTCTCCAATTGTTTAGCTCTACTCCTTGTAATTGGACCAGCTATATCAAGTGTAGCTTCATTTGGAGATGAGTGAATGCTAGGAATGTCTTCATTATATACCCCTTAGCCACCACCAAGAACAGTTGGGTTTTGTTTTGTTGAAAGTTTAGCCATTGCTACTTCCTTGTAGACGGCGTGTGTCAACTAGACCATCCGTTCTACTCGATTCGAACCCCAACTTTGTGATTTCAGATTGGTTTTCATCTCCATATTTGCAATTGAGTTGCTTGTTCTACTTGTTCTTGCTAGTTCTTCGATTGCTTGCGGACGAGTGCCCTAGTGGTTAGTGACGCGCTCCACAAGATCGCGGCATTTGTTGGAGTGTGGTGTATCGGTTGCTAAAGTAGCGCAGCTTGGAAGGCATGGTCGGGCCGTGAACGTCGTCTCCACCCATCAATCGAGTTATCCCACACCTCTCATCGAAAGATCGGGAACAAACCCTAAGCGGGATCATATCGGTTGGTATCGAGCAAGGTTGATCGGTGAGAGACTTCCGATTCTTTCTTTGTTTTTAACCTCCTATGGTCCGAAAAAGTCAAAACAAAATTAGTAGATTAGTTCTTCATAATCCCAATAAACCCTTTGAGCCTTTGCTAGCTTCTGCTTAGTTAGGGCTTGTTGAGTTTTTAGTTGCATCGGTTGTGTCGAGTTCTTTGGTCTTAGTTTTAGTCCTTTAGAGTTTCGAGTTCTTGTCACGTTCTAGTCACAACCGTGTGCTACCATATAAACCTTCTTCATTGGCTGAATCCGAATACATCCTTGTGTTCAAATCGAGAGTAGGAATCGAGTTTGTTTTGAGACCGAATCCCACGTGGTGTTGAAGTTCGAGTTGGAATCGGTTTTGAGTCGAATTGATAGCTGTCTTGTTGTTGTTTTGAGTCGAATCTGAGTACATCTTTGTGCGGCAGATAGTTCATATCTATACTCAACTTCTCCATGTCCAACATATCCATATTAGCTCAGCTCACTCTAGAGTTCTAATCTTGTTAAAGACCGAGTTGGAATCGTTGTGGACTCTGAATTGGTTGTTGCGCCGTGTGTTATTAAATCATGTTGCTTTTTGCACTTGTGCTACATATATTGAAGTGTTCGAGAAGCGCGCGGTCCATACCCACATACTCGACTCCTCCACATTGTGCATACATATTGGCTTGGTTTTACTCCAGAGAGAGAGAGAGAAAAAAAAAAAAAAAAAAAAGAAAGAAAAAAAGGGTTGTTCGTTGAGAGAGAGAGAGAGAAGAAAAAAAAGAAAGAAAAAAGAAAAGAAAAAGGAAGAAAAGGGCTAATTCATTGTGCTTCTCCATTGTTTTCGGTGGTGTGTTGTGACTTCCTTTGTGTCAGGCTCGCGCCTCTAGCACGGTCTAGGCTAGGACCAGCTTAGTACCGGACGTTGAACGATTATTCAGTTTGCTTTTGTGACTAACGTGGTGCTAGTACTTCCTTGCTTCACCCACCTATAGCTCCACATATTTCGACTACTGACTTGACAGGGTGTGTGTTGTTGCGGCACCGATACACTTCATTCCACGGTTGTAGACTTGTTGGTTACCGTTACCTCCCTGTTTGGCTTGGTAAGAACTTGTAAGGGCTTGTTTTAACAAGTTGAGTTTGAGAGAATTACAACCGACACATCCTAGTAGTTGATAGGAGGATACATATTATTTTTGTGTTTCTTGTTTTCTACTAATCATGGCAAGTAATATGGAGATTTTTGAGCTGTTGAAACTAGACCCTCATATTCAGGATGTCATTCAACACTTGCCATTATATGATGGTAAGTTTGATCCTCAAGCTTACATTGATTGGGAGCTAAAAGTAGACAATGAATTTGATGAGCATGACTTGTCCGAGAAACAAAAAGATTTGTATTGCCTCTAATGTTTTGATTGAATATGCTTTACTAGAATGGAAACATATTTGTAGGCACAACAAAGTTCGAATCTTGGGAAGACTTCAAATTTCTTTTTAGAGAAGCATTAGTTCTGCGCATATTATATGTGATTATTTGCTTGCAAAATTAGACAACTTGAAGCAAGATAGTAGAATTTGTAAAGCATACTACCATGATTTTAAGATTTGCATCATGTTTGGTGGATTAGATGAATGCATGGAAGATGTTATGAGTAGGTTCATGAGAGGGCTCAATTCTGAAATTCAAACCTTGTTAATTAGCAATTCTTACAGCCATATTGGTCAATTGTTTTGTCTTGCTCTCAATCTTTGAAAAGGAGATCCTATTATCTGTGAATACTTGCAAGAATGATGTGACCCATAATGTCCAAAATTTGTCCATTCTGCATGCTAATGAAGAGCAACAAATAGTGGAACCCACTGTTGATTTTCCTTTGTCACAAAATGGATTACTTGCTGTTCCTTGTGATAAAGAGGAGTGTGTCTTGATGATTCTTTTACTCCTATGCCACAAGTAGCGAATAAGTGTGATACTTTTGGTTTGCAACCATACAAATGTCTTTGAAGATATGCTTTTTCATCCTATTATATGTGCACAAGATGAACTGAATTTGCTATCCTCTTTAAATACTTTGGGTTATATTGAATTTGATATTCTATGTAATCTAAATTGTCTAAAGAGAAACTTAAATTTCATTCCAGTTTGCCAAGTTTTAATCATTGTTTGGCTTCATGCAATTTGCAAATATGACAACAAAGGAGAATATTTGGTGCATAAAGTTTATATTTGTTCTAATCTGAAATATCCTTTTGGGCCACAATACCATGATCAAATTGAGGGCTACACTAACACTAATAGTGTCTTGCAAAGTTTTCCTAGTTTTTCCCATATGCAACGGGGTAATCACGAAAAAGGGAGCATTGTTGGTTGTGGCGAGGCGGCATAGCCATCGCTCTGTGTTCCAACATCAAAGCAAGCACTTTTGCATGCCGTTGGAGCAAGTCGAGGGCGACTTCTGCAGTCAAGAAGGGAGAATGATGAGGGACATCTCCTGCCGGATACAACCACATTAGCAACTTTTGATTCACAGGTGAAACAATCCTTTACCATGATTGTATTTGATATATTTGATGAATTGATCTTTGCACCATGATGTGTGTTCATTGTCATTTCAGAAATACATACATGGATAAAAAGTGTTAAAGACACATGGAAGGCATGGAGGACCAAAGAAGTTGATTGGGGGCCAAGTACAAGTATTCCCAACGTCCTCCACCAGGACACCACGTAACTTTTGGTCCAAGGAAAGAAAGAGATCAAATCCAACACGTTTTGGGGCTGGATTCGGACTCGAGGACATCTCCAACTTGTGATGTTCACCACGGTCATATCGGACTCCGTTTTGGGCATTCAAGTACTCCTTGGAATCCTTATGAAGTCTACTTTCATATGGATTTGGACTTAGTCTATATCTTATGCGAAGCGTACCGCTTGATCAAATTACTACCGAGAGGTTTTGTCCAAAGGTCTTTGCGTCGCCTTATT
>CAJGYO010000009.1:115027408-115207000 GCA_904845875.1 Miscanthus lutarioriparius | reverse complement strand
GGCCGACAAATCAAAGAAGTTTTCCAAACCAGAAGATATGATGACATTGAAAACATACGTTGCCCATTACACCCTAACGGAGACACACCATCGAAACTGCTACACTTTCAATGATCGATACACAAGAAAAGATAGTAAGGAGAACACCAAAGAGGACAATCAGAAGAAAGATGAAGACAACCACGAGGACAAAGGATTTCAAAAACCCAGGGGAACGGTAGCAAAGGATCTTCTCGGGGGCTCCAGATTGCGTAAGCAAACATCAAGAAAAACTAGCACTACGGACTATCATGACGGCAGAACCCAGCTACACCAAGATATTTCAATTGGTCACAATATCCAATCTAATTTTCAAGAGAAGACCAATGGACTAGCGTGGGAACGCAGTGCCATTACCCACTAGTTTTAGACCCAACTATTGCCGTATGATCGTCACCAAAGTACTAATCGACGGGGAGCTGGACTCAACATCATCTTTTCGTAAACACTAAGGAAGATGGGACTACAACTCACGGGATGATTACACCAACAAGCACTCCTTTTACGGAATAGTACCCAAAAGCGTAGCCATGCCACTCGGACAAGTTACTTTACCATTACACTTTTGGAACTCCTTGAACTATCGAACGAGTTTATCAAATTTGAGGTCGCAGACTTCGATTCATTCATATCATGCGATCCTCGGACGCCCAAAGACCGCAAAATTCATGGCAATACCACATTATCCATACTTATTGCTTAAGATGCCAGGACCCAACGGTATCCTTTCTCTTCGAAGCGATTTGAAGCGTGCTTTTGATCTATGACGTTCAGTAGTCCAAATTATGCCAAAGCACAAGTCGACAATGGAAGAAAAGAAATAGCCACAATTGTCATGCGAGATGAGCCAAGAAGGATTAGAAATACCGGCTAAAAAGCCCAAAGATCATCACACCACCAAAAGAAGCCGACGTCAAGCAAATCGATTTGGGCACCGGCGATACCTCCAAGACAAAGAACCATCGCTGCTCACCTCTCGGCAAAATAGAACTCACGCCACCAACTTTCTTCGGGACAACAAAGATATCTTCGCTTGGAAGCCGTACGACATGCCGTGTGTCCCAAGAGAGTTGGCTGAGCATGTAATTGATGTTAATGAAAACTCCAAGCCTATAAAGCAACGGCTACGACGATTCTCACCCGACAAAAGGCAAAACATTAAAAAAGAAATCACAAAACTGATGGCAGCCAATTCATCGAGAAATCCTTCATCCGGACCGCTAGCAAACCCGGTCCTTGTGCGGTAAGAAGAACACAGACGAAAGTGGCGATAAAAGGCCGACTATACGGATCTCAACAAACATTGCCCAAAAGATCCGTTTCGGGCTACCACGCATTGACTAGATAGTCGACTCAACAAATGGGTTTGCACTATTATCCTTTCTCGATTGCTATTCGTGGTATCACCAGATCGCATTAAAAGAACAAGACCAGAGAGCAAGACATCTTTTATTACTCTGCTCGGTGCTTCTGTTACAAGACCATGTCGTTTGGACTAAATAACGCCGGTGCCACATACCAAAGAGCTATCCAAACTTGCCTTGGGGATCAAATCGGTGAAAATGTGGAGGCATACGTGGATGATGTAGTGGTGAAAACAAAGAACCCGTACACTATGATTGAAGATTTAGAGCAAATATTTGAAAACTTGAAGAGATGGAGATGGAAATTGAACCCAAATAAATGTGTATTCGGAGTTCCTTCGGGCAACTACTCAGATTTTTGGTCAATCGAAGCGGGATTGAAGCCAAAGACCAAGCAAATTCGAGCTATAACGTAAATGGGGCAACCTAGAAGTATCAAAGATGTACGTAAACTAACAGGATGCATGGCGGCCCTCAACCGTTTCATATCAAGACTCGGCGAAAAGGGGTTACCCTTCTTTAAACTACTAAAGAAGATGCATGTTTGAATGGACAAAGGAGGCCGACGAAGCTTTCAAGAAACTTAAGGCATATCTCACATCCTCACCAATTCTCACACCCCCAAGGAAAGACGAAGATATGATGCTATACATTGCGGCGATCATCGTCAGAGTCAAAGACGACAATAGTCGAGAAAGAGAAGAAGGACGCGTATAAAGTACAACGACCCGTACTACATCAAATAAGTATTATCTCGAATCAAAAATCCGGTACCCGCATGTACAAAAACTACTCTACGCCCTACTTATCACCTCACATAAGCTTCGCCACTATTTCGAAAGCCACAAGATTACCGTGGTGACAGACTTCCCGCCGGAGACATCTTACACAACAGAGATGCGACGGACGCATATCAAAGTGGGCGCTTGAACTTGGAGCTCTTAACATCGACTTCACCCCACGTAAAGCAATCAAATCTCAAGCCCTTGCCGATTTTGTGGCCGAATGGATGAGATTCAGCAGCCTTTATCGAGACAATCCTTGACCAATCGGAAGATGTACTTTGATGGGTCACTCAAACTAGGCGGAGCCGGTGCAAAAGCGTTCTCCTCATTTCTCCGTATGAAAATAACTCAAGTACGTCCTTCGATATTATGGCAAGCTACAAATAACGAAGCGAGAATATGAAGCCCTCATCGACGGCTACGAAAGTGGCAATTACCCTCGAATAAAGAGATTACTCGTATATGGCGATTCAAAGAAGAGTCATCAACCAAGTAAACAAAGATTGGGATTGCACAAAAGAAAACATGGGTGCTTACTGTGCTGAAATACGAAAACTTGAAAAACATTTCCAAGGATTAGAAATTTTACACGTCTGCGCGATTCCAACATTGCAAAGAGATGTCCTTGCCAAGCTTCGGATCGACAGACGAGCAAAGGTTCCACCCGGCGATTCATAGAAGAGCTATCGGCCCTCTATCAAACAACCCGAGAGACAACCCACGAAATTCAAAGCTAGCAGGCGTTCAGATCTTGGTAATCAACACCTCATGGAGCCAAGTTTTCATCGACTATATCAAAGAAAATAAATTACCAGCAGATAAAGCAGAAGCCACCCAAGTTGTTCGCAGAAGCAAAAACTACATTTTAGTAGGAGATAGACTTTACAGAAGAGCAAAGATCATCGGGGGTACTCAAAATGTCTCATTTGAAGAAGGCAAAGAGATCCTAGACGAGATACACTCAGGTTGCTGCGGAAATCATGCCGCTTCAAGGACACTAGTTGGCAAAGCATTTCGCACCGGATTCTACTGGCCAACCGCTTTGAAAGACGCAGAAGAACTTGTCAGAAAATGCAAAGGTTGCCAAATGTTTGCAAGACAAGCCCATGTGCCACTCACAATCTTATCTCGTGATCCCACCCGCTTGTTCTTTTTCCTCACTGGGGCTGGATCAAGTGGGACCCTCAAGAAAGCAAAAGGCGGCTTCGAGTACATCTTTGTAGCAATCGACAAGTTCACCAAGTGGATTGAATACAAACCACTCAAGGAATACAGAAGCAACCAAAGCAGCTTGAATTCATCCAAGAAATTACGCACCGCTTTGGCATGCCCAATCGAATCATCACAGATCTAGGCTCCCCTTCACAGCTACACTGCAATTGTAAGTCAAGCACAAGACCGTGGTTTCAAAGATAGACTATGCGTCTGTTGCACATCCGTAAGCCAACGGACAAGTAGAAAGGGCCAATGGACTCATACTAGCCGGATTAAAACCAAGGTTATATGAAGAACTAGTGGACTATGGGTCCAAATGGATTGAAGAATTACCAAACGTAGTATAGGGGCTACGAACTCAAATAAGCGAGCAACAGCCACTCACCCTTCTTCCTAGTTTATGGGTCGAGGCCGCATCGCCTCTGCCGACTTGATCTGGACATCACCAAAGATAGAACAATACGATGAAGGAGAAGCGTAACACACAAGAAGATTAGAACTCGACAATTTCGTAAGAAGTCGTGAGTAAACGCTACCTCCAATCACCAGATACCTACAAGGTTTAAGACGGCACTACAACAAGAGTACCCATCCTCGATCACTACAAGTTGGAGACTTAGTGCTAAGAAGGATACAAAAGACCGACGATTTACATAAGCTTCTCACCATGGAAGGTCCGTTCATTGTCACAAAAGTCACCGGACCAGTGCACATACAAGTTAATAACCAAGATGGAAAAGAAGTCAGCAATACATGGCACATCAGCCAGCTAAGAAGATTCTACGCGTAAAAACAACTCAAGATAAAACAGATATGCAAGCCACAAGGGACCAACATTCACAATCGACGAAAGACGATATTCTTCGACAACATATGTATTAGTTCATATTCATGATCAATAAAGATGATATTCATCCACAGCATGTCTTGTCATAACTTCCAACGAGTTGTTTTCCCAAAACAAAAAGCAAAATGGCTGAAAACATGCCTGAGCATCCCGGCCGAGAGCAAAATAGCTGAAAAGACGCTTGAGCCCGCCGATAAGGGTAGCTAAAAGCTAATACCCAAAACTAGTCAACCGAAATTGAACTTCAAAAGACCCTCCAGCTCTTTGTTCCGAAAAGCAAGAGGCTCGGGGGCTACATCCAGATAGGAATACTTTTTCCTCAGAAAAGTACAAGCGCCACTCAAAAGGCGACATTCTATGCCGAGTCATTTTTACATAGCGCGGTGTCAACACAAAGATTTACATCTAACAAGTCACAGCGTGGACAAAGCACTCGACGGATCACAAAAGAGGAAGAAAAGAAAAGTACTCGACAAATCGAGGGGTCTCATCAAGATAACACACATAGTTGTTTTGTGGAGCAGAAACAAAAACGGGACAAAATACTCAGCAAGTCAAGTAACTTCGACCACACCCAGGCAAAGAATACATCAATGAAAACAAAGAATCTTCATTTAGAGAGGAGTGTAATATTACAAGAAGCTGGTCAATCGGATCAGGCATTGTCATCAGGAAGGGAAATGTCAATATTTAGACTGCCTACAACCCTACTGGCTAAACCTTCGACCTCAGGCTCCATCCTCTCAACGACGTCAAGGTATTCTTGGCTTTTAGCTTCCTCTGCTATCTTGGACAGAGGCGCCTCTGGAGCAAGGACCCGGACCTGGGCTAGCACATTCTTGGTACATACTTGGGCACACTTCTTCACGAACTCTTGGAAACGAGTCGGAATCCGGGGAATGAACTGCGCCCAAGATTGCCCGTCATCCGCTGGAGTCCGGAGAACATCGGCTCTTCGAACGAAAAGATTTCCACAAAACGTTCCAATTTTCAAGAGTGCCGCCAGACTTCCCTTGACAAGCTTTCAATAGTTTTTGGGCCTGCACAAGATCTCTGTCAGACTCAAGCGCCTAATCAACTTAGCAAGGGCGAGTTCTTCCTCAAAGATGAGTAATTACCTCCTCAAATTTATTATGACTAGAGCGGACAAGAGCCTTCATTTCATCGATACTCTCCGAGAGCTTCGCTTCTCACTGGAGAACTAGACAAGACACCCAAGAACAAGTCAACAAAAAGAAGTCAAAATACAAGAAAAAACAGTGCAGAACTCCATGCACCTTTGCATTCATTCTTCTTCAGCAGACTCCACCGCGGTCTCTCGCTTCTCCGTCTCCACTACCCGGGCATGAAGGGTCTTCTCCTCCTTTTGGTGCATTTGACGCCTGTCTCCAACTCAGCCCGGAGAAGGTCGAGATCGGCTTTGGGCGCCCACCTCGAAAGACAACTTTCTCTCATTTTCGATGAGAAAAAGAAGCCGTAATGATCACGAGAGAAAGACCGAGCAAAAAGAGGCAAAAGAAAAACAAGGCGTAAGGACGGAAGAAAATGAGCATGCAAAAGAGGAGCGGCAGAAAACCTACACTGGAGCTTTTCACCAAAAAAGAAGTCGCGAGGGTCAACAAGCTCCCCAGTGCATGCATTCATTCCGACAATCGATGGGTGGCATCGAACTGTTGCACCACATCATCGGAAAAAGAAGGACCGCCGGAAGCAAGAGAAGGGGAAGGAGAGGCCGGATGGGGCGAAGAAGGAACGACCAAAGCAACCTCCAGGGAAGCCGGAGTCAAACCCTCAGAAGGACCCGGCGCGACGGCCATAGTCACCTCTGGAGCGGCCAAGACCGCAACTTCGTCAGGTAGCTCTGAAGCCCCCGCAGCAACTTCATCAATAGAATGTTGTGAGTCCTGAGGCTCGGAACTTCGTTGGCACGGCGGGAGGCAGAGAAGAAGTCGATGAAGGAATGAGAGAAGACGAAACACTGAAAAGTGATAAAAGGAAGCACCGATAAGAACCAGAGGAAGGAAAATAGAAGCCAAAAAGATAAAGCTAGAATCTACTCACCCAACCACTTTCTTCTTCGCGAAGCCAAGAGAAGGCCTCGCAGGAGGAACCACGACGGTGAAAACGCCCCGCCACCCGGCGGACGAGAGCGAATAGCCGACAAACAACGAGCTGGAAGGAGCCGGGCTGAGATGTGGAAGAACTCCGTCTTTGGAGGAACGATAGAGCTCTCGGTACATCGGGCTACCAAAGAACTCGACACCGGAGCTTCGAAGAAGTCGGCACGAGAGCCTCGGAAGAACTCACACCCGACTGCGATTATTTCAAAAAGTTCAAGACTAAAAGTCAAGACAAAGAAGAGAAATTCAATGCAACAGGAATATGAAAAGCAACTCACCGCCGCATGATGAGGGGTACTTCATCATCTTCTTCCTCCTCGACCAAGGAAACCAGAGCACCTGCCGAAAAGAGGATAAAAAGTACTTTGGATCATGAGAGAAACAGAAAATAAAAGAACAAAGAGTATTAAATGTGCTCACCTAAGAGCATGCTAGCAACAACTGGAGTACCTGAGAGAGTACTTGGTTTGCGAGGCTTCTTGGAGACAGGCAGGCCAGATGAAGACCCATCCGTTCGCCCCCTCTTCGGACACACTGCGAGGACCGCGAGGGACTAGACGAGAACATATTCTTCATATACATCAACAAATCCGGAAGAAACCCTGTGAAGGGCGGTAGAGGTTTGGGACTTACTAATTGCGAAGTTCCAGCAAGTCTATCCCCATCTCCCCACCACGGGGGAAAAACGTCGGGAGAGACCGGTCGACAAAGTTCCGCCCAAGCTCCCATGAAAAAAGGATAAAACATCGAGACAAAGAAAAGCTAAGCAAGAACGGATGCGGCTAGAGTGCATAAAGTACTCAAACAAGAAGATAGACAACTCACAAATGGGGCGGGTTGTTGGTCGAGAACTCGGTGACATGCCGGGGAGGAATGACGCTCACTCCTTTCAAAGATCTTCTTCGAGACGCCGAGTACCTCCTCACCGGTCAGCTCAAGAGCTGGGACCATGCGTGAAGGATCCTCGGCCCCGTAATACTCAAAGCCAAGATGCTCCCGCTCTTTCAAAGGTTGAACCCATGATGAAGAAAGCTCAAACAATACCAAAGCCGGTCAAACCCTCGCTTGCTTTCAAAGATGCTAATCCTATCAAGGAGTGATTCGGATCACTTGAATCTCAAAGAAGCGATTCAAGCTTCTTGTCCCATCGGTCATTCACCACAGGACCAGATCCGGGATGGACGGCAAGGGAAGGGATCAAATTGGCAACAGAAACCACTTTGCAGACGCCAATCTTTTACAGAATCGACCAGGTCATAGTCAAAAAAAACTTAATTTTGAGACCCTGACGAAACTGAATCCCGCAACCGCCAAGAACGCTGGTTTCTTCACGGCGGGGTTGAGGTTTCAGATGAAAGAAAAAGCAAAAAATTGACAGAGAAGGAGGGATTCCAAGGAAAGCTTCGCAAAGATGAACGAAAATAGAAAGATGGAGAATGGCATTGGGGGTTAGGTGGTTCAGACTAATCCCGAAATAACCAAGAAACCGATGAAGGAAAGCGAAGAAGAAGGCAAAGTCCGGCGCGGACAAAGGAAACGAAGAGGACAATCTCACCAGGACCCGGAGCTGGAACCCGATGCTCGCCCGGAACTCTCCATTCAGCGATGACTTTGCTTTGGATCAAGCCATCGCTAACGAGCTCGCACAGCTGGTCTTCGCTTGTTGTTGGAGCCGGCCAAACCTTCTGAGCAGCCCTCATAGCCACGAACTCCTGGTTTTCGATCAAAGAAAGGGATGACTCCTCATCTACGAAGGTCGCCGAGACTTGCTTGCGTTTTTCTTCTTTCCCATGAACTAGCGGAAGCAAAAAGGCACTAAGGAAGATGAAGCTAGGATGATGGTGCTTTCGGGTGACGGCATTTACGATGACGGCGGGCGGATTTATGAAAGCTAGGGTTTAAAGGCAAGAGTGGGGCAAAAGGGTCTTTAAATAGATTTCTCGGTGATACAAACGCCCACAAGGCCCAATAAAACATGAAGTGGGAACGCGACGGTCCATTTACCGACGCAGCTAAAAACGACGGAGGGCACAAATCTACACAACAAGACAAACCAACAAAGCAGATTTAGACTTATCCGTCCAGCACCACGGCAGGGTTATTAGATCGCTACAAGAACAACTCGTCAAAACAAGAAGAAAGAAAGAAGAAAGAAAGGGCTACCTCACAAGGAACAAAAGAACCCGGTTATTTAAGAAAGAACTCGGTAATCTCGTGAACAACAGGGATCACAACAGAAAAGTAAAAGACAACTCAGAAGACAAGATTCGTTACATTACAAGCGACTTCAAAAATAGAAGATTACAAATCTTAAAGACAAGATTCGTTACATTACAAGCGACTTCAAAAATAGAAGATTACAAATCTTACAAGACCCAACGAACTCGGCACCACGAAAAAGCAAGGTAGCAAAGAGGAACGCGGACACGGCTAGGCTCTGGAACGACTACGTGTCCCAAATTGCTACTCGGAAGGACAAACCGCCATCACCTACACTCGCTTTTCAAAGGACGGACGCAGATGCACTCAAGGCGGAAATCGGCAAAGACGGCAAGACAACATGGAGCGAGAGAGGCCATGGCATCTATCTACCCAAGACCGATGTGATGTCGTGCATATGGTGTTGATCTCACAGACGACGCCTCAAGACAAAGCGACGAGGATCAACCTGTAACTCGCCAGATGAAGAAACGCCCACATCACAAGACTTCCTCTAACTACCACCACGTACATCCCGGCACAATCTTGTCAGCTGGATTAGCCTACCTCTAATCCCTATCACAAGACTTCCTCCAGCTACGACAAGACACATAGGAACTACAAAATATGCCCGGGGCTGCTCTACTTCACAAACTACCATGTTCATGACCACGAAGGTTTCAATGGAATATCCAATAGATGAAAACAAGCACTCGGGACAAGATTTATAGACCAAAGGAGCGGCGACATGGACTAGGAGTACCAACGAAATAAGCCTAACAAAGGACACAAAGAAAGGACAGGACTCAATAATGGATGACTCAAAGTAGAGGAAACAAGAGATCAAGACGGGCATATTTGGAAGAATATACCAAGACAAAGACAACCCGTGAACAAAAGGCATTTACACTCAACCACCACCATACAACTACATCTCGACAAAGAAGCAGACTATCAAAGAATACGCCAAGACCTCGCATCCGAGTTCTTCCCGAACAAAACAACACGGACACATACGCGGGGGCTCAAAACCAAAGACAAAAGACAAAGAATACAAGAAACTCAAGACTACAACTACGACGACGCATCAAGACTCTTCATCCGACTTCTTTTCTAAAGAGAAGAACTCGGAGAAAGCACGAGGTCAAGGGATACATAGCCCCTGCACTTTTGAAGACAAGAATCTGACCTCCAACTTTTGCAAGCAAAAGCAAGAGGCTCGGGGTTACACTCGAAGGAGTGCAATTTTATGAAAAATTGCACCCACCCAAAAAAGAACCCTGACATAGGCTCGGAGGTCGATACCGCTGAAACTACTCGGATGATGGTTTAATCCAAGACTAAAGGGCCGCTTCGGAAGGATGCCACAAAAACTACTCAGATGATGACATAATTCAAGTCTCGGGGACTACTTGAACACAAATTTTCAAACAACATAAAGGATCAAGACCCTCCAACTTTTGTTCCAAATAGCAAGAGGCTCAAGGCTACACTCAAGAGTGCACTTTTCTTCAAAAAGCGCATGTCACCAAAAAGACTTCCTCAACGTAGACCACTTCAAGACATTACGACAAAAAGAACCCGGAACGAGCCATATTCGAGTTCTTTTTGACAAAACTTCAACGAACAATCAGAGCAACTTCAAGACAAGATCCTCCAGCTCCTTGTTCCAAATAGCAAGAGGCTCGGGGGCTACAACCAGATGGATGTACTTTTTCTTCACAAAACACTCACCACTCGAAGGTCCCAAGAAGCGCTACAAGGTTTCACTCCAGAAAGCACTCGGATAACATTTTGTTCCTACCTAACAAGACCTGAAGGAGCAAAGCGAGACTTTCAGAGCTCAACCATGAAGTGCTCGGGGGCTTGTCGATGCGGGACCCACAGGATACCCCACAAGAGAGAGAAAAGATCTAGTTCAACTAGGATTCTTCTCATGTAATCTTAGTAGTAGAACTATTAAGTAATCCTACTAGGAAATCTCATTGTAAACCGACTAGGACTCTGGCCTCCTGACTATATAAAGGAGGGCAGGGCTCCTGAAAGAGGAGGACAATGGTACAACATAACACTTCATAATCAATCCAACTCAAAAGGCCAACGCCGACTGGACGTAGGGTCGTTACTCGATCTACGATCGAGGGCCTGAACCAGGATAAATCGACTGTCTCTTGCGTTTACCATCGAGTTCAGCATACGCCGAAGCCCGAACAATACTGCCCCGGGTACCCCCGTGGCAGGCTATCGGTGGTGAAACATCGACAGGTGCCGCCCCTAGACCAAGGCCTGCCGCCGTCGTAGGAGAGCGCCCGGGAGGTGGGAGTTCAGGCGACCTCTGCTGCCAATACTTCCCGGGGGTAGGAGGCAGCAGATGTCGAGGCCGACAGCACCGCCGAGCAACCGGTTCTAGCTCCTGGCGAGGGGAACTCGACCCTCGCGCGGGTATGACCCGAGCCCCGCGGGTGGAATCACCCGCGTGTATCCTGGCTGAGCCAGGATGACCCGGAGGGGAAGCCTCTATTTGCCCTCGAGGACACGGTCGAGGGGGGCGCTGGAGCTCCTTCGAGCAATATCGCCGGCTGGCGGTGCAGTCGCTGCGAACGACGTTGTCCGTCATGGACGACGATCTGCCCGGCGTCGCCCAGGTACGCGTCCTCCTTTCTCATGCGGTGTCGTTTTGTTCTGAGTCTTTTCACGATGCATGACCCTTGTTCTACCTACCCAGGAGCTCGAGGCCCGGTCTCTCGGGAAGTCGTTGTTCCTTCGTCAAGAGAGGGACGTCTGGGACCAACTTGGGCAGCAGAAGGACCTGCTCGCGAGCGCCAACGAGCTTCTATCAGCTCGGAGCGCGGAGGTGGAGGACCTCCGCCTTCGCTGTGCAGATATGAAAGCCGAGGCGGCCACGGTTCGGGAGCAGGCCGCTCCTTTGGCGGCACGAGTCAAGGAGCTGGAAGAGGAGCTGACCCGGGTGGCCGGCGAGCGGGACGTCCTTCTTTCCCGGGTTGAAGAGGCGACGGTCTCTGCCAAGTCCGTTGCTGCACAGTTGGGTGAGACAAAGGGCGCCCTGGACGAGGCCCTCAAGGCGACCGAGGCCTCTCGGGTCGATGCTTTGGCTTGGAAGGGGAAGTTCGAGGGTAAGCTCTGTTCCCTTTATTTTGTTTATTTTTCTTGCGTTCGGCCCCCTAACTCTCTGGTGTGGTACAGAGCTGGAGAAGGAGGCCTCCAAGGCGACCGAGGCGTTGACGGGTCGAGGTCCAGTCACCGAGAGAGAAAACCGAGGGTAAGTCCCATGGGCCTTTGCCCTGCTTTGACTTATTCTTCTCTCGTCTTTGAACCTCATCCCGCCTTCGTTTTGGGGCGGGGTTGGAGAAGGAGGTTTCCGGGTGGCGAAGCCTCTATCGCCGCAGGCGCGACGCCGAGGCCGAGATTGAGGAGCACGACGCTGCCGCAGCCACCGCTGCATTACCATCTACGAGGCTCGCTATTGAGGGGGCTCGGTCCGTATCTCCCTCAGAGCCGCTGGGCTGCGTTGAGTGGCCAAGCGCGGGAGCGACTTCGGGCGGCGCTGCATATAGGCGCAAGCCCGCCTTGGCCATCGCCTCTCCTCGACTACGCCATCAACCTCGAAATTTTGTCGTGACGGTTACATTTTTGCCCGATGATGACGAGGAGGTCGATGAGGAGGTCGCCAAGTCGATGGAAGCGGCCGAGGTCCCCGACGGCGCCGCCACCTGTTTGAGGAAGAAGTGGTTCCCTCTGCGCCCGTCCGCCGGCGTACGAGATCCCGAGCCGTGATCTCGGGCCAAAGGGGCCATGTAAATGAATTAAGTTATTGTCGTGTCGTGACGTTTGTGGCCATCGAGGCCTTTGAAGTACTCGTGCGCATGCTTTTTTAATCGGTTTATATTATTTTTCTGAGTCTCTGTCCTCTGCCTTGTTTCTAGACAAATCTCTGCAAACGATTTCCTCGAAACCTGAGCTGCCCCTCTGGCGGAAGGTGGTGAGGGAGTTGCCGTAGCCCAGAGGCGTAGGCAGTCTCGTGGCTCAGCCGGCCTTTTGCACTCGAGGCACGCTTTTGGTCCTTAGATTTTTTACAATTGACCTGTCAGAGTACGCGAGAGAGTTTGGCGTGGGAATTTATTCAAAAAAACAATTAAAAAATAGTGCCTGGGAGGCTTGGTTCTACAGAGGCAGAGCCGAGCCTCGCTCATAGCGTTATCGCAACGTCGATCTCGAAAATTAGAGCAACTAAAGAATGCTTCTTTAATATATTTCGAGAAAAAATGTATACAATGCTTGGAAGTTTAAGGGTAGAAACGACGTAGCTGTTCTATGTTCCAAGCGTTGGTGAAGACTTTGCCCTTCTCGTTGGCCAGCTTGTAGGTCCTGGGTCTCAGCACTCGGGCGACAATGTACGGCCCTTCCCATGGCGGGGTCAACTTGTGGTGGCCCTTGTTGCTCTGCCTTAGTCTTAGCACCGATCGCCCACCTTCGTGTCTCGGCTTCAATGCGCCTGGGCTTGATAGCGTCGTGAGGGCTTGGCTGGTACTTGGCCGAAAGTGTAGCAAACAAAACGCCTCGGCTTCCTCTAGTTGATCGAGGCGTCCTCGCGAGTAGTGCGGTTGCTTTGCTCGTTGTAGGCCTCAGAACCTCGTGGAACCGTACTCCAAGTCTCCGGGAGGATGGCCTCGGCTCCATAGAGCAGAAGAATGGCGTGAACCCCGTGGCTCGGCTTGGTGTATTCCTTAGGCTCCGGATGACCGACGGGAGTTCGATCAGCCATTTCTTGCCGAATTTCTTCAACCAGTTGTATATCCTTGGCTTGAGGCCCCGCGAGAATCATACCGCTGGCACGCTCTACTTGGCCGCTTCATCCTAGGGTGTCCTAC
This sequence comes from Miscanthus lutarioriparius, assembly GCA_904845875.1. NCBI lineage: Eukaryota > Viridiplantae > Streptophyta > Magnoliopsida > Poales > Poaceae > Miscanthus > Miscanthus lutarioriparius. The sequence continues at coordinate 115,193,542 of CAJGYO010000009.1, read as the reverse complement.
GGCCGACCGCACCACGCGGGATGTGGTGGTCGCCACGTAACGCCGTAAATTTATGTCCGTGAATTGTGTCCCATTGTCGGTGATGATGGTGTTTGGAACTCAACTGCGGGACGATGTCCGTGAAGAACAATACACGCTTGCTCGGATTTGATTTGAGTGATCGGTCGAGCCTCGATCCACTTGGAGAACTTGTCGATAGCTACCAACAAGTGGGTATAGCCCCCTGGGCTTCTGCAGAGGCTCAACCATGTCCAATCCCCATACGGCTGAACGGCCATGTGATGGGGATGGTTCGAGGGCTTGGGCCGGAGGTGCGTCTGCCGCGCATAGTACTGACATCCCTCGCAGGAGCGTACTAGCTTGGTGGCGTCGGCAACCGCCGTTGGCCAGTAGAACCCTTGGCGGAAAGCGTTTCCGACGAGCGTCCGAGGCGCAGCATGGTGTCCACAGTTCTCCGCGTGTAAGTCCCAAAGTAGGGCTTGGCCTTCCTTGGTGGTGATGCATCGTTGGAGAACGCCGGATGGACTTCGTCTCAGATAACTCGCGCCGTTCATCGATGACGTAAGTTTTGGCTCGTCGCAAGCAAGCCGCTGGGCCTTGGTCCTATCCACAGAAGCACTCCTCGAACGAGGCGATCAAGGAGGGGACCCACCACCGCCCCTGGTTGGCTTGGGGAGGCTCTCAGATCGATTTCCATGGCCTCGGGCTCGACCGCCGGGTCTCGGTAATAGAGGGGCCTCGGGCCTGTGGGTGTCTCGACCGGTGGGCCCTCTTGTGTTGCCGAGGCATAGTCCACCGAGGGCTTGTGCGTGTCTCTGGCGAATATGTTCGGGGACCGAGGCCCGAGCCGATGCCATCTTTGCCAGATTCATCCATGGCCTCGTTGAACTTTCGCACAATGTGGTTGAGTTCGAGACCGTCAAATTTATCTTCAAGGCGACATACCGGTTTGCGATGACGCCTCCATTTTGGGGTTGTGACAATTGAGTCCTTCATGACTTGGTCGACGACGAGCCGTGAATCGCCTCAGAGCGTCGAGACGCCGCACTCCAAGCTCAAGCTCGGCGGCGATCCGCAGGCCGTTGACGAGGGCTTCGTATTCGGCTGCGTTGTTGGAGGCGGCGGCGTGGAGTCGGATTGTGTAACGCACATGCACTCGAGGGGAGATGAAAGGCAGACCCTTTTGCCCCTGTCTTCATCGAGACCCGTCACAAAGTACATGGTCCAAAGATTCGATTGATTTTAGCAGTGTGGTAGTCAAGTGTCGGTCCACTCAAACCACAAAATTGACTAAGACCTGAGATTTAATTGCTTTCAAGGTGCAAAAGACAGGCCTCCCCATGAGTTCGACAAACCACTTGGCTATTCTACCCGAGGCCTCCTTGCTCGGATTATCTCCCTAGGGGAAGGATGACACCACTGGTCACCGGGTGGGATTCAAGTAGTGATGTAAACTTGGCGCCGAGCCAAGACTATGGCGAAGACCACTTCGGATATGGGGGGGCGGCGTGTCTTAGTTTCAGAGAGTACTTCGCTAATGAAGTAAATGGGTCGTTGGATAGATAGAGCATGCCCTCCTCTTGCCTCTCGATTACTACTCGTCATGCACCGACCACCGGGTCGTTGCGGCGACGTGAGAGTAAGAGAGCCTCGCCTTTGTTGGTGGTACCAGGATCGGGGTTGGTGAGTAATGCCTTGAGCTTGGTGAGGGCCTCTTCGCCTCGGGGTCCAGGAAAAGCGCTTGGATTTTCTCAAGAGACTCGGTATGTGAGGTAAACCTTTTTCGCTAAGGCGCGAGATGAAGCGACTCAGGGCCGCAAGACATCCCATAACTCTCTTTACTCCCTTGAGGTCTCGGATCGGCCCCATGTTGGTTACGGCCGAGACCTTCTCTGGGTTGGCCTTGATGCCGCGTTTTGAGACTATGAATCCCAAGAGCATGCCTCGGGGGACCCCGAAGACACACTTCTCGGGGTTAAGCTTGATGCCCTTCTCCCTGAGGCATTTGAAGGCGATCTCTAGGTCATCGATGAGGTTACTGGCCTTTCTGGACTTGACTACGATGTCGTCCACGTAGGCCTCGATAGTTTGCCCGATGTGCTCGCCAAAGACCTGGGTCATGCACCGTTGGTATGTGGCCCCTGCGTTTCTGAGACCAAATGGCATAGTTCTATAGCAGTACATGCCGAATGGGGTGATGAAAGAAGTCACGAGCTGGTCGGACTCTTTCATCTTGATCTGATGGTAACCAGAATACGTATCAAGGAAGGATAAGGTCTCACATCCTGCAGTGGAGTCAACAATTTGATCGATCCGTGGCAACGAGAATGGAACCTTTGGACATGCTTTATTTAAACTGGTGTAGTCTACGCACATCCTCCATTTTCCATTTTTCTTCCTAACTAGTACAGGATTGGCTAACCACTCTAGATGGGATACTTCCTTGATGAATCCAGCCGCCAAGAGCTTCCGCACCTCCTCGCCGATGGCCCTGCGCTTTTCCTCGTTGAATCGGCACAGGCGCTGCTTCACAGGTCTGGAGCCGGACCGGACGTCCAAGGCGTGCTCGGCGACCTCCCTCGGTATGCCCGGCATGTCCGAGGGGCTCCATGCGAACATATCGGCATTCGCGTGGAGGAAGTCGATGAGCACGGCTTCCTATTTGCTGTCGAGGGTGGTGCTGACCCTCAACGTTCGGCCGTTGGAGCAGTTGGGGTCGACCGGGACGAGGTTGACAGTCTCTGTGGGCTCGAAAGTTCCGGCATGGCGCTTAGAGTCGGGTACCTCGCTACCGAGTTGGTCGAGGTTGACGATGAGTGCCTCGGCCTCCATGATAGCCTCTGCGTATTCGATGCATTCGACGTCGCAGTCGTATGCATGCTCGTACGTGGACTCGATGGTGATGACGCCATTGGGGCTGGGCATTTTGAGCTTGAGGTAGGTGTAGTTCGAGACCGCCATGAACTTGGCGTAGCACGGGCGCCCCAGAATGGCGTGGTAGGTTCCCTTGAATCCAACCACTTTGAAGGTGAGGATCTCTTTGCGGTAGTTGGAGGGAGTGCCGAAGCAGACCGGCAAATCAATGCGTCCGAGGGGTCATGCGCGCTTCCCTAGCATGATGCCGTGGAAAGGTGCGGCACCCCCTCGGACCATCGACTGGTCGAGCTCTAGGAGCTCTATGGTGTTGGCGTAGAGGATGTTGAGGCCGCTACCTCCGTCCATCAGCACTTTGGTGAGCCGGGTGTTGCCGATAATCGGGTCGACGACGAGCGGGTATTGCCCAGGGTTTGGGACATAATTGGGGTGGTCCTCCTAATCGAAGGTGATCGCCTCCCGAGACCAGTTAAGGTACTGGGGAGTAGCTACCTCAACCGAGAAGACTTCCCGGTGTTCCCTCTTTCGTTGACGCGCCGTGAGGCACGCTGAAGGCCCGCCAAAGATCATGAAGGCATTGTGCACTTCAGGGAACCCGTCGTCCCTATCGTTGTCTCTGTCGCCGGCGCCCTTCTTCCTGGCGTCGTCGTTGGGAAGTCCGAGCTTGGCGTAGTAGCATCGGAGCATGGTGCACTCTTCGAGGGTGTGCTTTACCGGGCCCTGATGGTAAGGGCACGGCTTCTTGAGCATGTCATCGAATAGTCCAGGGCTTCTAGCGGGGCCTCGGGGATTCCTGCGATCCGCGGCTGCGACAACCTCGGCCTCGAGGGCCTCTTGCTTCCCTTGGTGCCCCTTTTTCTTTTTCTTGGGGAAATGGGAGGGCGAGGCCCCAGAGGTCTCGTCCCTCCGCTTCCCCTTTGCTTCGCCATCGGGGAAGATGGCCCCGACAGCTTCTTCGCCTGAGGCGAAGTTGGTGGCAACGTCAAGGAGCACGGCCGCTGAAGTTGGTACGTTCCGTCCTAACTCTCGGACTAGGTCTCGGCAGGAGGTGCCGGAGAGAAAAGCCTGGACAACTTCCGAGTCACCGACGCTGGGCAACTCGGTGCGCTGCTTGGAAAAGCGCCGGATGAAGTCTCGGAGAGACTCGTTCGGCTTCTGGCGACAACTCTTGAGGTCCCAGGAGTTCCCGGGGCGCACGTACGTGCCCTAGAAATTCCCGACGAAGACCTTGACCAAGTCACGCCAGGCCAGAATTTGAGAGGAGGGAGGTGTTCGAGCCGGTGCTCATACCGAGTCCGATAGGAACAAAGGGAGGTTACGGATGATGAGTAGGTCATCGCCCGCACCACCTAGTCGACAAGCCAAAGGTAGTCGGCCAACCACAGCTCAGGTTGGTCTCGCCACTATACTTTATGAGATTGGCCGGCTGTTGGAACCGGGCAGGGAATGGAGCGCCATGGGATGGCCTTGTCAAGACTCTAGGGCCAGGCGGCCCAGAGAAGGACTACGGTCCTCCCGGGCTGTCGTGGCGGCCACCTCGGTGTGGGTGGTAACCTCGGCGAGCCCATCGTTGTCGTGGCGCCGTCGCCTCACCGACCACGCCGTGGTCCTCTTGCGCCTCGCGCGTCGTCACCGAGGCGGTCGTGGACTGAGGGGGCCTTGAGGCGATCGTGCACCGAGGGCCGCTTTGAGATGTTCTCACATCACCGAGAAACGGAGCTCTCAGCCTGCTGTACTACGGCGGTCTCGAGAAGGTCTCGGAGCTCGCCGTGGACCCGTCGCCTCTCCATGGTAGAGGGCTCGGGCATCGTTCGCACTAGCATCGCCGCCGCCGCGACGTTCTGGCTAGCACGATTGAAGATTGGGGGTTGCTCACTTGCTTCGTCGTTGTTGATGCGGCGGTGCAAGTCGTGGGCCCTCTGCCGGGCCCCTCCGCCATCACCGTGGCCTTGCTGCTCCTGCTCGAGAGTGTCTCAGAGCTGCTGCAGCAGGAGTCGATCTTGGTCGACTTTTGCCTGGAGCTCATGGAGTTGCTCCAGGTCTAGGCGTCGGGCATCCCCGGGGCCGATGTTCACGTTCCGCGCCTCCCGGAACTCGACGAGCGGGGGTGTGGCATCACCCGTCCCTTGGCGGAGTGGGGACCGGTTGCCCGCCCTCTCCCCCTCGTCACTTGTCCCTAGCATTCCGAGCCCGACGTGGAAACACTCTCGAGCGAGATCGTAAGTGCTTTCGTCATCGGAGTCGGAGTGGCCGAAGCAGTAGTCGCTTGCGGCCAAGAAGCGGCGCATAGCCTCGGGGTCACCAAGCCCGGAGAAGTCCGCTCCGGCCCATGCTTCGTCCTCCTCCGAGGAGTCAGTGTGGGTGTGGGTCGATATTGTGGTGGAGAAGTCGAGGGCGAATCGTTGGTGGTGTCCTGAGGGCTCCGCGTGCGCGGAGGCGTAAGCGAAAGCATAGGCGGCGGCGATGTTTTTCAGCCTGAAGAGGTACAGGGATGGTGCCACCGCTGGGCTCCGCTCCGCCTGAGTCGATTCCTCAGGAAGCGGTGGGGCAAAGCTTGACGACGGGACGTCGCTGCGCGCTACCGGCGTCTTTCCCCTGCCCAGGCTTAGGCTAGACAGGTCCCCAGCTAGGGACTCTGTACCAATAGCCGGGCATGGGATGTCGGCGGAGTGCGGCGCGCAGCCCTGAGTTCATGTGGCGTCAGAGTAGTCCCGCTCGCGTCGTGCCTGGCGAGCGTGACGAGAGCGTCGGCCCGGGCACCGCCTGCGCCCGTGCTGTCGATGCGTAACGTCGTCGCCGGCCGGTGGGGCTCTGGGTGTTTGGAGTACCATATCGTACTCACATCCTAGAGACATGAACTCTAGGCTCCCAAACTAGACCACCGTGCCGAGACGTAGTGGGCGTATGGGGTCAGCCATTCAGAACTTGTTGGGACGATCACGCTAACACGCAGAGTCCCCTACCTGGCGCGCCAACTGTCGGTGTTTCGGACCGGGGGGTCCTCAACCAACCAGTAAATGTGAACTGCGTGCCCCTAGTCTCGGATGGTGATGCAAAGAGACACAAGGTTTATACTGGTTCAGGCAATCGGCGCCCTACGTCCAGTCTAGGAGATCGATCTTGTATTCCTTGCACCGAAGTGCTTGTGGTAGGGGGTTACAAGCTGGCTGAGAGAGGGAGCTAGTCCTAGGTCTCGGCGTGGAGTGGTGCGGGCTGCTTGAGTCGTTGCTCTCCGGCAGCGTGGGAGCGCGCGTGAATTGAGTGAGTGCATTTTTGCGCGAGGGCTGGTGTGGTTTTTTCTGATCCCTAGAAACGGCCCTGGCTGCTTCCTTTTATAGCCACAAGGAGGGAGCCAGGAGTACATGAGAGAGCTACACGTGGAGTCTTAGCGAGAAAGGAAGATCAGTACTGTGGCCTATTCCTGTAGCAATACAGTGTCGGAAATGGTAATTGGTACTTGATCACTGGTGCGTCAAGTAGGCCATGCCCGAGGCTGTTGAAGTCGTAAGGGTCCTTGTTGACGTCTAGTCAGTATGGCCTCCACTATAGGTGACATGCCGTGCCTGGTGGACTCTTGTCCTGGTGGAGTGCCGAGGCCTTACTGGTGCTGGAGCTGATCGTGCCGAGGCCTTCTTTGCCGAGGCCTCGGAGGTGACCTGTGTACGACGCAGGGGTCTCGGTGGTCTGTGTCGTACCCGATTCCGGTGAAAAAGTGCGGAATGGGCATCCGCAGGGAGCCGTAGTCTCGCACACCGCCAATAGGGGATGGTAAAAAGGTGATTTGACCGCCGTCCCATCACCCTTTTTGCCATACCCTGCCAATCGTGGCTGACGTAGGCGTAACTAGGGATACTTACACGGATGGGACAGCCCGCCAGAGGGGCAATTGAGGTGGAGGCGATGAGAATGCGGGACGAGCCCGGCCTCGGCCGAGGCGGAGAAGGAATGGCGCGTCCGAGGCCTTGCCGGGGGGTCTCGGACGAGGCAGAGACCGAGCAGCTGGGCTCTCCTGCTGCTTCCGAGGCTACAGGGACATGGACCCGACCTTCCATGCCGCTTTGTCCTTGGCGCAGGGGTTAGGTAGCACAGGGCAGTATAAGTGTCAGGAGGGGGCACAGTGGTGAGTATAGTGGCAGTAACCCCCCGCCGCGTCCCGGTTCCTATCCTGTCGGCTTGTTCTGCGCCCGCCATGCCTGCGTCAAGGTAGACGCTTTGTGGGAGTGGTTGGGTGCATTTAAACCGGACGTGACGTTTTGCCAGAGGAGTTCGGTCGGGACGGAGGTTACGAGTACGTCCGCCGAGCCCGGCCTCGAGCGAATCGGAGAATTGTAGATCCGTTCGAGGCCTTTCGGGGCGAGGCTTTGACGAGAGGGTCTCGGCGAGAGGGCCTCGGCGGGACGTTTTAGGCCCGTTTCGCATGAGGCCTCGGCGCAAGGCCTCGGGCGAATCGGAGAATTCTGCCGAGACCTTGCAGTAGTCTTTTGGCTTTGGTTTTAGGAAGGCTTAAGCAATATTCTTGGATCTTGCTTAGGGTATCCCTTCTTGTGGTATCCGACAGCGCTACCTAGTCCACACGAGGCCAGATATTGCGTTCGCCGTGGGCTACGTCAGTTGCTTCATGGAGGATCCCAGAGAGGATCACTGGGCTGTAGTGAAGCGGCTACTATGCTACATCAAGGGGACGATGGATCAGGGGATCATCTTTCCCAAGACCGGCGGGAGTAGGCTGCAGCTCACTGTCTTCAGCGATGCAGACATGGCGGGAGACATCGACGGACGACGGAGCACCTCTGGAGTGCTCGTCTTTCTCGGGTCGGCTCCAATTTCATGGCTGTCGTTGAAACAGAAGGTGGTGATGCTATCTACGTGCGAGGCAGAGTACGTAGTGGCGGCCACAGCGGCGTGCCAAGTTGTGTGGCTGCGCCGGCTGCTGGGCGAGCTGACCGGCAAGGAAGCTCACCCACCAGCACTGATGGTGAACAACCAGTCCGCCATCGCCCTAGCGAAGAATCCGGTTCTGCACGACCGGAGCAAGCACATCGACGTGAAGTTCCACTTTCTCAGAGACTGTGTCGATGGAGGGCAGATCGTTATCGAGTTGAAGGAGATGATCGGTATGGAGGGGTACAAGGGTTAGCAGTAGGATTAGGGAAAGATTGTTAGATAATCTACTATTACCTTGTGTGAACACAGCAAGGGAAGGCGGCGCCGAAAAGGTCCCCTGCTGTGATAGTGTAGCCGCTGCAGGTGCAGGCGCCGCACAGCTCACCTGCAGCACTGTAGGCACAAGCAGTGCCCGACGCAGAGTCAACCCTGTATGTTATCTAGTTCCTGTAGCAGCATGGCAGCTGTACTAGGACTAGAAGGATAGAGTTGTATAAATATGCTATCACGATAATTCAGTAAAGAGAGTTCAGATTTGCCATCTCCTATACAGGACTCCGTTCAATGCTGGTGTCACTATTATGTGTGTATGTTCTGTTCTCCCTTCTTCCTCTACCTCTAGCCATACTGTATGGTCGGACAACGCTTGTTCGTGGTCGGTATAGCTAGTGAGTGCTCAGAAACACTAGCGGGTGCTCGACAAGACCGATGAGTGAACAACTCACTTGAGCCGGTGATCCTATGGGTCAACATGAAGACGTCGCCGCACTCCTTATGGCGATGTCCATGAGGAAGCGGGTGTCCGCGACCATGCCAGCGTTCCAGAGCTGGCTCATGGATGGGTCGTGGCCGACGATGTCCCACACGTTCTTCCCATTCGACAACTCGAAGAGGGGCAGGTCTGTCGCCGGCAGCTCGTGCTCGAACCAAGTGCCAAGATCAAGGAACGGGGACACGAAGATGTTGTTGAGGATCAGGCCCAGCGTTGGAGTCAGGTTCTGTGACGAGCCGACGAGAAGTCGAGAGGCTGGAGTGAGGCCGTAGACGTGGTCACCATCGTCAGACGACGAGTTCTTGGCGATGCTGAAGATGCCGGCGACTGTGAGGACGCGCATGAGCCTGCGCAGATATGGTGTCTTGGACGGGTGGAGCGTGGCCTTGGTGGCTATCTGGATTAGGGTGGCAGTGCCGCCATGGCAATGGATGGCATCGGCGATGCCAAGCTGCAGCGCGGACTTGAACGCCATGGACTTGATGAAGGCAAACGTGCTGTGCCAGAGCTCGAGCTGAGCGTCGAGCAAGGCCTGCTGATCAGCGAAGTGTTGCTCCGTGATGGACCCCATGGCGTAATGGTGTCGGTTGCTTTGTTAATATAGCTTATTTTAGCTATGTTGGATATATAGGAGATCGTGTATGTAGGCTACTAGGCTAGCTACATCTCTATATATAGGCTTATGTTTGACAGTAGCGTAGAACCGTACTTTTGCCTTGATATCTATTCATAGTGCAAAACATCTACCACCTGAATTGAGACAAGAAGTGGATTATAACTATGACAAAGTCTTCCCACTTTTCGCTTTTCCATACCTGGTGAGCAAGATATGGCAACTGGGGGCCCATCTGTGTCATCTCAACACCTAATAAACTGTACCATGAAAATCAGCTTAAGATGTCACACTCAGCAGGTGTTTCTTACTTCGGCATGTGAAGTCATGTTCTTGGTTCTCTGTGTTCGTATTCTCAATTTTTGTTTTCGGATCCTGGCCATCATCGACATGTTTCGTTCGAATTGATTTGTTTTTTTAATAATACTGTGGTCCGGACACTCCTTGCCGGGTCTGCGGATTGGCCCAATAGGCCTGCTCCCACTACCATCACGTCCTCTCGATCTATCTAAAAGAATTGGATGCATTCCCCATTCTGCCTCGCTCATTCGACTACTGTGGCCGACTCTACCACGTCGCCCGCCTTCTCCAGCGTTGGGACTGCTCGCCGCAGGCACCGCACCCCACTCGTCCGCCGCAGCATTCTCCAGCGCGGGCGTCGCTCGCCGCGGGCACTGCACTCGCCCGCCCTTTGGCTCCCCCCCCCCTGGGCCACTCCGTGGCATCAAGCTCCGCGTCGATGAGACTCAATTCGTCCAAGTAGGAAGTAGATGTTGTGCTGAAAGCACATGTTAAAAAGCGTATGTTTTAAGTGCTTTATGTGTTTTAGACGTATGTTGTAAGTGTTTGATCTAGATGTTGCATATGTTGCAATGACTATACACATATGTTTCAAGTGTATGTTCCAAATGTTTTAACTTTTTCAGACGTATGTTGCAAGTGTATCTTTCAAATGTTTCTGTTGTTTCAGACGTATGTTACAGATGTTTTATCTGGATGTTGCAGAAGTCTATCTCAATATTGTGTATGTTGCATTGACTATATAGATATGTTTCAAGCATATACTGAAAATGTTGCAATGGTAGGACCAATGTTCCAGAGGAGATGAGACATTAGGACGGGAGCGGAGCGCGGTGGAGGACGGGCTGGGCAAGAGATGGCGGCGCGGAGGGGTAAGTGGCGTGGCGTGGGGTAGGTGTGATGCGGGGGCTGAGTGCGCGGGGGAGACGGGACGCCGCGGGGTGGTACGGGCACGGGCGCAGCTGGGACGGGATGCACAGGTGACGCGGTTGCGGCAGGCGTGCTCTTATTGCTGTTACGCGGGGACAGGACAGAGCGCGGTGGATACGCTCGAACGGCTACGTCCGGCCGCGGGTGTCCGGCTGGATGTCCGGACGCTAGAAGCGCCGTTTTTGTTAGCCCGTGAATCCCATTTTCTTTCCCATTCCTAGTCTTTCAATTTCAATTTGTAGAGGTGCCTATTTTGTTGGTTGGGGTGGTCGATTACCAACCGTCTTTATAGAGCCCACCATTAGCTCCAACCAAATCAGCTGCTACTGGAAATACATTTTCAGATGCGAGCCGGCCGCCTCTAAAGTACTTTTTTCATAGGCGAGTCTAACCTCTTTTTTCCTCAGGATAGAATTGTAGCCTCAGGAGAAAGCAAGGGGAGCTTCAACAACTTTTCAAAAATTGCAAATTTATGGGGCCAGTTTTGCTCTTATTTGTTTGAAGGATGAGACTATAGAAGGTAAGTACACGCCATTTATAATACCTTTTTGAAGGTTTAGCGTTAGATTACTTGATTGATTAAGTTCTCCTTTTCTCACTCTTGCATGCTTGAGGCAACTATAAATGAAATTGGATAAAACCTTTGAAGGTCTTATGTTGAATTTAGTTGGGGAATAAGATCCTGACCTTGTGTAGTGGCTATGTCTTAATTTTTACGGCTGTTATTTAGTTTTTTTAATAGTGATAGTTTGGATCCATGATTAGATCTAGATCTAGAATTATTTCATTAGTCAATCAAAACACCACCTACCACTGAAAGCACACGTTGTTAAATCCTAAAATATTCTCTCTTACTAGGAGTCAAACCCAAAACCTGAGGTGCTATTAAGTCTCTTGTAATCTATTAGGCTTTAGGCCCTTTCGCTCCAATGTGTTGATTATAATTATAGATAAAAATTAATGTATTGTTTTCGTACTAAGGCCATGTTCGTTTTGCTGAAAAGCCATGGCTAAAAGTACTGTTCGCTGATTTGTTGTGAGAGAAAAACATTGTTCGTTTGTTAAAATAGTACGGCTCGTAAGATAAGTGAATATGGCGTAAATTGTAAAAGTGGAAATAAGAGAGGGCTCATCCTTACCGATCTTTTTTATTTCGCCTACACTTCTGGCAGCAGCAGGTGTGACACAAATCGATCAACGTACTGAGAACCACGTGCTTAGTTAACTATGACAAAATCCGTCCATTCTTCGCTTTTCCGTGCCTGGTAAGTGGCAAGCTAGATATGGTAACCGGTGGCCCATCTGTGTCAGTGTCACCTCAGCTAACCATACGTACCATGGAAATTGATCTTAAAGATGTCACGCTCGGTAGGTATTTCTTTCTTGGCTTAATCGGACCAATGGATCATCAGATGGATGTTACATATCGCACTAGTGAACGAATCAAATCGATCGGTTTCGTATCATTCACGTGTAAATCGAGAAAGCAACATGAATGAATGTCCTCTTCTCTGACCAAGAGTCCAGGACAGTCGGACATGTCAGCACTACAGCAGTGTCACTCTTATCACACTTTTGATTTCCCTGCTCCTCCTGCTTTGGGTGCTGGATCATGCCAATGTGACAGTTGGGCTATTGACCAGAGATCGATCAGGATCCCATCCACTCCGACTCTGCACCCATTTTGCACAAGGGCGCAGTTCGGTCAGGATCTCATCCATTCCGGCTTTGCACCCATTTTGCACAAGGGCGCGTGCACCTTTCCAGTTTCTGTTCGCTGATGCTAAAATTTGGCTTATGCTGATGCTTATACTAAAATGTTGTGAGAGAAAAATATTGTTCCATGCCTGAAAAGTAATTCTAAATAAGCTCAAGTGAACAGGCCTTTAATCTTAGATCTTTGACAGATACGGCTCATACTTTAGAAACATCAGGAACGTGTAACTCGAGAAAGCAACTCCTGTCCCTGCTCCTTGGAGGCAGAGGAATGGTTGGATTGCATTGGACGCGACAAGTATTGTCTTATTTAGTAACTAGAGTACTCAAAATGTATGGAGTGTCCATACATATATGTGGCTTTCTTGAATAAGCGAATGGACGACAATTCGTACTTCAGGTCAGTTTATAAAAATTTTGGAGTTTGGAACCATTGCAGAAAGCAGTTAGATTTTATACAACTGTATCTCTGGAGCAGAAAATCTATTAGAGCAGGTAAGATGCATGTAGTAGAGCTTAAAAACACAACGCAAACAGCAGTACAGCACACAGAAACATAATTTTGGCTAGGCCTTTCATAGCAGAGTAGCAGCACCACTTGATGCAGCATGATACATCTTAGGCTAGGGTTGCAGGCACAGGAACGTCTTCAGTGTTAAAACACAACAGTAGTTAAAAGACAATCTAGCTCTCAGTCTTGAACATCAACAAAAAGGTTACAGCTATGAGTCAGAAGCTGGAGCGTGCTTGTCGCTGGTTAGTTCTGATCCTCTGTCCCAGATTATAAGACGTTTTGGTATTTTTAAATTCATAACTTTTACTATATATCTAGATATAATATATATCTAGGTGCATAGCAAAAGTTATGAATCTAGAAAATCCAAAACGTCTTATAATTTGAAACGGAGGGAGTACATAATTGCTTCAGGCCGTGAACTTTACAGGACGGGCCTTGGCTAACACTTTCACAAGTTCAGAGAAACCACGAATGCACCTTCATTTTCCTTCGCTTAAATGAAGTGCTCCGACGGTCTGACCTTGCCATCTGCACGATGACAAGGCCCAACAGCTTGGGTGCGGCAGATTTCTGAATTTGCGCAGGGCTTCCTATGATCACAGGGGTCGGTCTCACTGCAAAAGCCATGAACAGCGCTTGGCAGCTGTTATCTCTTTTGATGTTGGGACACACTTCAAAACAGGCAATTTCTTGGACCAGGGTGTCAGTTTGCACCCATGTGATGTACAAACCTTTTGTTACCCTGCGGCACCTGTTTTCCCAGTACCCATCCTGCGCTTGAACACTCCCCACAGATAGTGTTTCCCTTGGAACCCTACAAAAGACAGGGTTTGATAAGTAAACTGAAAATATTTTTTTCTCGAAAAAAGTAAACTGAAAATATTGGCCATAGAACAAAGTAAAGCTAAGCTGTCTGAACTCTTAAACTACAAGAACTAAACCATGTACTTACTTTTAGTGCACATTGTCATCAAAGTTCATGGTTGCAAATTTAAAACAGGAGCAATGCCATATCGTATCCATGATATTTGTAAACATTGTAAAATCGGCAATATGGTACTTACTTTGACATTGCTCTGGTAGGAAAACAGAAGGGAAGATCAGCAGCTTGGCAAAGCCAACGACATATTTTAGTACTAAGCCATGATCAGTGAGATAATGCACTAGTTGATCCAGTTCCCTACAAAAGCAACAAGTACATTTTAAACCATGTACCTGAAAATACAAAACAAGCAGCTGTCCATAGGTTGGACGGTAGGTCACACACCTCATATTATCTGAGAAGAAATACAAACCAATGCAATCAGCAGTTGGTTCTGATACCTTCCACCTCCCTGGCCAGGCTTTCAACTTCGAATGCTTTGTTACTTTCATTAGAGCTGGTAATGATAGTGATAATTCCTGCACCTCCTTCCATGCTTGATTTGACAGATGTGCAGCCAATGAAATATACTCCTGGCCAATCTTCATGATTCCACTATCAGCATAAAACGTGAGAAGCATTAGCACTGCAGAGAGAAAAATATTGAAATGCTTTAGAATGGGATTAAAGGCATCTAACATACGTCCAGAAAGGTTTATCAATGGGTCTCGTGCAAATAAAGCTTTGCTGATCTGATGCTAACCATGCAGCATCATTCCGTGTGCATGGAACACTAGCATTCCCTAGAGGTGCTTTTTTATCTTTGTTGGCCCTTCTCTGCTTCCTTGCCTTCATATCATCAATGGCATGTTGATTATTTGAATTTCCTGGAGACATTGCTTCCTCAGAATTTTCTGCGGATCTTTGCTGCTTCATCACACGACTTTTCACATGTCTCCTGCGCATCCTCACTTCCATCTGCATTGCCTCGGCATCTTCATCATATGATAAAATAGGCAGTTTTCTTTTCTTGGTCATGACATTCTCAAAAGTTCTTACAGATTTAGAACATCTTGGTTCTGCATCATTGGCATCATTCACTTCCTTAGTTTTTGGAGATAAATCCAAGGAAGCACTTGAGCAAGTACGATCAATTTGCTTTGATGGCCTACAACTTCTTATATGTGCAGGATCTGTATATCTGTCCTTCATAACGAGCTTGGTTTTCTGATGTTTAGTATGACGTGGAATATGTCTGTTTGGCCCTTTATATTGCTTTCTGAAGCTACTTTTTGTTGCCTTACATGGACTAACATGCTTGGAAGGCAATGGCATCTTCCATTTGTGATGTTTGCCTACAAGCCACATTTTTGGCAGTTGAAACCAAAGTCTTGGGTACATCATTTTGGAGATTCTTCTCTTCAGCACTGGCTTGGGATAGTAACTTCCGTTAAAATCATTGCAACTGCGATGAACTTCATCTGACCTATTTGCTTCATCTGAGTTGTCTGCGTTAGAAACCAAGCATTCTTTTGGTGTCGAGGGATTTAATGCCTGGACATTATGCAGTGCAGGGGTCAAAGTTCCCATGCCTAACAAGCATTCTGTCATTTCAGCACTGTGTCTTTCAATAGCTGAGGCTCCTCCATTTGAGGAACTTGATGGCTCTGCTGAGGGATTTGATCCCTGGACATTATCCAGTTCAGGGGTGACAGTGTCCATGCCTGACAAGCATTCTGTTTTTTCAGTATTGTTTTTCTCAACAGATGTGCCTCCTCCATTTGAAGAACTTGATGGCTCTACAGTATTTGACATTAACCTTGAGTCCATCCGCTCCTTGGAAGGATCCAAGACATCCATATTCCCAACATCTAGATGTGATCCTTGCATTGGCTGTGAGTAGTTTGATGGAGGCTTCGATCTTAGGATACTATTTGGCGCATCATCCCATGGTCTAACCACCTCCAACGGATCAGGTTGCTCCCAACTTTCTGACGTAGGACTAGAACCATCTACTTGCTCCTCACTTGACCATATAGGACTAGTTTTATCAGTAAAATTGGGATGGGTTTGCTCAACATATTCAACTGAAGCAAATAAGCCAGGCTCCGCTCCTTGTTCATCAAGTTTTAACCTTGAGTCCAACCACTCCTTCGAAGGATCCAAGACATCCATATTTCCAACATATAGATCTGATCCTTGCATTGACTGTGAGTAGTTTGAAGGAGGCTTTGATCTTAGGATGCTATATGGCACATCATGCCATGGTCTGAGTATAACCACCTTCAAAGGAACAGGTTGCTCCCAACTTTCTGATGCAGGACCAGAACCGTCTACTTGCTCCTCAACATCTTCAACTGAAGAACATAAGCCAGCCTCCGCTCCTCGTTCTTCGATTTCTAATGCACGGCTCACAGGTGAATGGCTTGTACCATCAGGATTAACCATCTCCGAAGGATGAGGTTGTTCCACATTTTCCAATACATCATCTTTTTGCTCCATATTTGGTACTGTAGGGCAAGAACTATCCGTAACACATGGATAGGATCTCTCAACATTGATTAAAGGAAGTAAGTCAGGTTTTGTTCCTTGAGTGAACCCTTCAACACAATTCAGTGAAAAAGAGCAGTTATCTTTTTCCATTGAGAGGTCCAGACACTCCATTGTGTTCATAGTAGGTCCAACGGCACCCGCTGTCTTTTGTATTTCTACAGTAAGGTCAGAAGCTGAATGACTTGAACCATCAGCACTTTCTGGTTGATAAAAAAAGTGGTCATTTTTACTTTCCCCTTCCTCTAAAATATCATTGCGCTTTAACTTTTTCACGACAAACATTTCAGAAGAATTGAATGTATCTGCACTCAGAAAATGTTTAGTGGAGGCATCAGAACTATCTCTTCTTGCTTTCTGCGATCTACGTCTACGACACCCCCATGTACTATACCTTGCCTTGTGCGACCTATGTCTACGACACCCCCACGACAAGGGTTCCTTGGTCACCTCTACTCTATTCACATTTGGTTCATTAATTATAGAACCCAATTGAATAGAGTAGTGGTCATCACAGCTAGAGTCATCGGGAACATGGAACCATGTAACGCTCCTCATTTTGAGAACATCATTCATGTTCTGTGGACACAAGAACATTCTCACCCCTGCCTTGTTAAAACCTTCCTCAAATAGCATGTTGTGTTCCTCGATCACATTCCTTGACCCCTTCCACCGAGGAACTTTGTGACTATGATCACAATTCCACTCTAATGATTTTAGGACTTCATTATGTTTTGGGGGGCAATCATCACACAACCATTCAAATGATGAGGCGTCATAAATTACCAGATCCAAACAATATCTACAAAAACCACAAACAATGCTAGTTAGGGATAGATTTTCTATGGCTCGAGGTCATAGAATTATATACAGGTAATATGAGGAATAATTAACTACAATTAACCCTACCAACTTGATTGTTTAAGCGAAGTTTTTGGAAGGGTGAGTGTTAAGGTGGCAAAGGCTCTTTTGAAGTCCCTTGTTTGCTTTCAAAGTTCAATGGGCATGGTCAAGGCCAAGACATGTTCAAAACAATGGCAAGGTGTTGGAAACATCAAGATTACGAACAATCTAGTGTTAGGGGCTGCTGGCCTCAACCCCTCCCCTACTCTCACCCATGATCCCGAGGTAGGTCAACACTGTATGATGAAGAAACTGGCGACGCAGCAGCGAAGGTCCTTGACGCTAGAGGCAGATCTAGTGCATTAGGTGTAGTCCATCCTTTACGGACCCCTGCCTAATCAACACCACATGATAAGAATGATGGCATGTCAAGATCACATGAAACTATTGTGGCTAGGGATGCCTTGTCTAGTGACCAAAGGGAGGTTAGCTTTGTGGTGGATAGGGTGGTAGGATGCCACTGGTCGTGGGGTAGGGCACCGCGGCAAGTGGTAGGGAGTCATGACATCCCACTCTTCTTAGTTCATGAGAAAGGGTTCAAATTGGTAATATCACAACCTACATTTTGGCGCGGCTTTGTGACCCAAGTGTTCGTGTGCTTTGGGGTTGCACTTACCTTAATAATTAGGTAGATCTGATTCCTTGAGCCTTTAAGTTCCTGACATAGCACCTAGGTAAACTGGTGCAAATCAAGGATGAAAGTGTGAGAAAGGCGAGAGGGTCTTTAGTTGAGTTGGTTAAGTGCCTTGAGTAGCACTCCTCAGGTCGTTCGATTCCCGTGGGAGCGAATTTTCAGGCTGGGGTTAAAAAAAATCCCCTCGTTTGTCCCACCCCAAAGCAGATGTCTAAGGTCCGGCCCTGGTCATGGTCGTTCTCACATGGGCTATGGTGCCGCTATGTATGG
Source organism: Miscanthus lutarioriparius (assembly GCA_904845875.1). NCBI lineage: Eukaryota > Viridiplantae > Streptophyta > Magnoliopsida > Poales > Poaceae > Miscanthus > Miscanthus lutarioriparius. The sequence continues at coordinate 115,175,717 of CAJGYO010000009.1, read as the reverse complement.
GTAGAGCAGGGGTTCGGGGGACTTCTAGGCCTGCGTGACAAGGTCTTCTTCTTATGCAGTGTTGGGGATTGTCTTTAGCCCCGAAGGTTGAGTTTTTTAAGTGAAAGAAAGATGTTATGATTGTGTGAAAGAAAGATGTTATGATTGTGACATTGTGGGGTTAGGATCAATGTTCAAAAAGGCACTAGGCGATTTCTCGGCGATGACCCATAGCCTAGAGCGTACTAGAGCCTAAGCGAGCCTAGGCGTTTTTCTAGGCGTTTTGTATATATACTAATATACATATATTATCTTCCAAAAGGAACAATAAACAGCTGAATAGTGGTCTGAGATAGATAGAAAGGGTGGCTTACATAGATAGAAAGGCCCAAGAGGCAAGAGTACAGCCCATCTCCCACCTCCAAGTCTCCAACCTTATCCATCTCTCCAGTTCCAGCCGCATTCGTCGCCCTTCCTCGTCGCAGCCACACCCGGCGTCCTTCCTCGTCTCCCGCATCAGCCGCCGCCGCCGATTCCTCTCCCTCTCCGGCATCTCTCTCCTCTAGTGCGCGCCCGCCGCCGCACGCGCCTGCCGCCACCGCCCGCACGCGTCCGAAGCTCCTCCTCCCCCACCGGCGACCTCTGCCAGACGCTCCTCCCCCACTGGCACTGCCGACGAGCTAGCACCGCCTAGGAGTCCGCCCCTAGGCTAGGCGGGACCCCCTAGCCTAGTGCCTTGTCGCGCCTAGGCGGACGCCTAATGTCGCCTTTTTGAACATTGGTTAGGACATAAATGGTTTTGGGTGTGGGGTGCTACACAAATAGACCTTTTTTGGAGTTGGGATTTTACTACTTATTAAAAGGTGTTGTTTCACGAAGCTCCAGTTTGACGTTCATGCAAAATTTAGAATCTATGATAAATTGAAGTGCTTTAGACCTATGTGTTTAATCTAAAAATGAGAAAACGAATGGCTCAACTCAATACTAAGTCAGCCAGCAGCTCCAGCTCCAAGAATTTCTATAGTTAGGAAGGAGTAACTACAAAAAGTATTGGAGCTAGAGCTTCGCCAAACAAGCCCTAATTACAATGAGACTTTACTGCATGGCTCTTAAGAAAGTGGAATGTAAAAAAAAAATTAAAATGCACCATGAGTCCTTAGAACTTTTTATGGACTCTCAATTAGGTCATAGAACTAAAGTGAGCATCTAGGTCCTCAATCTACTGTAGATTCTCACGTGAGTTCAACTAAAAAAGTGACCATTTAGGTCCTTCAACTAATGATGAGCCCGAGTAGAGGTCAAATCCCACCACATCACGTTTCTATGCCTAGTGGTTGTGCCATTCACAGTCACACGACGGATCGTGGATCTTAGTGGGGTTCCATGTCCCGGGAACGGTAATTCCGAATCGTGGTTCGGCACAACGACGGGCCAATGCTTGGGATGGGAGTCGGGATGATGTCCCAAAGCACACCAAATCATCGAGGCATATGCCCTACACACCCGGGAACTTAAAATTGTTGATCCACGTCCCACATACCCATTCCACTTGCAGAACCCTCTCCTCCATGTCCACTCCCTCTGCCTCCTGTTGGTCCTGTGCGTACTGGCCTCGCGGCTACGCCTACATGCTCACCTGTGCTCCGGAGGCACACGCTCAGCACCCATGGAACAAACAAATAGAGGTGGACTGCAAGAGAGGCAAGGACTGCTAGGGGAGAGAGATGGAGGGGTAGGGGATGTTTTTTTTTGCAATCTCAACTGGCACGGCAACATAGGCAACTGTCAGTGGCGTGGCGGGTTTTGGACCTTTAGTCGAGCGCAACAGAGATTGAGGACTTAGATGGTCACTTTTTTTAGTTCGTGGACCCAAATGAGATTTAGCAATTGATTAAAGACCTAGATGGTTACTTTTATTAGTTCAAGGACTCAAATGAGAATCCTAACAAACATTTGGGGCTTTTGAACACCATAATGACAAATAAACAAGCAGTCCAGTATACAAAGATAATCTTATGGATGTGACTAACAAGGACAGAATTGAAGCAAATAATTCTCTATAAAATGTTAATAAATCATGCATCCAAGCAATTCCAAACTTCATTAGGACAAGATAATCAAAACTCATGCATTTGTTTTGTTGTTTTACTTAGGAACTTTAATTTGAAAATAGAAGACATGAAGACTTTGAAGAACATGTAGAAAGAGAAGTTACAGGTGCCTCGCAGCGTTCTTGCAGTTGCTACATTGTACTAAAAGCTGCCTGTAGCCAACAACACCACACACCTCACAAACGAAGTCCTACATAAAAGTACAAACATGCAAATTTGGTTAATTCACAAAACCTCCCAATTTAAAATAACAAGCCTTCATGGCCTAAGTAAGCGCATATCAAAGTTGTGCTTGCACCCTGGTAAGGTGCTTGCCAGCAGGATTTCTCACGATTCTACCAATATGAATTGTAGTTGATACACAAAATCTAACACAACAAAAAAAAATCTCAATAGTGTTTCACGTTTCTGTGCTGTATATTTATCCAGGGCTCCAGGTGCCCACCTAATGCTTCGAAGTGTAGGAAATTGCCACAATCTCCTCGAGCTCCGATCTCCTTGCCCATTGACAATGGAAAGGCTTAGGAGACACGGCAGTAATAGCAGTTCCTAGATCAGTCACAACTGTGAGGTCCCATTTGTAAATCAGTATTGAATCTTGCAACGAAACCATGGTTTGGGTCCACAGACCACTGCAGCGTGTTTCAGGATGAGATATTTGACTATTTTTCTGCAAAACCAGGAGCTGAGGACTCCTCTTCGTCATGCACCCCACAGGCTACTATCTGAATCTGAAGGCTCCCCTCGAGCAGGAGCTCGCCCTCAACCTCGCCCCTCCTCAAAATAGTACCAGGCTACCAGCCCATGCCCAATTCCACGCATTCAGCACAAGAACAGGATAGGCCTAACATAACGCGACTCCACCCGATTCGATTCCCCTTCCCTCCCGAACAGACACACAATTTGTGTCCTACTAGAAGCCGAGCAAATGTAATCGGCATAATCTCGAACACCTTGCCCTCACAGAGTTGGTCGGCTGAACCCGCGAAACACTCTCTTCCGAAGAAATCGGCCAACCAAATAACGAAGAGAAATCAACGCGCCACACGAATGAAGAGGGTGGGAACTGGAGCGCGAGTGAGGAACTGAGGACCCGTACCATATCGCAGAGTCGCCGTGCCGTGAGAAGCTCCTCCTCGCCGCTGTCTAGATCCGCGCTGCGGAGGGCCTCAACAACGAGGCCAGAAGGGATGCGGCGCGCGCTGCCCAAACCATGCGCCCTTCTCCCCCATGGCTTCAGCCTCCACCAGCTTGCAGAGTGAGCGCCGCCGCCGCTGCGAGCGAGAGGGCGTGAGCCTCGCTTCGAGAGGGGGAGGGCAGAAACGGAAGGCGGCTGTAGCGTGTGTGGGCTTGGTCCTCGGGCTCGGGTCCGCTGAAATAGGCAGCAACTTTTTTTCTCGAAGGGATCGAAGTCGGCAGCTTCGGCGCGACACGTTGACAACATGCGCGGTTCACGCACCACACGTGGCGTTGCGATGAGTAACGGTTGCGACACCCGGCGGCCGCAGCGGCGAAGCCGATTTGTAAGCCTTTGGACAATTTTATCGGCGAAGAGACAAGCCTCGGGTAAGTTTATATTTATTTCTTAAAAATTAAAAGAAATTTAAAAGTATTTTATAATAAAGAAAATGTGAAGCACTTTCTAGATATTCTTTTTATCCATTAGATCCAAACAAACTTTTAAAAGTATTATTTTAGACTCTCGACTTTGTAGTTAATTTTTACTTTATATTTGAGGATTAAAAAAAGATCTACCTGTCTACTTGGCCTCCTAAATTTATTGAAGGCCTAACATCTTATTCCTAAATTTGAAATTTAAATTTTTAAAATTGTGTTGTAATAATATGTTAAGTCTAAATTGGTTTAAATTATGCATATACAATAATTTTTTATTTAACCGTGGAGGTAAAATGAATATCATGGAGGATTAACATGCTAAAAACTATAAGAAAATAAAATATGAGCTCCGTTTTAGATAGTATTGTTATAAAATAGGGGCTATTTAAACAGGCAAGTAGGAAGCCTGTTTTAGGTAATCCTACCAACGATGCTCTAAGTACATCAAAAGCCAGAAATTTTTTTTCTCCCGCTACCACTAAAGCAAGCTTATGTTTTGTTGTGGTTTCAAAAATAAAATATGTTATGTAGACAGGGAAGTTATACAAAAAATTAGTTTTATGATGCAAGGCTTTCAAATAATATTCTATAGGGAAGACTGAGAGTTATATAATAATTTTCTAATCTCGGTTATAGTTAGTACCACAAGGTCCATGCCCTTGTCTTCCTCTCCTAGCACCATTTTTCTAATTAATTGCACTACCGCCTGTGACGTTTTATCCCTTCACTTTCAAATCTTCTACCAAATCCAAATAAAACTAGCAACGGGTACTCTAAATCGACTGCTACACCCCCTAAGTCAGCCATTTGGCATCACAAAATCCACCTTCTTTGGTTTCTTTATGACCAAAATTGGAGAAACTCACCTTGATTTCCTCCTCTGTGCTCGCCCATGTCTGGAGCTCAGTCCGCCGACGATGGATGCCTAGACCGTCCCATCCACTCGGGGTGCACCATGATGCTGAATTTAAGCTTCATGGCCACCATCTTATTCTTCTCCCATGCTTTGACCAGAATGAGCAGGGTAATGCTAGAGTTTCTCTTGCCCCAACGAGATACTCCCTCTATAAGAGATAACGTAACCAAGGGGTACACCTTGTACAGAGTCGCCGCCGCCACCGCCGCTATGCCGACCCACCTAGGGCCCTCTCCTTCTTCCTCTCCGGTCCATCTGCCGGATACAAGAAGGGGAGGGGACCCATCCTTTTTTTCCGCAGTTTTCTATCTAGTTGATTAGGTTTAGTCTAATAAATCTTCCAGCGAAATTAGATAATTTTCGGGTCGGGATCGTGTTTCGTACGATGACTTCGGTGATTGCTGCGACGAGATCGTCGTTGCAAGCGTCGATTTTTATCGGCAGGTGGCCAATTTGCGGCCTTTATCTGCAACGAAAGGGGTGCTTCTGGGGGGCCCCTACGAGGACAACGATTCTGGGTCATCGATCTCATCATCGATGATCGCGAAGAGGAATTCAAGGTCTCCAGGTGATGGCTGCAGCCTATGTCGTACCCGACGATGCAACTGCTGATATTCTTTCAGCGATTTAGATGTGTTTTGGACTGGTTCCAAAGCGTTGGAACTTGTGTCATGTCCAATGTTTTGGGATTGGTCATTGGATTCGGCATAAGGACTGCACTTTGGCTCTGGCCTTCGAGGGAAGCCATTGTGGAAGAAGACGATGGAAGAATCTGAATAGAATATTATGTATTTTTTATTTCAGATTTATTTTTCTTGTGTAATTTGAAGATGTACAGTGCCAAAATTTTATATAAGTCCCCCTTCCTTTCGCAAAAAAATGAGGTACTCCCTTTGTTTTTTGTCAAACGAAGCTACCGCTACTTCGGCGGGTCTCTCTGATACCCTATGAAACCACCATTTCGGTCGCGTTGGGGTGGTCTCAACATGTTTTCATCTTTTAGTTTATTTGTTTAAAAACCTAGTTGTTCCCTTTTAAAAGCTAGCTCAATAGTTGGGTTGTCTGCTTCTTGATTGGTAGAAGGCAACAAAAATTTGAAACAAACAATCTCGCTCCATCATCTGTGTTGAGTATTCTTTTCAAAACTTGTGATGAGGAAAATGTAACATAAATGCTAAACATATTTTTGCCTAATATATACTAACAAATATGTCTAGAATATACACCTTATTGCACTATTATTTAAACGTCCTATGTCTCAAAGATTTATGTATTAGAATCGAACTTCGTGCCATTGTTGCATGCACAAACACACGGGCGGGTTGTGAGTCTGTATCAAATATATAATAACATCTACGATATCAAATTTGTTTGATTAAATTCTCTATGAAACATACTTGTAAGTGCATTTCTTGAAACTTTGTCGATGTTATCATATTTCAAAGTGAACTACTACGTCCAGCTAAATATATGGGATATAGAGTGAGAGATTACCCAGAAAGGAAACGCCTGGGTGTCTATGACGCTTCAGTGCCCTGGCGATCCCGGAGGCGATCGTCGACCCAGTTCGTCTCCCGATCCGAGATCCAGCTCTAACCAGACTCAAGTTCCGATTCCCGCCCAGATCCTTGTTCCTACGTCCCCAGATACCCAGGTCCGATACCCCAAAGACCAAAAACAGAGAGTAATAGCCCCTGTTCCTACATACCCAGATACACATGTCCGATACCCCAGAGTCCAAAGCGAGAGAGTGAAAGCCCTTAAGCTTTTCCGCCAAAAACAAATAGAGAAAACTGAGAGAGTGAGAGAAGGGATCAAGAAGCTAGCGACCCTTTGGGAGGCATCCAAAGCTAATATTCAAGAGGCGATTACTGCTGCAGTAACCCAGAGAACAAATGCAGGTGTTAAAGCCAGCCCTGATAGCAGAGGAGGAAATGATGAAACGCCCAGAATCGATGAGCACGACTGTGGAGCAATTGCCGAGAGCAATGAAGGTATTCATGCATCCATTAACAGGGCATCACAGGGGCCTTCAAAAGGGGAGGCTGCAAGGCAGAGGATCCACACAGAAAGAATCCATACTCCACTCAGTTTGCCTCTGCCCAGTGTGTGTTCGACCGTTTGCCTGATGGACGGCACCCACGGAAAGGAGGTGGAGGAAGAGACCATGAACCAAGCGCTCATGGCCAGTAAAGCAAAGAGTGTAGCGGCAGGGTCTGGGGAATCCTCCCGGCCTGTCACTGAGATCCCAAGCCAGAAGCTATCGCAATGCCATGCATGCCCGCATCATCGCGGTCGGTCTGTTCATGTCCGTGCTGATGATCAACTGGTGCCAGGTGACAGATACTATGAAGAAGATCTGGAAGGTGAGGGGAGATGTCAATGTTACTCCGCTTCCAGGCAGGCGCTTCATCCTGGAATTCGCCGTCGAGGGAGACATGCGACATGCCATCCGCGGAGGTCCCTGGAGATACAGGGGCGATGCCTTCCTCGTCACCAAGCTGGAGGTGGGTATGGAGCCATCACTAATCCAGTTCAGTACGGTACCAATCTAGGTCCAGTTCCACAAAATCCCCATCTACCTGCTCTCCAAGAATCTCGCTAAACAGCTGGGCGAGAAGGTGGGTGATGTCCTCCTGGTGGATGTCAGCTCTCATGGAAATGTCAGCCAGAAATTCATCAGAGCAAGAGTTCTTCTGCCACTGCATGCTGCTCTTCAAAAGTCGATCACCCTGACCGATGAGGAGATGGAGGAGGAAGTGGTGACACAACTTTGGTATGAACGCCTTCCAAATTTTTGTTTGTACTGTGGTCTAATCAGGCACAAAGAACCCCAGTGTTTTGCACCAGAAGCAGGAAAAAAGATAAGATACTCAAAGGAGATCTGCGTCCCCCGGTCATCCAATGCGACCCCTGCTCTTGGCTCATGTCAAGGGGGCCGACGAGAGGAACACTGCTACTAGCCCCTACCCAGCCACAGCAGCAGATGGCGATAGAGGAGGTGGCCAATGGCGTGGCCAACCTGCTCGTGAAGGAGAACAGCAACTCCAACATGCCGACAAATAACAAAACGCAGTTGAACAGTTCTAGTTTAACTTTCAATCTCTAGGAGAGCAGCTTGTAACGAACCCTCTAGCCTCTCATCGATCAGAAGACATTGTAAAGCAGCCCTCAAATGATAGGCTGCTGCTATAAGCTTGTAGTACTTCATTGTACATCCCGAAAATGTAACAGATGAAGGAAAAAAAGACAACAGGCAGATAGGGAACAGTCCGACCCGACGTGTGCTCCTGTCCAAGATGCGAGAGCATGGCCGAGGTCAACCAGATAGCCACCATGACACTGATGAAGAGTTCAAGCACCAAAGCTCCGATACCGGTGACACTACACCACGCATCCAAAATCTGCCAAAGATAGAAAATTGTTGGAAAATGGGTCAGGTTTGGTAACAGGAGGAAGTTGAAGCTCAAAGCAAAATAATGCAACCAAAGCAGAACATGAATGTACTCAAGATGCACAATCAAAATTCAAAAGATTCGGACCTCCTACATTATCTCGAATGCCTAGGAGAGGAAGGAGTCAAAAGACCGAGAGCGATGGAAGAAAATTACGATATGATTGCTAACAACTAGCCCAAAAGCAGAATGCAGAACCAAAGACAAATTCTCAAGAAAGGAAGTCAACAGGGAAGAAGAAAATGAGGAAGGAGGTGGTTCGAAGCTACTGGGCTCGGGGCTCCCCATCAACCGACAGTGCAATGATAGCGCTGTCAGCGCCATGAGTATTCTAAGTCGGAACTGCTTGGGTGGGCCGACCACGGACAGCTTCAGAACTTGCCTCGCCTAGTGCAAACCTACAGGCCAAGTGTGGTTTTCATCTCCGAGACCGACAGAGAGACTGATTTGTGAAAGGGCTCCGCTATCGTCTAGGTCTAAATAATGTTTTAGTTTTACCAGGGAAAGGTAAGGGTGGTGGGCTTGCCTTGTTCTGGGATGACAATATTTCAGTAGAGCTAAAAAAGATAGAGCCTCACTTCATTGATGTAAACATTGTCCTTCCACCCTTTGCAATAAAATGGAGATGCACCTTTGTCTATGGTGAAGCTCGTGTTCAGGATAGGCACCTTATGTGTGAATTACTAAAAAGGATTAAGCCTCTTGGCTCTGGTCCTTGGCTGATGATGGGTGATTTTAATGAAACTATGTGGCAACATGAACATTTTTCAGCATCTCGCAGGGGAGAAAAACAGATGAGGGATTTTCAGAGATGTTTTGTCTGAATGCAACCTCCATGACTTGGGTTACCATGGGCTACCCTGGACTTATGATAACAAGCGGGATGGATCAAAAAATGTAAAGAGACGAATCGGTAGGGTTGTTGCTTGCCCAACATGGTCTAATGCATTCCCAGAACGTCACTACAGCATATTGCAAGTTTTCGATCTGATCACCTACCCATTTTGTTCAACCTGTTCAACATAGAGAATATTAGAACAGTAAAGCAATGCCATAAATATGAAGCTTACTGGGAAAGAGAGCCAAGCATGAATGACACTGTTAAAAAGGCATGGCTGAAACAGGAAGGAAATGAACATCTAGGCCAAATTGCTTCAAAACTTCAAGGGGTCATGTCAGACCTGAGAACCTGGAGCAAAAAAAACTATTGGATCTATGCCGAAGAAAGTGGATAAATACAGGAAAAGACTGGAGAAACTAGCACACAGTATAGATCCTACTGACAACATAGAAAGGAAAAAAATTGACAGCAGAATTGGAAGAGCTCTTGCATAAAGAAGTGCTCTGGAAGCAACGATCAAGAACCTTATGGCTAAAAGAGGGGGACAAAAACACTAGTTTCTTCCATAGGAAAGCGTCCTGGAGAGCAAAGAAAAATAGAATCTCAAGCATCCAAGACAATAATGGTCAGACTGTGTCAAATGAAATACAGATCGGCAAGTTAATGAAGTCTATACAAAAGATAACTCAGTGGAACCTGATTTAGTCATTGACAACTTGCAGGCGAGAGTAAACGATGACATGAATTTTTCTCTGTGCAAAACATTCACAGATGAGGAAATCAGTGATGCCTTATTTCAAATAGGTCCCCTAAAAGCTCCTGGACCTGATGGATTTCCAGCTAGATTCTTCCAAAGGAATTGGGACCTTAGAAAGGATGATGTAATCAAAGGAGTAAAGCAGTTTGTCGGTGTTTCGAGTTATCACCGATGAGTAAATTTCTAATATTGCGCGCCTGGCTCGGATGGTGTGCTTAGAGGACACGAGGTTTATACTGGTTCGGGCAGAAAATCCCTACGTCCAGTTTGTCGCTGCTGCTCGTGTTACTAGCTATCGGGTTCATAAACCCGGGGTACCTCATGGGTCTGCTTCCCAACAAAAGCTCGGCCCAGCAGACGACATTGCGAACAACACGCAACTCCTGGGCCGGCCAAAAAACCTAAAACAATAGGCCAGAAGGGCGATCTTCGACCGGAAGGCCTGGCCAAGAAGAGGACCGACGCTCGCTTCCGACTCCGGCCCGCCTCTCCGACCGGAAATCCTGGTCAAGGAGGAACGACGCTCGCTTCCGACTCCGGCCTGCCTTTTTGACCGGAAGGCCTAGCCAAGAAGGGACGATGCTCGCCTCCGACTTCGGCCCGCCTCTCCGACTTGAAGGCCTGGCTGGCTCACCTCCGACTCCGGCGCTCGCTTCCGACTCCGGCCCGCCTCTCCGACCGGAAGGCCTGGCCGAGAAGGAATGGCGCTCGCCTACGACTCCGACTCGCTTCTCCGACTAGAAGTACATCAAACCTCTGTTTACAGCTCTTCTCCGACAGGCGTAGTCGGAGCCAACTGGGACCAACCAACCGGGGACGCCCGCTCTGTGAGGACCTAGGAAACGAGCGGAGCAAGTAAGGCAGGGCGCTCAAGTCAACCGCAATACCAAGGACTGTTCCCTGTACACCTGCAGCACAGTACCGACAGGGCATGTCAGAAGGGTGCATTGCCACCTTCTAGGCATGTTAGCGTCCAAGCAGTGTTGTTGGCGCAGATGTTTGCCCTACAGTGTTGTGGGCGCCCTCAACTCCCATACTAGGCGAACACGGTAAAATCCCCCACATGCCTTTGGGCATGAACAGTGTTGTGGGCGCCATCATTTGCCATACATGATGAATACGGTAAAACCTCCCACATGCGTCTGACATAAACAGTGTTGTGGACGCCTACAATCATCATTGTACCCGACGGCGTGGGCAACAAGACTTAGTAGCATACATAAAACTCTCCCTCTCTCACTTGTAAGACCGTCCCCTTCATCTATAAAAGGGGATGCGCTCTCTCCCAATAAACGACTCTCCGACGATCGAATGATACACAAACGATTCAACCACCAGCGGATCGAACAACCTACGATCCGAATGATTCTAACAGAGCACACGCTCAAATACTTAGCATAAATATGAGCTCCCGTCTCTCTCGGCCCTTCGGTCCAGAGTCTGACTGAACCTCTTGCACCCCCATCTTACTCCTTCTCGTTTGTAACCCCACAGCAAACTTTGAGCACCTGGGCTTAGGAATAAAGTCTTTGACCGACTCAGACTGGACGTAGGGCACGTTGCCTGAACTAGTATAAACCATGTGTCATTGAGTGCTAGGCCACATCCGATCACAACGTATGGCAAAACTACAAATATTTACGTGTTGGTCACTTTTCTGCACCACCAGTTGGCGCCGTCCGTGGTGAAGACACCGTATGTTCACGCCTTTGGTCATCGGATGGCCAACCTTTCCGCCACCTTCGCCATGGCAGGCTCAAGCAATATGACTCGCTTCGGCTCACTGGAGCTTCCCACACTCCCACCTATTGGGATGTGGGTTCCACCCGTCTTCGAGTCATCCCAAGCCTTCCTCTTTGGAAGCCTGTACTTCATCGCCGATCGGCTCGGCGTGCTTCACCTCAGTGAGGAGGCACTTGTTTTGGCGCCCGTCGGAGGGGCGTCCTCCGTCGGCTCCGGGACTCTCGGCAACCTCAACGACGAGGCGCCTGTGCTTCGCTCTGAGCCTACGCTAGGCTCAAACCCCACTGTGAGTAATGTACGTACTGTTATTTACTTGCTATTTCATATTTTCCGCCGACTCTCTAGAGGGACCTCGTTGTCTCTACCGTGACTAGTTCCCCTATAGCCTCATGTCCCCCGCGGATGCGTACGCATGAGGGGCTCCGAAAGATGCTGGCGTCGCCCCCTCTCACATCCGAATTCATGGGGATGGCGGATTACGCTCCCGCCTCTTTCCACGACGACGTGGATGACGATGTTGAGAGCGATGGCTCCAGCATCGGCGACGTCGTGGCACCTAGCCACCCTCTGTCCCGCGAGTGTGCCATGGCAAACGCTCCGGGACAGCCACCGGTGGTGGTGGAGTCTCTTCAGACCCACACCCCTCCAGACCCTCGCGCGGATGCCCTCGCTTGTGCGTAGGCGCACAGCGAGGAGCTACGACAAAGGTGGCAGAACCAGCCGCCACCTATGCCGGCGTGCTAGGCACACCATGATGTGCCCCGTGCGCGTAACCCGGTGACCGGTGCCCGGGGTCGTGCCCGCCAGGTTTAGCGCAACATCATCGATGGGGGGAACGATCCCCGCAGTTCACTCGGGTCGTCCAGAACATCATCGCGGCAGCGATGCTTCTACATGGCCTTCTCAAGCCTGTCGACCCACAGCAGCAGGCGGTCCACTGGAACCTCTGGGCGCTGGTGGAGACCGCCGCTGTTCAACAGGCGGAGAGCTCCGTGTCGCGACACCGACTCATGGCCTCACTCCCCACTAGGGGAGAGGGGACGCACCAGACGTACTGCTCCATCCACTCGCTGCTACAGCCGCTGGGTGTGGAACAGGAGGACACAGCTGCACCGTGGCCTGACCTGGCGCCCGCTCTACACCGGCCACCTCTGCGCGAACGCCTCGGGCCGAACCAAGACGCTCGCAGCGTCATCAACAACCGGTGTCAGGCACGGCATGACGATGACGCCCATTGGGCGGCGGTGAGAGTAGGCAGCATGGGCTCCGACCGGACCATCGAGGGGACCAGGGAGACGCACCCCAGGCATGGTCGCTGATCGGACGACCGGAGTCCCAGCCCGGATGGCCTGGGACCCTGGGCCTTTGGCCGACGTGTCTAGAGAGCACCGTTCCGGCAGCGCTTCTAACCGCCTACCAACATCGCTAAGTATACCAGGGAGACGAACCCCGGTATATGGCTCGAAGACTTTCAACTCGCTTGCTGAGCCGACGGAGTGGATGATGATCACTTCATCATTCAGTACCTCCCCATCTGCGTGGGGGGACATGTTCGAGCATGGCTCGAATTCCTCCCGCATGACAGCATCTGCGACTGGGTGGACCTCAAGATGGTCTTCGTCAGGAACTTCCAGGGGACGTATGTCTGCCCTAGGAACTCCTGGGACCTCAAGAGCTGCCAATAGGAGCCCAACGAGTCCCTGTGGGATTACATCTGCAGGTTCTCAAAACGATGTAACTCCCTTCCTGATGTCGTCGATGCGGACGTCATCAGCGCATTCCTCTCTAGGACAACCTATGAGTCCCTGATCCACAAGCTTGGCTGTCTGAAGCCCCAGACCACCCGTGACCTGCTCGACGTTGCCACGAACCATGCCTCCGGTGAGGAGGCGATCGGAGCGGTCTTCAATGGAGGTCGGGACAAGGGCAAAGCCAAGCGTGAGGATCAAGATGAGGGCCCCTCCACGTAGAGGGGCAAAATGAACAAGAAGGATCGACGCCGACCGGCCAACTCCGTGTTAGTCATCACGATCGATCGCATGGTCAAGCAGCCCCAACCGGGCCAACCCAGCCACTTCGACAAGCTCATGGATAGTCCATGCACCAACCACACCTACCCCATCAAGTTTCTCTACAAGGACTACGAGCTCCTCAAGCGCTTCCTACGATAGGCCACCGGGCCACAAGAAGGAAAAGGCAAGGAGGCAGTAGCCAAGCAAGGAGGCACGGCGGGCAAGGATGGGAACGACTTTCCTGACCCCGAGGAATGCATCATGATCTTCGGGGGATCCGATGCCATCCACTCCAAGCGCCAGCGCAAAGTGCGCTATAGAGAGGCATGCGTCGCGCGAGACGACCGTCCCCACCTTCCTTCGCTGGTCGGAATCTCCAATCACCTTCTATCAGAGGGACCACCCTTCCCATGTCGCCAGACCGGGGCGCTACCCGCTCATCGTCGACCCCATCGTCCGCAAGAAGCGCCTCACCAAGGTGCTGATGGACGGAGGCAGCGGCCTCAACATTCTCTATGTCGACACTCTCGACGCCATGCGCATCCCCCAGTCGGAGCTCCGCCAAGTGAGCTCTCCCTTCCACGGTGTGTTCCTAGGGACGTAGGCGTACCCGCTCGAGCAGGTCGACCTTCCTGTCACATTTGGTGACCGAACCAACTTCTGCTTGGAGGTGCTTACCTTCGAGGTGGTGGACTTCCCGGGGTCTTACCATGCCATCTTGGGGCGGCCATGCTACGCCAAGTTCATGGCGGTTCCCGACTACCCCTACCTGAAGCTAAAGATGCCAGGACTGAACGACGTCATCACTGTGGTTAGCACCTTTTTGCACGCCTACACGTGCGAACGCGAGCACTTCGAGCTCGCCACTGCCGTCATCAACTCTTCTAAGCTCCCGTGGCTCGGGGAGTTGTTGACCCCAGCAGTCCCGAACTACAACAAGCCAACCTCCTCGACTGCCTTCCACCTACTCGAGGAGACCAAAGTGGTGGGGATCGACCCCACCGACCCAACCAAGACAGTGTGGATTGGGACCCAGCTCCCGGCCAAATAGGAATGCGAGCTCGTCGACTTTCTATGAGCCAACCATGACGTCTTCACATAGAAACCTTCTGACATGCCAGGCATACCACGGGAGGTCGCCGAGCATGCACTATGCCTTGTCTTGGGCTTGAAGCCCGCCAAGCAATGCCTGCGTCTTTTTCGACGACGAGAGGCGTAGGGCCATAGGCGAGGAGATCGCCAAACTCCTGGTAGCCGGCTTCATCAGAGAGGTATACCACTCCGACTGGCTTGCCAATCCTGTTCTTGTTAAAAAGAAGACTAGGAAATGGAGGATATGCATTGATTATACTGGCCTCAACAATGCATGTCTGAAGGACCATTTTCCTTTACCATGCATAGACTAGATAGTCGACTCCACCTTAGCATGCGAAATCCTCTCCTTTCTAGATGCCTACTCAGGCTATCACCAGATCACGATGAAGGAGTCCGACCAGCTCGCGACTTCGTTCATCACCCCGCATGGTTCGTACTATTATGTAACCATGCCTTTCGGTCTAAAAAACGCTGGCGCCACCTACCAAAGGTGCATGCAGCAATGCTTTGCTGATCAAATTGACCCACTTGATCAGCCTGACCAAGTTGAGCGGCCAAAACCAACAATCGCTGTCTATGTCGATGACATAGTGGTAAAAAACGGCTCAAGCTTGTGACTTGATCACAAACTTAGCCACAACGTTCATGAGCCTTCGAAGGTTGAACATCAAATTGAATCTCGAAAAATGTGTTTTTGGGGTTCCGAAGGGGAAGCTGCTTAGATGCATCATGTCCGAACATGACATCGAGGCCAACCCTAAAAAAATCACGACCATCTCCAACATGGGCCCCATACGCAATGTCAGGGGCGTACAAAGGCTCACTGGCTGCTTGGCCGCCCTAAGCCGATTCATCTCCTAGCTCGGTGAATGGGGATGCCTCTCTACAAGCTTCTCAAAAAGATGGATGCTTTTGTCTAGACTGAGGAAGCACACCAGGCTTTGGAGAGCCTTAAAGCATCTCTGACGTCGGCCCCAATCCTCGTGGCTCCCGAACGGGGAGAACCCCTCCTCTTCTATGTCACGGCAAGCAACCACATCATGAGCGCTGCCCTGGTCATCGAGAGGGAGGAGCCAGGACACCACCTTAAGGTCCAATGACCCATATACTTCGTCAGGGAGGTACTCACCGACCCCAAGGTCTGGTACCCCCAGGTGCAAAAACTCCTGTACACCGTGCTGATGGTGACCCGAAAGCTCCTGCACTACTTCACCAACCTTGAAGTCTCGGTCGTCACTTCATACCTGCTCGGAGACATCATCCGCAACCACAACGCTGTGGGGCCAATCTCCAAGTGGGCACTCAAACTAATGGGCTACGACATCAGGTTCATTCCCCATACCGCTATTAAATCTCAGGCTCTCGCAGACTTTATCGCCGAATGGACATAAGTCTAGCTTCTGACCCCGGACGTCACCCACGAGTACTAGACGATGTACTTCGATGGGTGCGTAATGGCGCCCGGCTCGAGGGCTGGAGTGGTTCTGATCTCCCCAGACAGGAGTAAGCTCCGCTACGCAATCCACCTCCACTTTTTGGCCTCAAACAACGCCATGTAATATGAGGCCCTCATCAATGGACTGCACATCGCCATTGAGCTCGGCGCTACGCGACTCTACGTTGGTGGTGACTGGGAGTTGGTCATTGACCAAGTCATGAAGGAGTATTCCTGCAAAAGCCCCCTCATTGCAGCATACTGCCCGGAGGTGCGCAAGCTCGAGGACAAATTCCAGGGGATCGAGCTACACCATGTCCCCCGAAAGGACAACGACTCCGCCGATTTTTTTACAAAATTGGAGGCCAGGCGGGTTCCGTCTCCAGATGGGGTCTTCATCAATGACCTTCACGAACCGTCTACGCGCATCCTAGAAGGACCAATCTAGACACACCCTGACTTTGACTTAGTGCTCGGGGGCTCTGACCCCAGTGCCTCCGTGACAACGTCGCCCGCCGACATCGCCGTGCTAGTACTCGATCAAGCCGACTGGTGAGCGCCGCTACTCGCCTACCTCCTTGAGGAGGTTCTTCCACCCGAAAGGACTGAAGCACGATGGATCGCTTGATGCACCAAGACATTCATCGTGATCGGAAATGAACTCTACAAATGGAGCCCGTCGGGAGTACTCATGAAGTGCGTCCCTACCGACCAAGGCAAGTAGCTCCTCCTCGAGGTCCATGCTAGAATCTACGGACATCACATGGCCCCGAGGTTGCTGGTTAGAAAAGCCTTTCGCCAAGGTTTTTATTGGCCCGCTGCACTACGAGATGTAGAGGAGGTCATCCGCAGGTGTGAAGGATGCCAATTCTACGCTCGGCAAACTCATTTGCCAGCACAAGAGCTCCAAACCATCCCCATCACCTGGCCGTTCATGGTCTGGGGCCTCGACATGATAGGACCCCTCAAAAAGGGCCCGGGCGGCTTCACTCACCTACTCGTAGCAGTCGACAAATTCACCAAGTGGATCGAGGCCAAGCCCATCACCAACATCCGCTCGGAAGAGGCGGTCAAATTCTTCCTCAACATCATCTACCAGTTCGGTGTTCCTAGCTGTATCATCACTGACCATGGAACTAACTTCATCGGGAAGAAGTTCCTGAACTTCAGTGATGGATATGGCATCAGGATCGACAGGGCCTCGGTCGGACATCCACGTACTAACAGTCAGGTCGAGCGGGCCAATGGCATGGTCCTCCAAGGACTCAAGCTGCGCATCTTCAACCGACTGAACAAGTACACTAAATGATGGGTTGCAGAGGTCCCCGCGATCCTCTAGAGCCTGAGAACAACCCTGAACTGATCCATAGGGTTCACACCCTTCTTCCTGACCTACGGAGCTGAAGCAGTGCTACCCTTCGACCTCGACCATGGCGCCCCAAGTGTGAAGGCCTTCGACAATGACCGAGCCGTGGAGGCTCAGCAAGACGCAGTCGACCTGCTCGAGGAGGCCCGTGAGACGACCGTCATCCGCTCCGTTCGGTACCAGCAGACTCTCCACAGGTACCATGAGAGGAAAATAAGAGGAAGGACCCTCGAGGTCGGAGACCTTGTGCTTCGAAGGACCCAATCGACCAAGGAGAAGCACAAATTCTCTCCGCCTTGGGAAGGACCCTACACGGTGACCAAAGTGATCCGACCAGGCGCCTACTGACTAAAGGACGACAACGGCAATGTTCTCACCAACACTTGGAACATCGAACAATTATGTCGTTTCTTCCCTTAAAAATTCGATCTTAACATTTTCTTTCATTCAACGTTTGCTCCTACAAAGCACCCCGGCCCAAAACACTTTTGGCCCGGGCCGCTCAGGGGCTCCACGAGGGTGCGATACCACTTCTTTGTTTTTCTATATTATGGTAAATACATTTTCCCCCCGAACGAAAGGGTAGTCTGCTCCTTTAATTACCTTACATAACTTTGCTTTAAACATTTCGACCGATCGCACCCGCCTCTACCTACGGTTACGAGTAGCTGAGCCTCACGGGCCACACCCAGGCTCTTAAGGTTGTAGCCTATGGGACAAATGGGCAGGTGCGAAAAAGAAAGAATAAAAAACAAAATTATGCTAAGGGAAAAATAAGGAACGAACGGGACAAGCTTCCCCGAACAAAGTGATTCCATCACAAAAACAAAATGGTTTGTAATCATTAATACACAAAAACGTTTACACGGGGGCTCCCCCACAAACTTATCATTTACATGTGCTAAGTACTTGTACTCTAAATTTCTACTGTGGCCGCCCGGACGCATCGACTGACGGTGCAACCTACGAAGGCAGGGGCTGCTCGCTCTTCGGCTGGACGACTCCCAGCTCGGTTGGAGGTGGGGCGATGTTCGCTTTCGACCCAGGCTTTACTCCATCCGCAGGCTGGACGACGTCTTCTTCATGCGTGCCTTCGACTATGTTCACCCGGTGAGCCTCCATCACCCTTTGCGTGGAGACTTGCTCTGCCACCAACTATGTGTGTGGCAGCAAGCTCTCCCCGAGCGCATGGATGGCGGCTGGGCTCTATGCGTCAGTGTACCCACTACAGATGGTGGCAAAGTCCAGCTCCGGGTGGTGCATCGCCACTGATATCAGCACCCCCGACATTCCATAGAACATCTCGTTAGAGATGAGGGCCCGAACCTTATCCGGACCTCCGCCAATCAGATGGCAGGCGTGCTGGTGCTCGGCGCCAACCCGAACACCTCCATGATGATGACCTAGGCGACATTGCGGAGCTGGTAAAGCCCACCCTCAAGAACACATCGCTCTTCAAGGGACTTGGCTAGCGCCTCCGCATTCCGACCGATCGCCGCCCTGGCTGTCTCCAGGTCCTGCTCCAGTGACCCAACCAAGCTCTAGAAGAAGAATGACAAGCTCAGAAGCAAGCTAAAGGAAAAAAACCAAGACATCAAAAGTAGAACAGATACATACCAAGGCGGGTGTTCTCTAGGATGGAGAGTCCCTCCTCATGCCGAGTCACCTGCTCGCGCAACCGGGCGTTCAACTCCTTAGTCCTAAGCACATGGTCGTGGAGCGCGAGCACTTCCTGGTCGACCTCCAACCGGGCCTTTTGCTCTGACTCTAGGGCCTTTCGCTCCATCTCTAGGACCTCTAGGGAACTTTGGAGCACCACATCGGTCTCCGCCAGGGACTTTTGCAGCGCCGCCTCGGTCTCCGCCTGGCGAACCTTCGCCGCCTCAAGCCCCTGGTCAGTGGCGGTCGCCCGCTCCACCACGAGCAGCTCCACCGCCCACACCTCCGTCGCCTCGGCCGCCCAGCCTTGAGACTCATGGCAGGTGGACTCCAGCTCACGCTCGAGCTCGGTGACCCACCACGACGTCGTGGACTCCCGGTCATGCTCCATCGGGAGGAAACAAGACTTGTGGCTCGACATCTCCTCCAGACCCTACAAAACGAGAAGCAAGCATGCTGAGGCAACCGATGAAAGACTAAGGAGTCAAGGATGAACGCAGGAAAACTCACATCTATGACCTGAGGCAGGTCAACCATGACCGCCTGCTAGACGAACTTGATCCGCTCCAGGGCATCCTCGAGCTTCACCCTGGTTTGGGCGAGATCAGTCTCCATGGTGAGTCCTCTCCCCCCAAGCACATCCTAGAGCTAATCCTCCTGCTCATCCCGAAGGATGAACCGAACCTTCCTTGGGTCCTCAGGACAGGGCCACACCAGGTCGGTAGCCCCCAGTACGCTGGAAGGCTTAGCCATCACCACTGGGACAACCGCCAGCTCCTACGATGGCGTCGGCGGCTCCACCCTATCACCAGCTTCGCCGTTGGAGGAGGCCTCCACTATCTCAATCTCATGGCCTACCGGTAGACCTTCTACCTCCTGCCTGGCCGCGTCTCCCCCTAACACCTCGAGCTCCGACCGGGAGGGCGAGCCATGCGGCCCTCCGACCAGCGACGCAGAGAGCTTGGTCTCCCTCTTGTCTTCCGCCGCAGCTGGTGTAGGAGGGACCACAAGGGTCACCTCTAACACGGCCTCTTCCATCGCCACCAGGACCTAGGGGGCACCGCCCCAGGAAGGGAAGGTCGCACTACCGCCACCCTGCTCTCCCCGCCGCTCGTCGCAGCATGATGCAAGGTGGGCCTCCACTCCTCCCACACAAGAGGCGGTGCGATCCTCAACCCCGGCAGCATCTGACCACTATCGAAAAAGTACTGGTCAGTCGCACTCCAAAAAAAACTCAACTATGAGATCGAAATGAAATGAAGAAAGCATACCGGGATGTAAGCGGTAGGGCTTTGAAGCCCCGACCCGCTGGCAATGGGCCTACCGGGCGAGGACCGCTCCTAGGCCGTGACCCATGCCCCCTCACTTCGACCGGGGGGGGGGGAGTCAACCCAACCGGCTCCTGCTCAGCCCACGCGTCGCCGTGACCGCCGGCTCGAGGCACGCCGACTGGAGCAGCTGGCGGGGCATCCCCGGTTGCGGGACGCACGCCGGTGCTAGCCCCAAAGATGCATGGGTGCGAGCCCGCTCCTTCGACCGCTTGGCCTGCTCCGCCGTGCCCGAAGCTGGTGGGGACAAGACCAGCGACGCCTCCGAAGGGCACGATGACCACGTCCGCTTCGCCTCCCGCTCGCCGGCATTGCATAGACCGGATGGGAGCATCGTCAGGGCGCTCAGGACAAGGTATTCCGAGGGGAGCGGCTCTCCTCCAGCAAGCTACATCATGACATTGGCGAACGAGAAGGTGAGGCGGCCTAGGTCCTCCTAGGATGGTCGAGGTCCTAGGAAGGCGCCGAGCTGGCGCTCTAACCCCCCATAGTCGAAGCCAAGGAGCTGGTCACTGTTGGGGGTGCGGGCCTCCGGTGTGTGCAGACTAGATGGGTGGTGGCCAACGGTCTCTGCGGCGTTGCGCAGACCGGTTGGGAGCATCGTCGGGGTGCTCAGGACAAGGTATTCCGAGGGGAGTGGCTCTCCTCCGGCAAGCTACATCTTGACATTGGCAAACGAGAAGGTGAGGCAGCCTAGGTCCTCCTAGGATGGTCGGGGTCCTAGGAAGGCGCCGAGCTAGCGCTCTAACCTCCCATAGTCGAAGCCGAGGAGCTGGTCACTCCCGGGGGTGCGGGCCTCCGGTGTGTGCAGCTATAGCTCCTCAAGTGCCTCGGCGATCGTGTTGAGGTTGATAGAGTGGAGAGGTTGGACGACGGTTGTGGCAGAATCGCCTAATCTAATGCCTCCCAGGAGTGCTTGTCTTCCATTAGACACTAAGCACTCAGGGAGAACACTAAATTACTCGGTTCCATCGGGCACACCCCAGGGGAGAACCTGAAAATCCACATTTTTGCCATCAAGATCACAAATGAGAGAATAAAGCTTACATCATTCATAACCATTTCTTACATCACTTTTAATACAACATCAAAGTATAACATTTATTATTATAATGGCGGAATGTAATCATATTATCAGAGTTATGAATAATTTAATTGAACAGTGGAATATAAAAATGTGAAAAGAGTTACAGCAGAAATAAACATCTATTAATGACATAACGAAGTATTGATATATAAACTACGACAACAAATTATGACACTTTCATTTATAAAAGCATTTGGTGAGAGTTATAAATAACAACTACGATCGCAGCGTAAAGGAATCCTCGCTGAGCCCACCAGGAGGTATCCACACACAAGGGTCAGCTCTAGCATCCACCTGTCACCTGCAACAGGGGGAATAAAACCCTAAGTACTCAATTGTACTCAGCAAGACTTACCCGACAAGAAGAAAGAAAAGACTCTAAGGATATGCAAGACTACCTGGCTTATGGGTTTATTGCATTTGCAGGAAGCATTACTAAGCATGCGTCCTTATATTCGATTTTTATTAATGGCCGCATTGGTTCATTAACTAATCATTCTATGTAAGCACCTGTGCTACTTTTAAGCAGGTGGTAAGCAATCAGATTTCCTTTTCTTTCCATCTTTCATCTTTCAGCTCTTACTACGGTGCTAGGCATAAGACAAGCCGTACCGGATCGCCCAATGATTCGTGAATCAATGCCCCCAGTTGGGTACCCTGAAAACACACGCCCCGCTTGTGCCCAAGGCACAAGTAGGACCAACCCATCACCCTCCTGTCCTAGGGTCCTAGGTCCCCGTCCAAACTGGGACTCCAAGCCCCCGCCCCTGAGTCCCGGACTCAGTGCGGTGCAAGGACCTCCTCCACCAAAACAAAACCCTGACAGCCGGTCCGAAAAGAACCGGAACCCACGACAAGAGAGCAACAAGTCTTCCAAGCGCCCATACCCAAGTATGTGCTCGGGATAATAAGTCCATGACTTGCCTCGATGGCTTATGCAACGATCGGTCCTTAACCGACACAGACAGGGAAAGTAGTGTAACCAAGCTATGCCCTGCGTCCACAGCGACACAACCTCTTACACCCACCAATACCCAAACCATATCCCTACCCGGTCACCATTTTTTCTTTCCACCATTTTTATTTTCCAAGTGATAATAATACAATAATATATTTCCTATCTCTCGCGAGTGACAGGCAATCACCCGACTTCTACCGGAGTCCTATAGCATAGCATTCTACACGATCCTATAATACTAGTAAGGCTCATAGGATAAAGATATATATGCAAGTGGGTTTCATTCAACTCCTTAAACTTAATGCACAAATATAATTTAAACTGCAGAAAGTAGGAGTTATGCACCGGGGCTTGCCTGGGTAAAATATAACCAAAAGTTAGTATTTGCATCTTCGAATCATCCACCATCATCTGAATAGAAAGCCCATTGCATCATCTCCTGGAGAGAATACCATTACACCATCTTCAGATTCCCAGTCATCCTTCAATTGATCCATTGATCGATCATTGTACCTATATAATATGCATTGATGCAATTGCATAAATGTAAATAACCAACGACAACCGAAATGCTTAGAAACCCGATCAGGCCTCACAAGCTAACGAGCTCGCTCTAACGACGTCCATACTTAGGCTACATATCCATGTTGGCGAATAAGGTGTTATCTCCCAACAAATGTTTTAGTTATATAAACCCAAGTTGTTTTATTATTTCATTCTATCGATTTAATCTTTATTCGAAATAGGACATCATTATCTATCTAGCTACTAATTATTCTAGAGCTACAAAAATTATAGTGGGTACCTAATATTGCTAGGAGCCTACTGTACAAATTTCAGATTCAACACTATTACCAATTTATCACAACAATTCCTACAATTTTATATTTTTACAATATTGAGCACCTTAAATTAATTATATAGCTTCCAAGAATATTATCAAACTATGTGAACAAAATATACTAATAGGTAGATCATGATTTTAGGAGATTAACAAAACTGGTTTCACTATTTTTGGAACCCTATACTATTTTATATTGATTTTATAAGTTTACTTTATAAGCTAAATTAGAAATCTCTCTAGAAATAAAAAAGGCCGACGACACGACCACGGCCCAACGGCGCGCGGGCAGTGGACGGCCCATGGTCGCGCAGACAGCGGGTGGCCCATAGGCGTGAGTCTGCGCACACCCAGCCCAGACGCGGGAGTGGCACCCGGCCGGCCCAGGCGCAGGCAACAGGCTGGCCCAGCGCGCGGCGGGGCGCGAGCGGCCTAGTAACGGCCCACGCGCGACGTCGACGCGACAGCGGCAGGCCAGCCCAGGGTGGACGAGCCTACCGGTGCGGTGGCAACTTGCATAAAGGCCCCCGAAGTTTCCCTAAATCAACTAAGCCCTCATTTGTAAATTTATGAGTCTAACATTTCGCAAAATGGACACAGTACGACTTACTATTTGGTTTCGTGGTCCTTTCTCTTCCTAGAAACAAAGCAGCATAGGGGAAGGAAACCGACCGGTGGCGGTGCTAAACACGGCGGCACCCAGTGGGGCAGCACGGGCTCGGTGGTGCGGCTGGCTCTGAGGTGGCGTGGAGGGGAGCAGCGTCGAACTCGGGAGGGGCAGCGCCATGGACTACTGTCCAGCATGGCCAAAGGGGACCCACGTGCACGCGCGATGACCGAGTGACGGTGAGCGCCGACCCGCCCGAGGCTAGCAGAGGGAGGCGAGGCGTTGGCGATGGAGACCCAAAGGTGGTGGAGCACGGCACGGCGGCCACGCGGCAGCGGCACATGGCGGAGGAGACGCCTAAGAGGGACGGTGCCATGGAGCAGGCGAGGCGGAGTCGCGTGCGGTTTGGTGAGACGGAGGAGAGCGGCGGTGGTGCTGCGCCATCACGGCCGCAGCCGCAGGCGGTCGCAGAGCTCGGCGCGATGGCGGGCGCACGTGCGCGGTCAGCAGCGGCTCGAGAGGAGCAGCGAAGGAGTAGGGGAGAGAGAGAAGCCGGTGCTATGGTACGACGCAAGGCCACGGCGGCGCGTGAGGAGATGGTGGTGACGGCCGTCGTGCGGTCATGTCGAGAAGCAACGGGACCAGTGCGGGAGGGGCCGAGGGGCACGCGCGCGCTCGTCGCAGGGGCATCAGCAGCAGGCGAGCCCGGTGGACGGGAGCGTTGCGGACAGAAGGCGGCATGGTACTAGGCCAGAGCAGGGAAGGAAGAGACAATGGCGGGCGGTGACGGCCGAGGCCCAGCGGTGCAGTAGAGTGGACGGAGACTAGGAAAAACAGACGTGTGAGAGAGATAGCGAGGAGCCGTGCGGTTCATCATCGATTTCATAGACGCGACGTGGGACAGAACCACGTGCAGGCGAGGTGACGCAACGAGCAGACAGCCAGCGCAGCCAGGACAGACAAACCCATGCGTGCACATGCGTTACACGCGACCACACCCTTGTCGGATGCTCAGCTCAGTAGAGCAAGCGGAGACAGGGGCGGACAGGGCAAGGCAGTAGGGGCAGCACGACAAGGTAATGGTTCGACAGAACAACGGAGGCAGTGGTTGCTCGACGGTACACGACAGAGAGAGAAGCGAAAGCAAAGACTGGGAAATAAGGATGCGGATGTATGAGGAGACTTTGCACTGCCGTGCCACGACAGAAGGCGAGACGGTGAATAATTGTCATGCAACGCATACGCTGTACGCCGGACAAATAAAAGAAGCTGCTGCGCTCTCTTTCTCGTCAGTTCGATATTTCTAAATATCTTTACCCGCGCTGAGTAATTTAACTTGGGCATTTATTTGAGTCCACAAAACTAAGTCACATGGGATTCGCTTATCGCCTCGAGTACGTTTTAGATAAAAAATCCAAGAAAGTCGTTTTCAGAAATTTTTTTTAGGCCTAAATCGCGGTGCTAAACAAGGTCGTAACACCAGGGTGTTACAGCGGCGGGAGCCTACGCCAACCCTCCCTCCGTCGTAACGATGAAGTCCAGGTTCCCTAAGCATACGTGCGTGCCCGGGACGTAGCTGACGATGTGACTTGCCATTCGAGGCCTGGTGTGGATGTCGAGACACGCAATAGGCCCCTACCTAGCGCGCCAACCGAGGTTTATACTGGTTCAGGTAGAGAGTCCCTACGTCCAGTTCATTGGTGCTGCTCATGTTACTAGCACTGAAAGTTTATAGTAGGGGTTACAAACGAGCGAGAGAGGGATAGGTCCCAAGTCTCTGATATGCATGTGCTCCTAAGGCGTGTTTAAGGCGTGTGTTTTGATGTCTACAGCCATGTAGAGTGGTCAACCACCCCCTTCCTAGGACGTCCTGCTTTCTGTTTCATAAATGAAGAGGAAGAGCAGGTTACACAGAGAGAAAGAGGGAGAAGAGGCAAGGAGAGGAAGGCTTCTAGGACCATCAGGCCTTTCTTTTCCTTTGTGCGGGTCCCGCCAACACTGTAGATGGTGACAGGGATGGCTCCACGCCGGGCGCCTGTTCGCCACAGATGCCGTGCCCTGGCGTTGTTAGCGGGTCATGACGTCCCATTCCGCCCCAGCGGGCGATGCGGCGAACCAGTGTGCTGGTCAGCGGCCGTATAGGGAGTAGGTAGCATAGTGACCACACGTCCATCACTGTTGGTGATGTGAGTTCCCTGGAGTGACATGTCGTAGGTATGGGTCATGTTGAGATGTGCCCGCTCCCTGCACGATGCCAGAAGTTTAACCATGGGTTGTACTTTCTAGCCCGTAGTGGTTGGCGTCGATATGGGCTTCTGTCAGGAGCCGCGCCTGAGGGGTCGGGCGAGACAGAGCCCTCGACCCAGAGGTCAGGCGAGGCGGAGCCCGCGGCATTGGGGTCGGGCGAGACGGAGCCCGCCCCCAAGGGTCGGGCGAGGCGGAGCCTGTGGCCTCGGGGTCGGGCGAGATGGAGCCCGCTGCCTCGGGGTCGGGCGAGACGGAGCCCGCCCCCAAGGGTCGGACCAGGCGGAGCCCGTGGCCTTGGGGTTGGTGTGAGATGGAGCCCGCTCCCAAGAGTTGGGCGAGGTGGAGCCTGCGCACATGGGGGTCGGTTGGAGCTGTAGTCACGCTCTTGACTGCTCGGATGAATCAATGTTGATGACCATTAACTCCTCCTCTTTGGGTACCCTAGTATTGGTCCCCGACACAGTTTTTTGCCTCTAGTAAAATGCCTGAAGGAATAAATGACACTATTATTGTTCTAATTCCAAAAAAGAAAGATGCCAAGGAAATCTAGGATTATAGACACATCAGCTTATGCAATGTTATCTACAAGGTGATCTCAAAATGTTTGGTCAATAGATTACAACCTCTTCTGCAGGACATCATCTACCCAACTCAAAGCGCTTTTGTTCTAGGCCGGATGATTACTGACAATGCTATTATAGCTTTTGAATGCCTCCATGTTATTCAACAGTTCAATGACAAAAGAGGGGAATTTTGTGCCTATAAACTCGATCTGGCCAAAGCGTATGATCGTGTTGACTGGGACTACGTGGAGAAAGCTTTCCAAAAACTTGGCTTCCAAAATAGGTGGACTGCTTGGGTGATGGAATGTATAAAATCTGTCAAGTATTCTGTTCGTCTCAATGGGCAGCTCCTAGAATCTATCTCACCCACCCGCGGCCTCAGACAAGGAGACCCATTATCTCCTTACATTTTCCTTCTAGTGGCGGAGGGGCTTTCTACTCTGATTAATAAGGAAATTACCGATGGCCGGCTGCAGGAACTTCATATATCCAGGCATGCTCCAGGTATTTCTCACCTTTTATTTGCAGATGATAGCCTCCTGTTTGTGAAAGCCAATGAACAGCAAGCCCAGATTGTAAAGAACATTTTGAACATCTATGAGAAAAGCATTGGTCAGTCAATTAGTAACAATAAATGCAGTGTCATGTTTGGGCGCAAATGGTCTGACAGTAACATTGCAGCAATCAGTTCCTGCTGGTAAACCCAGGATAGAAGTTTTGAGGAAAAATATCTGGGACTTCTAGTTCCGGAAGGAAGAATGGTTAATGGTAAATTCAAAAGTTTAAAAGAAAGATTAAGTAAGAGGGTGAATGACTGGTCAGAGAAATAACTTTCAAGTGGGGGTAAAGAGGTTCTAGTCAAATCAATTTTATGGAGTGTTAACACAAAAATGTGGCGATGTGATCAACACACAGCAAGCCAGATGATCTTGACGGAGTGAGCCCAAAGATCTGCTTAGCTTCAACACAAGAACGGTCGATTTCGGGACCAAAGGCGTGCCAATCAATTTAATCCTGCAATTAACAAGTAGAGAATAATCAGTAGTTTAAGGTGGAACATGTCGATGTTACACCAAACAGTTCCAATATGTGGCCAAATAGCCGATTCAATGGGGCTATCGATTATCGGCTAATATCAATAATAATGATATGAATTCAAAATAACCGATACTCATGGGTCATAGCGATTTTATTATGATTGATTAATCCAGAAAGAACAAGTACAATACACCCAAATATAAGTAATATAAAGAAACATCATCAGCTAGATTGATATAACCAGTGTAAAGCATTGAGCCGATAAGTTAAACGAGAAAGGATATAACATGCAAACAAATCGACTGTCTAGTACAAATGAATCTACAAATGCTCTTAATCTAATTTGTTACCATCAACAGTGAGCTCCGATCGGATCGATACCGCTATAATAATAATAACAAACTAAAGCCAAAGAATCTATAAAGCCATCTATATATTGACAGGTTCATCAAAAATATGCTATATGTGTGAAAGCACAGGCGAATCGGCTAAAATAGCCGATGCATGCATAGCAAATAAACAGAGTACATATCTCGATCATGGACAAAGCCACTAATCGATAATCTCTAATCCAAAGTCTTACCAGTGAGGTTCGACCGGATCGATACAACTATGGTAGTGTCATTAGATTAGATCTCATTAACTAATGAGTTTATTCAAGATTGGAACATGTCTTTGGATGCATACTATGTTTGATTAGAATAGAGATAAAACAACCGATCTAGCGGAATTAAGCCATCAATCATAAGATTTAAAGCGTGACCAGGCTAGAAGACGACCAATTAAGATGATATGATGCCGATCTATCTCTATCTCAATCTCAATCAGGTGATTTGTTATAATTAATAAAATATGAATTATAACAAGATCGATAACTAGTGAATCAACAAAAAACAACAAGGAAAATCTTACTGATCTTAGCAGATTCGATAACTGGTCATATTGTATTAAACAAGTTATTTAACACAAGATCGATAACTTTGATATATATTATGATTCGTAAGAGATCAATCAGCTGATGCAGCCTTACAAACTACGATACAGATCGATAACTAACTTATATTATGGCTCATAAAAGATCAATTAGCTGATGCAGCTTTACAAGCACAATACAAGTCGTGACGGTACTCACAAGCAGGCTGGAGGTCGATCAGTCGATGCAGCCCTGTTTGCTGAAGAACTCGCCGAAAAGCTACATTACTCCTCCTAAGGGTTGGCGTGAAGCCAAAAAAGTAATTGTATTGATTGATTGAGAGATGTCCCCTTACAATAGGCCATACCGTTTATATTTATAGGGACGTGCCTGGCTTTGCGTACAAGAATAGTCTAACTGAAAAAATCCTATGAAGTACAAGAACCCTTCGTTAATCCTAAACTATCAAATAATATCCCCTTGATCGACGTGTGCGAGGACTCCCCCCTATGATAAACTTTCTCATAGCCTGCATGCGTATCTTCCTTCTGGCCATATGCGGGTTTCCTTCCTTACTTTACATCTCAGTGAGCAAATGTGGTGTACTTGGAGTCGTATTCTGTGATGCCTCGCCATGACTGTGAATCTCCATCTATCTGGCTCTCCTCGTTCGACGTGTCTTAAGTCTTTGTACGTAGACACATTATTTTGCTGAGTATGTGTATGACACCTAGCCGGCCTCGTATACGCATATACAAGATACACATCCTTGCTTCTCATCGTTGATGTGCACCTGGACGCCCATATATGTGTATATTCCTTGATTTCTTTCTCTATTATCTTGCAAGATCAAATTGACGATTTCTCTTGGACTGATCAATCCTGCATGCATGTAACTTCTTTTGCTTGCAAGCAACCACCGACCTATTTCCTTTCCTGCTTTTCCTCACGTATAATTATTTAGGTCGGCAATAATACTTCTTTTGGACTTGTCCACGTAGGATCTCCGTAGTAGATTAATCAAACTGGACTGCGTCTCCTTGCCGAGTATTTGGAATATCAAATAACCTTTGTCTACCCGGCAATACATCGTAAATGACTCAGCTTAACTGAACCTGTGGCTGGCTTGCAAATATGATTTTTATGTCTTTGACATCATCGGTTGATACTTTCCTCTCCAGGGTAAGCTTACCAAATTTTGGTGTCAACATGGAGCCTCCCCACGTATGCTATGAGCGTGTTTAAATTCTCTAGGTCTTTGTGATGACCTCGAACAAATGATAAGGAACTTCTGGTGGGGTGATGAAAATGAAAGGAGAAAGGTTCACTGGTTAGGGTGGGATCAAATTACAAAGCCAAAGTTGAGAGGAGGAATCGGCTTTAGAGATCTGAAAATATTTAATCAAGCTTTGCTAGCGAAGCAAGGCTGGCGCCGGCTTATATATCCCAACAGCCTGTGCGCAAAACTGCTAAAAGCAAAGTACTCTCCTTTTGGTGATCTGCTAGATAGCAGCTTTCCCCAAAATTCCTCACAAGTCTGGAAGAGCATTGAACATGGCCTAGATCTCCTAGAAAAGGAGTCATTTGGAGAGTAAACAGCGGACACAATATTAAATTTTGGAGGGACAACTGGATACCAAGATCAGACTCTGAAAATTTCAAGTCCTCCTATACATTCAAGAGTACGAAAAATGGCAGACCTCATTCTTGAAAATCCAAGGGGCTTGAAAAATTCTTGAAAATGTTCCTATTTCATGAAGCTGAGGAAATTCTCAATCTCAGAATACCAGCGTCTGAAGGTGATGACATCCTAGCATGGCACTATGAAAAGAGCGGCCTCTTCTCTGTTAGAAGTGCTTACAAACTTGCTATGGAAGAAAGATAAAAAACAACTGTACAACCAGCAGGTCTGTTGATAGGAAAATTTTTGACACAATATGGAAAACCACGGTTCCACAAAAAGTACAAGTTTTTATTTGGAAGCTAGCCCGGCCGTAATGGTTTGGGTGTCCAATCTAACAGGCTGAGCCATCACCTAATCTCTGATGCTACCTGTCCAATATGTGGTATGGAACCTAAAGATGGTCATCATGCCATGGTTTGCTGCACTTTTGCATCTGCGCTTAGACATGCTTTACGCCAATCATGGAACCTCCCTGGTGACTCAGCCTTCACTTATACAGGACCTGGTTGGGTTCTAGCTCTTCTGGATAGCGCCAACAAAGATCTCAGAGCAAAATTGATGTTGCTGTTCTGGAGAATCTGGCATCACAGGAATGACAGTGTGTTCGGGAATGGCCAATGCCCCATCTCTGTTTCGGTAATTTTTTTGGAAAACTATCTTCGCTCTCTGAAACTTTGTGGAGATACTGCACCTCCAGTTAATGCTAAAGGAAAAACCCCATGCACTTCAAATCCAGATTTCCTGTGCCAGAATGATCAAAGAACAATCCAAACAAGGTATCCTTGGACACCTCCCCCTCTAGGATGGATCAAACTCAATGTTGATGCAGGCTTTGATCCTATCACGCGACAGGCAGGATTGGGCTTTGTTGCTTGGAATCATCTGAGTGGTGTGGTTTTCTTAGGCTAGACTAGCGACCACTTATGTTCCTCAGTCGAAGAAGCTGAAAATCTAGCGGCTTTGACGGGTATCTAGAAGGCTCTATCGACCTCTATGGGACTTATATGGCTAGAATATGATTGTCTAGCTACATTACAAGCACTCAACAAGCAATATTCCAAATCACTGCTCGAGTTGCATCATCATCGAGCAGGCAAAAGAAGTGCTGAGACTTTTTCAAGACTTCAAAGTCACAAAATGTCACAGGAGTGCTAATGGAGTGGCTCATGTTTTAGGGCAATTTAGCAGGAGAGTGTTTTCATCTTGTTTTCTGTCTGAAGGTGTCCCGACCTGCGCGTCGGAAGCCTTAGACTCTGATTGTAATAACGATCATGGTTGAAATATAAGCTCTTTCCCGTGTTAAAAAAAAATTGTATTATGTGTTCTCAACCCCTCTCTCTTTAGTTTTTTGGTAGAAAATACTGAGATTCCTTTTAAACTCCGTGTCACCCAAAATAGACAGCCGATAAATCACTACGGGAAACAGGGGCTTTGCCGAGTGTTTCCTACTTTGCCGAGTGCCAAATGTCGGGCACTCGGCAAACATAGACTTTGCCGAGTGCCGCACTCGGCAAAGCCAAACACTCGGCATATCCATCTTTGCCGAGTGCCAGGCACTCGGCAAAGGATAGCACTCGGCAAAGCCTCCCTTTGCCGAGTGTCGGGCTCTCGGCAAAGCTAAACACTCGGCAAAGGCTAACCGAGTGGTCGCCGTCAGACACTCGGCAAAGAATTTTTTAAATTTTTTTAAAATTTTTGTTTATTTTCTTTGCCGAGTGCCCTGTCTCTGGCACTCGGCAAAGACCCCCTTTGCCGAGTGCCAGGTCTGGCACTCGGCAAAGATTTTTTTTTATTTTTGCTCCCAGATTTTTTCGTTAGAGTTGCTATAGTGCTTTAAAGTACATGTTAAAATTTGGTTGAATTTTGTGACTTTTTACTATATTTTTAGAATTATTTTTGTTTTGTTGATTTATTTCGCAAAAAGCAAGTTTGAACTGCAGGTGCATCGAATAATGAAATCTAATCATTCGAAAAATGATTGTCATGCTAGTGAGTGTGTTTTGAGGCCGTATCCAGGAACTTGCGGGATATTTTTCACATCTTGTTAACGAAACATGAGGACAAAGTTGCGGCCAAAGTGTTTTTAAATTGTATAAAATTCAAACGAATTCAGAAAATCACGAAACTTGTGGATGCATCGTTATATAGCATGTGGAGCCTATGGTAAAAATTTGAAAAAGTTTCATGCACGTTGTCACGCGCGATGCCCCGGCGCCCCGCCCCGCGCCGCCGCTGCACGCGTGCTGCCCCGACGCCGGCATCAAGCCCCGCCCCGACCCTCCCCGCCGCTGATTTGCGCCGCGCCGCGTCCGGCCCCACTTCCCGCCGCCGCGACCGGCGAAGAGCGCCGCACCCGGCCCTACCGGCCGTTGCCCCGCCGCTCCCCGCCCCGTCACGCCCCACCGAACGACCGATGCAGAAGGAGAAAGAAGGGGGAGAGGAAGGAGGAAGGAGAGGAAGGAGGAAGGGAGGAAGGAGAGGAAGGAGAGGAAGAAGGAGAGGAAGAAGAGTAGAAGGAGGAGGAGGCCGGGAGGAGAGGAAAGAGGAGGAGAAGGGGAGGAGAAGAAGGAGGAGGCTAGGAGGAGAGGAAAGAGGAGGTTGCCTTCCCGTTCCGTTCCCGGCGCCATCTTCCCCGTGTTCCCGTCTCGTCGACGCCTCTGCCGCCAAGGTATAATGATGTGCCATTGTGATTGTCGGCCTTTGAGTCGTTGTGATTGTCGGCCTTCGAGCCGTTGTGATTGTCGGCCTTCGTGCCGTTGTTTTTTGCAGGTTTTGGAAACCTCCCCATGTAGGGGAGGTGCTGCCAAAATTTAGAATTGACCCAAATCTATTTGTTTTTCATGCAGGTGAAGGAACTGTCTGAGCGGAGCCGGAGCACCTTGGCTACACCGATCGTCTTCATCAGCATTGTGGGTCTGCTTGCACCGCGTTGCCTCGCCACTGCACCGACTCACCACCGCCCCGCTAGCCTGACTCCACCGACACCCTAGGTATAACCCCTCTTTTGCGTACCTTGGTCGTAGATCGCGTAACCAAGTTAGGCGTCTCCCGTCCGAAAGAGATATGGTTGGTGGTATACATATCTACGACCGTATCTTTTTCAGATTATCCACGTTATTTGGACAGCCCACGGATGCGTAGATGAGTTTAGTTTCCATGGTCCGCTCCGATCCGAGACAGGGTTTCGGCATTACCTCCCCGTTGTTCTTCGGATACACACTCTCCCTGCCAGGACGTGTATCGGGAGAACAGCGGGGAGGTGCTGCCGAAATTATGTCTGGGATAGGAGCAAACCATGGTAACTAACCTCATCTACGCATCCGTGGGTGGGATTAGGACCTATCCTCACCTATTAGACAGTATGAAAGTCGTGTAGATGTAGTTGATGGTTGCATTACTCGCTGGCATTTTAGAGGATGGATGACCGTTAGTGGATGTACACGGGCTGGAAAAGTCACATGGTGTACACAGATGAATGGTTTTGCAAGACCGAGGCTTTTTTGAACAAGGCATTTGGCAAGGCTTCGTCATCACATCTGCTAGAGCCGTGTCCCTGCTCCAAATGTGCAAACAGGAGAAGGATAAATAGGGTCGACATGGGTAAACATCTTGTGAAGAATGGATATATGCCGGGCTACACCCGGTGGATCTACCATGGTGAAGCCCATCGTACGAGAGAGGAGGTGGTGAGACCACGCGTCGAAGCTTTTGATGATGATGCCGGTACCGCACTTGTTAGATGATGTTCACCAAGCACTTTCGGCGTTGATGAACGCGAGAAGGAGGAGATGGAGGCAGCCACAAAGGCTTTCTATGAGATGATGAACTCGCTCTCGAAGCCCTTTATGATCGATCCTCGGTGTCTCGAACTTGACGCCATTGGACGCTTGATGGCGTTGAAGTCCGAGTTAAACATCGGTCGAGACAACTTCGATAAGATGTTGATCGTGATTGGCACCACTTCCTTCGGAGGGCCACATTACGCCAAAGAGCATGTATGATTCACGAAGCTCCTTCGGGCACTAAGATGCCGTATGAGTAGATACATGCTTGTCCGGAAGGGTGCGTCCTATTCGGAAAGAACATGTGGACGCAAAGTATCGTCCAAAGTGTGAATCGTCTAGGTACACGGAGATGACTACGGTGATGGTCGGAAGAGTCGAGACAGCAGTCCCCAAAGAAAGATCGTCTGGCGCCTACATTCCTATCGAGGATCCAATGGCTATTCATGAACGAGGAATCCGTGAAACAGATGACATGGCACAAAAATGGAAAACGGTACAGTCCGGAGAAGATGGTACATCCAGCCGATGGTGAAGCATGGAAACACTTCGATGACATATATCATGAAAAAGCTAGAGAGGCTCGTAATGTACGTGTTGCGTTGGCAACAGACGGGTTCAATCCTTATGGAATGATGGCTGCCCCATACACATGTTGGCCCGTGTTCGTTAGCCCCCTCAATCTCCCCCCCGGTGTCTCCTTTGAACGACATAACATATTCTTATCGTTGATAATTCCTGGACACCCGAGGAGTAATATGGGTGTGTTCATGGAGCCGGTGATTGATGAATTGATCCATGCTTGGGAGGTAGGGGTATGGACATACGACAGAGCTACAAAGACAAGCTTCAAAATGCATGTTTGGTACCAGTACTCCATGCATGACTTCCTGGCGTATGGGTTATTCAGCGGTTGGTGTGTTCACGGGAAGTTCCCATGCCAAGTATGCAAGGAAGCTTTGAGGTTCATCTGGTTACGGAAGGGTGGCAAGTATTCGTCGTTCGACGCACATCGGCAATTCCTCCCTTCTGAGCATCCATTCAGACAAGACATCAAGAATTTTACGAAAGGTGTCGTAGTGACAGACCCTCCACCGCGTTTGATGACTAGTGCTGAGGTTCATGCGCATATAGATGCTCTCGTGTCCGCTCCAGATGGTGGGTTTGTGGGATATGGTGAGCAACATATGTGGACACATAAGTCAGGCTTGACGAGGCTCCCCTATTTTGATGACCTTCTTCTGCCACATAACATCGATGTAATGCACACCGAGAAGAATGTCGCCGAGGCACTTTGGGGAACACTCATGGATACTGAAAAGTCTAAGGACAACACTAAGGCTAGAGTGGACCTGGCAACGTTATGTGATAGACCAAAGCAAGAGATGCAGCCTCCTAGAGGCAACAAGACATGGAGGCGGCCTAAGGTTGATTTCGTCTTGACCAGGGATCAGAGGAGGGAAGTACTTCAATGGATCCAAACGCTAATGTTCCCTGATGGGTATGCAACGAATCTGAGGAGGGGAGTCAACTTAGGCACTCTGCGAGTCAACGGGATGAAGAGTCATGACTTCCACATCTGGATTGAGCGGCTTCTTCCAGCGATGGTTCGAGGCTATGTCCCTGATCATATATGGCAAGTGCTTGTAGAGTTGAGCTATTTCTTTCGCCAGCTTTGTGCAAAGGAGCTTGACCGGTCCGTCGTTCATGACTTGGAAAAAGCGGCACCTGTGTTGGTTTATAAGTTGGAGAAGATCTTTCCACCCGGCTTCTTCTTGCCGATGCAGCATTTGATTGTGCACCTCCCCTATGAGGCACGTATGGGGGGCCCGTGCAGGCCCGGTGGTGCTATCCAATCGAGAGATGTCTGAAGACTGTTCAAACAAAATATAGAAATAAGGCCAAAATTGAGGCTTCCATTGCAGAGGAAACCATTAGGGAGGAGGTGGGAACCTTCACACAGAAATACTACAAACCGAACCTCCTTCCTAGCGTGCATAATCCACCCCCTCGTTACAATGCTGGCGAAAATGAATCGAAGCTCAGCCTTTTCCCAAGGGCAGCTCAGAAGCGCAAGTGCATCGACCACTAAGCAATTGAAAAATGAAGAGTGGCGCAGTATCATGCTGTATGTGTTGACCAACCTTGTCAAGGTGCAGCCGTTCATTGGGTAAGTTCTCAACCCCCTTGTTTCGATACGCCGTCACACTATTTCGCATCCAAACCCCTTATTTCTCTTTGGTACAGGGAATTCACTCGTCAAACCTAGCAAGGACGAAGGGATCCAACCCTGTAGGAAACTGATACCCTTCTTTCAAAGGGTGCTGGACCAGGGAGGCCCGATTTCATTTCTTGGTTCAAACGGAAGGCCCAAACTGATGTTACTATAAGTGACGAGTTAAGACAGGTTGCAAACGGCTGTGCCATTAGGGTCAAGTCATTTAACGGCTACAACGTGAATGGATATCGCTTTCAAACAACATGCTACGAGCAGAGTCGGCCCAATCGAAAGACCACAAATAGCGGAGTTTTAACACCAGGCACTGATGAGGTCCAATATTATGGAAGAATTGAGGAAATCTATGAACTTTCATTTCATGGTTCCAAAGCTCTTAATCCTATCATATTCAAATGCCACTGGTTTGATCCTGGAGCAACGAGACGGACCCCTAATCTTGGGCTAGTGGAGATTCAACCAGATTTCGTCTACCTAGGAAAAGATGTCTATATTGTGGCTCAACAGGCCTACCAGGTGTATTATATGCCATACGCGTGCCAAGACGAAGAGCTTAAGGGTTGGGCTATTGTGCACAAGGTATCACCACATGGTAAACTACCTGCCCCAAACGATAAAGATTACAACTTCAATCCAAGCACATATGAGGGAGAGTTCTTTCAAGAAGAGGGGCTACAAGGAAGCTTTGTGATAGACTTAACCGAAGCGATAGAAATGGAAGTAGACAATGAAAGGGTTGATGATGAGGATGCTGGAGATGAGGTCCAAAATGTGGATGACCTACAAATGCTTGAGCGATTACGTTTAGGCAATGACAATGAAGACAACATTCCTCCTTCAATTAGTGTTGATGATTTGGACAATGTTGATAGCGATGATGAGACCTACGATCCAGCTAATCCAAATAATGATGATTATTTCTAATAAATGTAATACTAAAGTTGATTATCATTTTGCATCTATTTCTAATTAAGTGTTTTGTAAGCATGAATATTATTTCTAATACATGTAATACTTTTCTTTTTTTCAGGTGATTCAACAAAGATGGCGGGTGGGCGTCACAGGCCCGTCAGGTCGCTTTACCAAGCGGGGGAGGAGGCCGAGGGGTCGGACGCGAGGAGGAGGAGGAACCCGAGGAGCAAGAGGCCCCCAACACGTCTCCAGGTGTCGGAGGAGGCGGAGCCGGTGACGCCCGTGGAGAGGGCGCACGAGGAGGAGGAGGAGGAGGAGGCGCCCTTTGACGAGCAGGAGGCATTGGCGGGAGGCACGGGTTCCTCTTCCTCTACTCCGAGGGTGTACCTGCGAGGTCCCGCGAGCCTCCCTGCTTTTCCGCTTCCTCACCGTCGCCCAGTGATTCTCCCTGAAGGGCAAAAGTAAGTAAACTTGACATTTTATTTGCCCCTACTTCATATGATAAGTTCAAACAAAGATGAACTGCTAATTTTTCTTAATCACATGTGCAGGAACTGGGTGGTTGTGTATGGTGCTGGTGCACGCACCCCCAATGGCATCTTGGGTCTTCTGTGCAGGCAACACTACCCCGGCGTCGTCACGTACAAGAACAACACGTTGGTGGCCTGTTCGTTTGACCACTACACCATCGCCGCTGATACGGAGCCGTACCACAACAAGGCAGCACGGGTCATTGGGGAGTCTGGGTAAGTCTCCTCGCATAGCATTGTTTCTTTCATTGAACTTTTTCTTTAAAAAATATCCATACAAATATCGTGTTTGTCCGTAGGCTTATTTCAAATGCGAGGAGGGATTTGAGGGCAGGAAGGATCAGGTGGCGACCAAAGCCTGCAAAAAGCTCGTCGTCGACATGATTCACGAGGCAAAGATCCATGCCGTTGTCACCTACTATGGGTCAAAGCTTGGACAGAGGGTCAAAAAGGCCGGCCTTGAAACCATGGACTGACACAGGAGCGAGACATTGAGGTACATGAGAACATCCAGATTGATTCGTTTTGAGAATAAGTAGGTTTAATTCGATCATCTTATATGTCAATTACCGGATGACATGCGGATGATTCCACAGTGTTGCGGATCGTATCCCGAGGCGTGGGAGAAGATCGTGGACAAGCGGTTTACGAGAGGTATGGCTCGACGCTGTACGCCGCAAGGGAACGGCGTTTGGAGATGCAAGGACCAAGACACCATCAAGGCAAACAAACCTCGCCGGATCTGAGAGCGCATGGGTACATGAATTCATTTATCTATTCGATGCTCAATTATGACCGATTTCTAATCTTCTTGATGTCTTTCTCGTAGAGGGCGGCACATCAAGGCCAGGAGTGCTCGGACTTCCAGGCATGGTGCATGTCCCACAAGGGAAAGGCGACGTCCGACGTCTCCTTTAGCCTGGAGGATGGGCCCCAGAGTACCTTTAACCCGAACGCGTCCACACCGCATCGGCGAGTACACGTCGGCGGCAAGGTCGATCCATGGGCGGACTTGACCCGTGCACGCAGGAGATTGATACTGAGCTCGTCATGAGGTTGGGAGGAGGAAGAAGCGCGGCCGCATGTGGATTGCCGATGGCACAATCGACTCGACCACCGTGTCCCCGACCTCTCCACGATCCGAGCCCGAGCACGAGCGAGAGCTCAGCCATCGCCACGGGCCGACCGTTGCCGTTGCCAAAATGGTCGGCGTCCTCGAGGTAATTTTAGTTTGACTCGTCGTATATTGACTTTTACACACCGTAATTAGCTATGCATTCTTGAAACATTGGAGTGAAATGTTGCGGGCCCGGCTCGAAGAAGAAGCTCGGCAGACATCAAGAGCTGCGGCAGCGCACTGATGTCCCAGTCGTCGACCTATGAGAGTAGGTTGACGGGCATCACGGAGACCTATGAGACTCGGTTGTCGAGCATCACGGGCTTTCTTCAAAGCCTTGGGCAACATACGGGTCTTCTTTGTGCCACCGAGCTGCTTTCGCTCCACCACCTCCACCGCAGCCTCACCACGGATGGACCTACACCGTGAGTATGAAAGTTAATTGTAGTCTCTTACATGCAAGTAATTTCTAATTAGCTAGCCAAGTACATGTCTAACACATAGAATATATACTCCTTTATGCAGCCTCGTTGGTATGGGTTCCAATAATCCGCCTAATCGTCGAGATCCGTGACGATCACCGCCCGATCAAAGGCGTGTTTGGTAATGAGTTTGAACTTGTCCATGTTCATGGAATTGTGGTAATAAACTGGATGTTAGATGATGAACAACTTTTGAACTTGTGAATTTCGATGTGATATATTCGAGACACTTATGTTTGTGACTTCTAAATGGTGTTTGTGATATGTAAGTGATGAATGTGTGATAATGGGATGGATGTGTGATGAATGTCATGGATTTGAAGAATGTGATGAATATCTCGTGAAATTTTCTGTTTGAATGTGTGATGGAAGTGTTGGAATGTAAAAACAAGAAAAAATAGGCAATTATAGGCGCTTTGCTTCGAGTGCACACTCGGCAAAGGCCTCTTTTACCAAGTGCAACGCATCTAACTTTTCGGCAAAGTCGGCAAAAACTAGAGGAAAACACCAGATTTCCCGACTTTGCCGAGTGTAATGGCAAGGACACTTTCGGCAAAGCTGGGCTCTTCTTGAAAGTGTCGGGGCCGGCACTTTCGGCAAAGGGGGAAAACTTTGCCGAGTGTCACCGCAGACACTCGGCAAACAATTTCGGGAAAAAAATATATAAATTCTTTGCCGAGTGTCGTACTTGAGACACTCGGCAAAGCAACCGTCATGATAGCGCACCGTTAACGGCTACTTTTCTTCACCGAGTGTCCGATCGACACTCGGCAAAGGCTTTGCCGAGTGCCCGACAAATGACACTCGGCAAAGAAGGCTTTGCCGACTTTTTTTCTCCGAGTGGCCTATGCCGAGTCAGCGCTTGGCAAAGCCTTTGCCGAGTGTTTTTAGGTCTTTGCTGAGTGCCGTAGGCACTCGGCAAAGTCCCTGTTTCCAGTAGTGAATAAAGAGAGTAACAACTGAAATAGTCCCTCCCTCCAATTAGTGAGGCGTAAGGTGGCTTTTTGTCAAGCTCTTTATTTTGTCTAAAAATCACTTAACGAAATGAATACTCTACTGGCATATAACGTTGGAGCGTGGGCTAGCAGCGATAGGGGGCTAAATTGATTGTTTCAATGTCAAAAAAGAGGAAGCCCAGGAGCTTAGCCCAGGAGCAAGAGATCTATGGGCCTTCAAATTCCTATCAGATA
Organism: Miscanthus lutarioriparius; assembly: GCA_904845875.1. Lineage (NCBI taxonomy): Eukaryota > Viridiplantae > Streptophyta > Magnoliopsida > Poales > Poaceae > Miscanthus > Miscanthus lutarioriparius. Next base: position 115,135,216 of record CAJGYO010000009.1, on the reverse strand, counting down.
GGGGGAGGCCCATTTTCACCTAAATGATAATTTTAGTTTGCACCAACACTAAAGATTTTGAATTTATTCACTATATTGAAGAATTAATTATGAAAGTACTGGAGTTTTATTTTATAAAAATATAGAGCTAAAAAATAAATTATTTGGTATTGATATGTCATATACTAGGAATGTTACATCAAAAGGTATAAATTTATCTAAAGTAATAACTTATAAATTTATCAATAAAGTATAATATAATTCAAAAATAAATTGCAAGTGTCATTGTACCTGGTTTATAATGGTACTTGATTTTTTTTGAGAAGATGTAATGATACTTGATAAACTATTAAAATGAGTTGTTACGGGCTCTGCAACACATCACAACCGAGTCATAATAAGGCATTTAAAAAACTGAGCAAACCAAGGATCGCTGTTACAGGATTCTTAAATTCTCTTATCCTCAAGCCTCTTTCTATCAATAAGAACCAACAATAATACGAAATATTCACTATTCTAATTAGTAATCATGCCCAAACTTTCGCCGCCATCAGATAAAAGAAGATGTGCTTAGTCAGCAACGCCTGGCGTTGCATTCGAGCATGACATATTTACATAAGGGGCAGAACAATGCATCAGCTACAAACATTGGTTCAGATGCATTTTGCATTCGCGGATGCAGTGTTTTGCACTGCCTGGATCATCTGACCGACCTGAACACACGGCCTCCAACCACGAACAGTTTTGAGCAAGAATGCATCTACCAGCTTCGCCACAACAGGCATGCTCCAAGAAGGTAGTTCAAGCTCATGCACCATCTCTGTAGCCACCGAAAGACTTGTATCATTCTCCAGGTCAAATGCGAACTCGACGTTCTTACATTTACCTGTACAAGGCCAAAAGAATAAAAACGCAGCGTCAGTGCATGGTACAAATGGAGATATGTGAATCCAAAGATGATATTTTGATGCTTGTAATTACCATTGGGGACAGGAATCCTTAGTAATAACTTGACAGGGTTGCTACCACTCATATCTCCTTCCAATACAAATCCACCCCTTCGAAGCACTAGGCTGAAAGACCCCTTCCCGTTATCAACAGTTCCATTTGGTAGCAAAGATACAAAAATGGGTGTGGCTTCAAGATCCAGATCCAAATTTGGCGGGAATGCTATTGGTTCTTGCACAGGATTAGAGGTTTTATTATCATTGATGATGATGTCATCTTTCATGAGAAAAGGGCTCTTCAAGAGCTCACTTGCTGGCAATCTATCAGCTGCTGAAGCTAGGCAGCTCTCTATGAAACTTCTTACTTCAGCATCTTTGACCTTGGAGAGAGCAACTGGTTTTATACCCTGCAATTATACCATTATAGCACCATTCATATACAACAAAAAGGAACTATCTGGATACTTGCTAGCGAACTCTTGAAGTTGACAAGTACTATCTAAGTAATAGGTCACTTACTTCAGAAATCTTCTTGTATATCTGAACAAAGCCCTGACATTCACAGTAAGGGCACTCACCAGTCACCATCTCAAGCATACACATGCCGAAAGAGTATATATCCACCAACTCATTGTAGTTTTCACCAAAGAGCTCTGGTGCCATGAATTCTAAGGTGCCTGTGTTTCAGGTTAAATGTTACCCATAACCATATCAAGCTCACCACATATCACGTTTGTTTTCATAAATATGTGGCAGTGTGGCCTGTAGAAAACCGTACCTTGTATACTCTGTGTTTTCCTCTCTTGCATGACCATTGCCAAACCGAAGTCCCCAATCTTAACCTTCCCATGGTTCCCATTGATGAAAATGTTGTCACACTTCAAGTCCCTGTGTATGATTGGTGGCTTCTGGCTGTGCAGATAGGCTAGCCCTGTCAGTATCTGTTTGGCCCATCGCCTCATTGCCTTCATGTCAACTTTCTTGTGCTTCGTACGGTACCTAACCACACCACAACAATAGATCATTGAAGGGGATGGTGAAGCTAGCTACTTCTGTACAGCTGTTTCCCTTCTGAATGGAAAGGAAAAGCAACCAACTTTGTATTTCTTTTAGTTCCCTGAAAAGTGAAAACTAAAATTACCAATAAACTATTCAGATTTTAAATTTGAAAAAGAAATAGTTATTCAGATTTTGTTTGCCGTTGGTAAATAACTGAACATTCACCATGCCACAAAAGACGGTACAAGGTACAAAGAATAAAATGTATCAAACTCCATCAGTAGCAGCACATACGAGGAGGGGCTATGTTATAATGTTATATTCACATACTCTCTCAAGTTGCCGGACGTGAACAGCTCAGTGATGAGATTGACGGTCCTTTTCTTGTTGTCGACCCATGAGGCGTAGAGCTTGAGTATGTGCTTGTGCTGGAGCGACCGCAGCAGCTGGATCTCCGTCTTGAGCCGCTGCAGCTCCTTGGGGGATCCCATGGTCCGGTCGTTTATCTCCACTTTAGCCCATGCCACCTCGATGCCTTCCACCACGTCGAATCCTTTGTAGCTGCCACCAAATTGATCACGTGAATCAACAAACACAAGCAATAATTCCCACTTTCTTCATATTTTTTTTAAAAAAAGAAGCTGGCATTCAAGGCTCAATCTTTGTGATTTCTCGAATATCCACTCAGAAATTCAGGAAACTAGTTGCTGTCAGTTAATTTGCTACTGGATTACTGCATAAACAGCTGAGTAGAGGGAAGGGAGGTACACTGTCTTGAAGGCCCCTGATCCCACGACCTCCTTGTACTGCAATGCACGCACGAAACCGCAGAGATCAGGCAGAAAGATCTATTTTTTTCAGACGAATTCGCAGCGCAGGATGCAATCAAGATTCAAAATTCAGGAACTGAAAGCCCCCCGTGCTAAAAGGCGATGAACCCACCCAGCAACCCGACCAGACTAAACAACATGTCGACATTAGCAGCAGACGCGAAGGGACGGCGGACGGACCGCGCAGCACGTACCCGGAAGTAGCGGCCGGTGGGGTCGACCTCGTCGACGTCGGGGTCGTCCACCTCGTCGGGCGGCTCCGCCTGCTCGCCGCCGGACAAATCAGGATCCGGAGCCATCGCGCCGGCGAGCTCCTCCGCCCGCGAGATCAGAAGTCGAGCCGGCGATGGATCGACGAGCCCTAACTGATTAAGCAGCGCGAGAGACGGCGTGCGAGCGCGACGAGTCTGAACTCTGAACTACTCTTGTGAACTCAAAACACTTTGTTTCAAGTTCCACGGGCACCGCGCCGCGGGTGTTTAGGAGCGGGGTCACGTGAGGCTGCTGATGGGCCCGGAGACATGGTGGGAATTGATCATGGACGTGATAGGCATCCACGTGGAAGATCAGATATACTCAGATAAGGATTTCCACTTTCCGTAGATAAAATATTCAAGTAGGGAAACAAGTTTCAGATAAGGATCTCCTTAAATATTCAGATACAGATTTTGCGCGAGTCTAGTGCATAAGAGCAAAGGATTCACGGCAGCAATTTTATTGAATTTCCCATATTATTTTCTCACCCCAATTCATGTTAATTTGGCCAAGAACAAGATACTTTGCCGAGCTGAAGGGGGTCGACGATCTCCTGCTTGCTTGATTTGCAGTTGATACCGGTACACCAGTAAATCACATATGCTTTGAGTTTGCATGCTGCCATTTTGTCAATAGAAGGAAAAAAATATGCTTTGAGTTTGCGTGCTCCCATTTTGTAAATCTATCTCTATATCTATACCTCTATGATAAAGAGGCAAAATTTCCTACACTTTTTTTGGTCCATTTGTTTTGGTCTGACCCTCCCTAACGACTTCTATCCATGATCTATTCATATTGGATGGGTCCACTACCGGAGACGGCTTATTTGCCGAGTGTCCCACACTTTGCCGAGTGCTTTTTATCGGGCACTCGGCAAAGAGGCTGTTTACCGAGTGCCAGAGATAAAGCACTCGGCAAACAACTGACACTCGGCAAAGAGGTGGTTTGCCGAGTGCCGAGCACTCAGCAAATAATAACACTCGGCAAAACTGGCTTTGCCGAGTGTTATTCTCCTGACACTCAGCAAAGGGCCGCCGCCATTAACGGCCGGCAGCCGCCGTTAACCCTTTGTCGAGTGTCTTCTTCTAACACTCGGCAAAGTGGTGATTTGTCGAGTGTCATTTTTTTGGCACTCGGCAAAGCGGTTATTTGCCGACACTCGGCAAACCATATATTTTTTTTCACTTTTGACCTCTAAACTTTTTCTGCAGTCCTCATACAATACCTGGTGCTCCATGTTCCAATGTGGCACATTTCTCGGACTTTTTCTATATTTCTTTAATTTATTTCATTTAATTGAATTTTCTTAGATAATTCAAATTATAACTGCTAGTCATTAGAATAATGAAAAAATGAATGGAAAATGATATTCATGTTTTTTAGTATAATGTGAGGCCCTATCCAGGACCAGACCACCAATTTCGAACATCTTGTTCACGAAACATGACCACGAAATCGCGGTCGAGTTGTTTTTAAATTCTATAAAAAGCAAAGGAAGTCCGAAAATCATGAAACTTGTCAAGATATCATATGTGGAGGCTGTGATAAAAATTTGAGAAGGTTTCACGCAAGTTGTCACGTACGATGCTTGCAAACCGAAGAATCTCCGAAGAAGTTTCATGATTTCGTGAAGAGGCCGACAAGGTGGTAAGCATCGTACGTGACAATTTGCGCGAATCCTTCTCAAATTTTTATCACAGCCTCCACATATGATATCATGACATCTTGAAAAGTTTCATGATTTTCGGACTTCGTTTGCTTTTTATAGAATTTAAAAACAACTCGACCGCGAGTTTGTGGTCATGTTTCGTGAACAAGATGTTCGAAATTGGTGGTCTGGTCCTGGATACGGCCTCACATTATACTAAATAACATGAATATCATTTTTTGATTCATTTTTTTCATTATTTGAATGACTAGCAGTAATAATTTGAATTATCAAAGAAAATTCAATTAAATGAAATTAATTAAAGAAATATAGAAAAAGTCCGAGAAATGTGCCACATTGGAACATGGAGTACCAGGTATTGTATGAGAACTGCAGAAAAAGTTTGGAGGTCAAAAATGAAAAAATATGGTTTGCCGAGTGTCATAAAATAACACTCGGCAAGTGTCATAAAATGACACTCGGCAAATAACCGCTTTGCCGAGTGCCAGGACGTATGGCACTCGGCAAAGATTTTTTAAAAAAAATTTAAAAACCCCTCTTTGCCGAGTGCCAGTCCGGGGGCACTCGGCAAAGATTTTTTTTAAAAAACCCCTCTTTGCAGAGTGCCAGGCCAGGTGGCACTCGGGAAAGAATTAAAAAAATTAAAAAAAAAAACTTTGTTGAGTGCCAGATCGGGGGCACTCGGCAAAGGGGGGATTTAACCTCTAGGCCCAGCCGGCCCACACACACAAGCACACGCACGCCACAGCTTGCCCAAGCCCGCCGCCACTGCTGCCAGTATCATCGCCACCGCCCCGCCCACGCCAAGGCCACCTTGGAGGAGGAGAAAGAGAGGAGAGGAGGAAGAAGGAGGAAGAAGGAGGAAGAGGAGGAGGAAGAAGGAGGAAGGAGGAAGAAGGAGGGGGAGGAGGAGGTGCCCCAACCGTCGTTGCCATGTCCCCGGCGCTTCCCCAGCCATCGCCTTGTCCACCGGCGCCCTGGCCCCTTCACCACTGCCGCCCTACGATGCCCACTAGGTATGCCCTACCGTCATCGTCGTAGTAGTATTACTAGTAGTTGCGGTAGTAGTAGTGGTAGAGTAGTAGTGGTGGTAGTCATAGGAGTCGTAGGAGTGGTTGTGACATTGTTATATATATGTGGTTGGATATAATCTTGTGCATGTCGGCCATCGTGCCGTTCATATATATGTGCATGTCGGCCATCGTGCCGTTAGTTTTCTTGCAGGTTTTGAAAACCTCACCATGAAGGGGAGGTGCTGCCGAAATTTTGTATTGATAGTTTTATGTTTCTTTTTTTGCAGAGAAGAGCCCGTCGGAGCGGAGCCGGAGTACCTCGGCGACCACGATTGCCTTCCTCGCCGCTGTGGGTCTGCCTGCACCGCGTCGCCTCGCCACTGCACCGACCCACCACGGCCCCGCTAGCCTGACTCCACCGCCACCCTAGGTATAACACCTATTTCCGTATCATGGTCGTAGATCACGTAACCCAGTTAGGCGTCTCCTGTTCAAAGGAGATACAGTTGGAAATACGTAGATATTTCCATATCTAAAACCGTATCTGTTTCGAATTGTTCACGTTTTTTGGACAGCCCGCGGATGCGTAGATGGGGTTAGTTTCCATGGTCTGCTCCGATCCAAGATAGAGTTTCGGTATCATCTCCCTATTGTTCTCTGGATACACACTCTCCCTGGCAGGACGTGTATTTGGAGAACAGCAGGGAGGTGCCGCCGAAATTCTGTCTCGGATAGGAGTAGAGCATGGAAACTAACCCCACCTACGCATCCTCGCGTGGGATTAGGACCTATCCTTACCTATTAGATAGTAGGAACATCATGTAGATGCAATTGATGTTTATATTACTCGCCGCTATATATGTTAGAGGATGGAGAACCGTGAGTGGATGTACATGGGCCGCGCAAATCAGGGTCAGGTCACCAATGAATGGATCGACAAGACTGATGCTTTCTTGGAACGGGCATTTGGCGTGGCTACTAAAGGAGCGAGTAAAATTTGCTGTCCCTGCAGCAAATGTGCAAACAGGAAAAGACAAACGAAGAAGGTCATGGGGGAACATCTTTGGAAGAATGGATTTACGGCAGACTATACCCGGTGGGTCTACCATGGTGAAGCCGATCGTATGAGAGAGGAGGTGGTGAGACCACGCGTCGAGGATTATGATGCCGATTGTTACAATGCTAGCGAAAATGAATCGAACCTCAGCCTTTTCCGAGGGCAACTCAGAAGCGCAAGTGCATCGACCCCCAAGACCTTGAATCATGAAGAGTGACGCCATATCATGCTATACGTGTTGACCAACCTTGACGAAGTGGCACCGTACATGCAGTAAGTTCTCAACGAACTTGTTAAATACGCCGTCACTATTCTGCATCTAACCCCCTTGTTTCTCATTGGTACAGGGAATTTCTTCATAAATTCTGGCATCAATCAAGGGATCCTACCCCGCAGCAGGTAGATACCCTTCTTACACAGGGTGCGGGAAATGGAATACCCGATTTCATTTCTTGGTTCAAACGGAAGGTACCATATAATTTAGCTCGTACTAATTTTGACATTCCAAGTTACTCGTACGTGCGAATAATATAACAATGTATCCTGCTTGAGCTTGCAGGGACAGAGGGATGCGTCTATGCGTGCCGAGTTGAGATAGGTTGTCGATGGCTTTGCCTATAGGGTCAAGTCATTTTCCGGTATGACGTGAATGGATATCGCTTTCGCACAACAAGCTATGAGCAGAGTCGGCCCAATCGAAGAACCACAAGTTCCGGAGTTTTTACACCCGACGTTGATGAGGTCAAGTATTATGGAAGAATTGAAGAAATATACGAACTCAAGTTTCATGGTTCCAAACCTTTTAATCCCATCATATTCAAATGCCATTGGTTTGATCCTGAAGTAACGAGATAGACATATTCTAATCTTGGGCTAGTCAAAATTCGATAGGATTCCGTCTTACCAGGAGACAATGTCTATATTGTGGCCCAACAGCCCACGCAAGTTTATTATCTCCCATATGCATGTCAAACCTAAAGTCATCTTAAGGGTTGGGATATTGTGCATAGGGTATCGCCACATGGTAAAGTGCCTATCCCAAACGATGAAGATTACAACTTAGACCCAAACACATATGACGGAGAGTTCTTTCAAGAAGAGGGACTAGAAGGGAGATTTGAGATAGACTTAACTGAAGTGATCGGAATGGAAGTAGACAATGAAACAGTTATTGAAGAGGACGCTGGAGATGAGGTGCAAAATGTGAAGGACTTACAAATGCTTGAGCGATTACATTTAGACAATGACAATGGCAACATTGCTCATTTGGATAGTGTTGATTATTTCAACATGATTGATAGTGATGATGAGACTTATGATCCAACTAATCCCGATCATGAAGATTATTTCTACTATGTTATTTTGTAATTACATTTGTTTATTTTGCATCTCTTTCTAAGTACTTCTTGTTTATCTATGCATATTGGTTTACTCTTTTTAATTGCAGGTGATTGAACAAAGATGGTGGGCGGTGGGATGAGGAAGCTAGGTGATGATACTAGTGGTTGTTAATGATACTTCTATTTGTAATTGTGGTTGTAGATGATGGAGCACTTGGATTACTTGTGAACTTATTTGTGATATATTGTGAGACATGTGACGTTTGTGATATATATGTGGTGTTGGATATCTGTGCTGTTGATGATATATATGTGATGTGGGTGATGTTTGTTATATATATCTTCTGTTTGTTTAGATGGAATGTAAAAAACTAATAAAAAAGACTATTTTCAGTCACTTTGCCGAGTGCAATGGCCATGACACTCAGCAAAGTGACGACCTGGGAACATGCTTTGCCGAGTGCACAGGCCATTACACTCGGCAAACATCACAGATTTGCCGAGTGCCACGGCCAGGCACTCGGCAAAGGTCGCCTGTTTGCCGAGTGTCTTGCCGGTGGCACTCGGCGCAGTGGCTAGCTTTGCCGAGTGTTTGAGTCAACGGCGCTCGGCAAAGAGGCGACCTTTGCCGAGTGCTTGACCTTGACACTCGGCAAAGCCACCGTCACGGTGGCGCTCGCCGTCATGATGACTTTTCTTTGCCGAGTGTCAGATTAGCACTCGGCAAAGAGGTATTTGCCGATCAACTGTTTACCGAGCGCCTTTTGCTGAGTGTAACACTCGGCAAAGGCTTTGTCGAGTGTATATCGGCCTTTGCCGAGTGCCTGAGTCACTCGGCAAAGAAGCCGCCTCCGGTAGTGGTCTCACGATCAAGGACCAAAGCTAAATAAGGTAGAGGTCATTACGGACGTGTTTCTGTCCTGTTTGTAAACGCTTGCTTGAGTTTGAAGTCAGATGGAAGTAAGCCGAAGGACACGCGGAAGCACAAGTCTCCGGTGGAATAAAAAGGTCTAAAACAAATAGAAATAGACTATAGCTTTTAAATTTTATGGAAAGAGTAAAACATATATAGATATGTAACATTTTTGCCCGTTTGCCATGAATATTTGATATTTTTTCTCCGGTTGCAATGTACGGGCATATTTTCCAAAATCTAATGTAAATAAATGTATCTCCAAGCAGTACTTAAGTACCAATGCAATCATGGACGATGGCTGTAACTCAGATATTCAACTCTACATGCATATAGATATTATGAAATTTAAGGTTACAATGTGCCTTACTGTTGGGCCCCCTAATTTAGGGTCCTCTATGCATCATGTATCAGTCCCTGAATCAGTAGTTGATACGCGAACAAGATTGATATAAAAAACCATACTTTTATTGCTAATGGGGAAACACATTACATAGTTCGGGTTACATAGCTTGGGCCACTAGCCTTACATTGTATATCAGAGTTCTATGATAGCGGTCCTATGTCATCGTGACTCCATTCCTACAGGCAACTTGGAGTGCGGACATAACCCTAGACTTATTCCTTAAACGTATTCCTATATCCCAATCACCGGTCCTAGCGTAGCTCCTTCGTGTAGTCGCACGGCTCCATCTTCGGGTATACTCCAATTGTCCCATCCTTGTGCAGTTCTAGATAGCTCCATACTCGTACATTCTACTACTGTCCTATCCTCGCGTATCTCCAATAGTTCTATTCGGGTATGTGCTCCTGTAGCTTTACTCCTAAAAACATAGAATGGAGGGGGTTGAGTATATAAAGTACTCAGCAAGCCCTAAACTTTGAGTGGAGGTGAGGTGGAAGGGGAAGGCTGTATGTGGAGGAGGTTATGGTGGTTAATGTAAAGCAGCAGGGAAAAGTAATTATAGTTATAAGTTGGTCCCTAGCAGAGTATTACCATTCTCACCGGTTCCCAGGGCTAATTATAATTTACCAAATTAGTAATATGCGTCTTACTAGATTATCACCATTTTAAGAGAGTCTAATCATTGGTGATGTCATCCGAGCATCTACCCATTCCAAGGACGTGGCTATTCAAATAGATTCAATAAACTCTATAGAGGTGTACAAATTTCCCCACATGATAGACACAGCTCCTAACCATGTGCGGTGGCAGGAACAGGCCTAACGAGATCCCATACCCGCATGGGTGCTACCCTAGATTTCCATATAACTCTACCACGGCTTATCAGGGGTTGGAAAACACACTGATCTCGGGAGGATACCAAATTGTCCTATCTCATAATCTTGGATGATATCACATCATCACATCATATAATCTCGGACGATACTAAATCATCCCAACATAATAGTGCCGATGATACCAAATCATCAATAATATGGGCTCAAACACGGCCAAACATACAATAACATGGGCTCGAACGCGGCCAAAAATCAAAGGGCTTAATGTGGAGAATCACATAGCAACCACGCCAACCGGACCACAGAAGATCACATAGCATCCATGTCTTCTCCTAATATTCCATTGCCAATACCGGCCTCCTAGTAGAAATTATACTTCGATCTAACGGGGTGTGAGATCAAGTCTGCCCATATAAAAAATGTGGTTGTACGAAATATCTAACTAGGCAAGATGGCCTACGAACCGGTCCTTATGTGACCGAGGCGAGTATCTCCCACAGGAATCCTCAACAGACGATCCTGCCAAGGTAATTTATCTCACATAAATTACCCCTGCTCGCCCCCTGTCGGGGTTTAGTTCAGGTTTACTATTTTTAAGTTCACAATTATTACCCTCAGGTTCATAGAGTTCATCACATATCAAGTTAACCATTACCTTATCACAATACCATAGTCAAACTTATATCATATCAAGATAATTGATCATCCATGTTCACAATATCATAACCGAGCTCATGACCCATTATAATTCCATTAATTCACAAATGAGAGTTTAAGTAATATAAGTTGAGTTTATTAATTAGTGGAGATGGAAGGTGGAGGATTTATGGTGGAGGCTAGCAATATGAGGTGGTGGTAGAAGGGGAGTAGTTAAGGGATGGTAAATGAAGTGGAGGGGAAGGGATAGGTGGGTGTTAGGACTTGCCTCCATTCGTTGATGATCATGTCCTTCTCTGATTCCTGTGTCTCCTGCTCCTATCTTCTGAACTCTATCGGGTTCTCTCCACGTCTTCTATCCTACGTGGTCTAGTTTATTTAGGAATTTTCAGAGAATTTTTTGATGTTAGGAAAATGGTTTTTCACTCCTCCGTGTACACTCTCCAAGTGTACATAGCATTTTCCTCATTGACTGGGTAGCTGACGCGTGGGCCGAGGCTGTGGGGCTTGGCCTGTTGGCACTGTGCTATGTGTGGGATTCTTACTGTGCTGTAGACCTCTCTCTCTCTCTCTCTCTGAGTCTGTGGACCGAGTCCACCAAAGCAAGGAGAAGAGAGAAGAGGGAGTCACGGTGGCTGCCACGTGGGGTCACCATGTCGACGTCGTGAGCCACCGACACATGGCCCATCTCCATCTCCTCACTCAGACGGACGACGACAGCGTTCTGAGTCTGGCCCACCTGCTAGAGAGAGCGAGGGGATGGAAATGGGACGGCGTCGAGACAGCGGCATCAGAAGCGGTGGCGAAGTAGGGCTACGGCCGGGAGTTCACCGGAGTTGACTACGCCAGCGATGTACTTGGCCGGAGCTCGACTCCACTGGGTAGATAGGGCTCCTGGGGCTACGCCGCAGCGCCTGGGGTAGTTGGCGAGAGTTGTGGGTGCCCGGGGTGGCCACGGCAACTTGTCGGAGCAAGTACGGCAGTGCGGTGACAAGCCACTTCCCTTGTGGAGTGTTTTGGCGGGCGAAGCAAGGGTGGCGCATGGTCCCGGTGTGAGCGCGGACTTGTAGAAGCTCGGACGTGCCCTTGTCGCGCCTCGACGACATCGGGTAGCGGCCATGACGGCTCAGTGGCGAGCTGCTCTCGGTGGTGGAGTGATGCAGAGGGATAGAGCAGGCTGGAGCTGGTGGAGGAGGTAGAGGATGGATTGGGAAGCTTGCTAACTAACCTAATCCAACTACGGTGCACTAAAGGAGGTAAGGGAGCAGAGCTTGGTTCCATGGCGGCCATGGCACCCAGATTGGGGAAACCAAGCCAGAGCTCGGGAGAAGGGAGGATAGAGGAGGATAGGATAGAGATGGTGTGTTCCAGACCGAGGCGAAACTAGCTGTAGTGGTGGTTGAAGCGGAGGAGCTCAGGGAAGGCCTATTTATAGGCCGCCAATGTCGGTTCGCCGCCGACAGATATTTTGCCACGCGCCTCGGTTCTGCGCGCGTCACGTTTCCTGTTCGCAAGCGTCCAATCTACTAAGGCGGTTGCGCACAGTTCAATCTTGTCCACCACTAGGCTGGGGAGAAGTAGGGGCCAAGACACCTCCATGGCAGTGGCAACGACCGAGAGCCGGGGAGCTGCCGTGTTGTGAGAGAGGGAGCGCGCGGAGCCACAAAGCTTCATGGGACCAGCGACACTTCAATCTTATCCATCCCGGTGTGGGCGAGGCGGTATCGCGGCTATGGGCTCGAGGTATGTACGCCATCGCGGACAACACGATATTTGCGTCATGGTCTCTAGGTAGGTGTTGGTGTTTCTTAGCGACATCACCAAGGTTGGAGATAGAATCCTTCTCCGGCACCGGTGCCAAAAATGCCTGTTGGTATTTCTTAGCACCGTCACTACATTTAGTAAACCTTAGCGACGCCGCCAAGAAACACCAACTACGATAGCTCTTAACAATTATGGAAAAATATCCGCAAGCGCACGGATATATCATTGTAGCATTTCACCTAGAAGTATTCAGGGTACCGTTATTTATATTTTTCTAAAGGAGGGCAAGGTATAAGTGTATATCATGGATATGAACAAGATTACATACTTGCATTGTAGACCAATAGTTGATGATAGGGGTAAGAACAGAATATTCAGGATAGTGGACACACACTTGGGCCAACCTCAAGGATAAAAGAAAAACAAAGAATAAAAGAATGATACTAAGCGGAGCAGGCATGTTCTAATATAGCCATGCAAAGAATAGCTAATGATCATACAAGTACCATGGTTAGAACTAGAACTAGGCATGAGCTGGGTTGGGAGGCCATCGAGTACTACTCTGCCAGCAACCTCCTGTGACAATTTATACTCCTACACCCTACCCGAACATGGAGGATTACGAGGGATGGATAGGGCTGTCACCACCTATCACCTACCCCTCAACCAAAGAGTAGGAAATGTATTCACTAGTTCCCATGTACCCGGACACCACGCTCGATTACACAGAAACTACCCACATCCCCCCAGGACTCCGATCCTATGGATCGACAAGCATAGGACATGGGCACACCCGAAGGCACGATGAACCGCCACCTCAACTTAGCTCGAATTCCAAGCATACAAGTCATATGAATAGTTAAGCATAAAGTTGTACATGTTAAGATCATAATTGTCAAATTATATTCTAGTTCATATGTCATGATTATAACATGCGAACTATACTCTAATTTAATAGCACTACTATATTGATAGAATCAGAGTAAGACTTTGGAAGAACTCTTCATAGTATTCATACCAAGATATCACTCTTCTTCCAAGGAGCCAAGCCCTCCTTGATAGCTTTGCTGTCTCACAAAAATACTACTACAGTAAAAATACAAGAGGTGGTAGTGAAGTGTGTAACTCCAAATGGTGTGTGTTGAAAGGTGACCACTACCCTCCAACTTATACTAATCGATGGTCGGTTTGGTGCAGGTATTTTTGGAAACCACCGAGAACCGACCAAGCATGCCGCCATGCAACCACCTGCAGAGGATGGGCCTGGGAGGCAGTGGTGGGGGTGCAGGCGCACCCCTGGTGCCGCACCAGGGGTGCGCCCACCCTCGCCACCAACTTCGTGTTGTGGGCTGCTGGCTGGGCCTGGATCATTCCCATGTTGGTGCTTGGACCAATTTTGGCTTGTAGGTGGGCTTTTGCTTGGCTCCTTTGTGCTTTTCTGCTTTACGCTTTCCTGTGTTGAGCCTTTTTATCATATTCCCGTGTATTTCATACGTATGTCCTGCAAAACACTAAGTATCCAATACATGTGGAAATATGTCAATAGTAAATGCATATGTTCCAAAAGTTTATTTATTTCTCCCATTTTGGATGTTAAATGGCGATCGGATTTGATTGTTAAGGACCACCAACAAATCCCCCAAGCTTAACCTTTGCTCATCCTGAGCAAATAGCTAAGTACTTGGTTGTTGATCAGGAGTTGCTACTATGCCGAATATGTTTCATAAGTGCCATGCCTATAACAAAGTATTCTTCCGCAATTCAAATAAGTCAGCATTTTTATCCACCCTTTATCTTGATTCATGTGGGGCGTATAGCTTTTCTAAGTTCTTGGGTGGTTGCAAGATAGAACGGTTATAACAGAATTACCAATCATTCATTCCTTGATTAACCATCTATCCGGAGGTTTTATGAATTTAGCAAAATAAATATAAGTTCCTCAAATTATTCTCTCGATCGCTCAAAGTGTATGAAACCTCACCAAGGCATTTGATGTTTTGCCTTTTCATCCTACCACTAAAAGGCTTTTTGGTGGAGTTTTGGGTAGGTATGAAAGTGGGGCATACTTGCATCACATATTTTGCTAAGTCAAAGACTAGACCTCAAGGAGATGCAAGTCATACACTTTGATCAAGACGTGCAAGTGTGTGGAATTTTTATAACTTTGCTAATTTTAAATATTTTTGGTACTCCTTTGATCATGAATCTTTCTCTTTTTAATGAATGCCTTTTATTTGAAAGTATGGGCTATCGTATTTCTTTGTTTTTCTTTTTTCTTTTCTTCATGCTCTTTTGCATGCATTTTTTTTTCTCTCATGCCTTTTGCATGGATATATTTTTTCTTTTCCTTTTTTTAGCATAGCCCATACTGTTCTTTTGGCATATGAAATTTTTAGAAAGAGAGACTCATGATAAATGGATGGAGTAATTATTTTGGTGGATGAAAAAACTTGTTTTTGCATAACTCAGTGTAAGAGTTAGCATTTTATTTGTGGTTGTACGTGTGTCTTGATCATGGGCGCATGATGAGAATCTCAACAAAGGTCACGACAATTTGACAAAGCTCAATGCTCAAATAAGTAGCATTTGACTAAGGTTTTGTACTTGAATCATGTTATATGGCCTTGGTAGGTATTCATAATCGTCGAGGAACTTTGAATTTTAGCATTTTTAAAATTGAAAAATCCGGATGTCTAGTTTTCCTTAGAATAAAATTATAGCAAAGTCTATTTGTACCATATCATAACTCACAACATCTTAGAAAAGGAGCATGCATTTGCAACCCACAAGTTTTCAAGATTTAGGATAAGACATTTTTAGCCAACAAACTTAAATCTTGGGGAATACTAAGTTACATCCCAGGCACAGATGAATTATAGACAGAGCAACTATACATCATTTCAACTTAGGAGAAACTAAACATTCTTAAAACACATATAAGAGTGAAATTCATATTTTTGGTATTTTTATCATATTTCATTTTTTGGTATTTTTTATTTTTTTGATTTTTAAATGCTAATAAATAAATAAATGCAAAAATTTAAAATACAAAAAATAAAAGATACAAGTTACCTCTACGGGCGCCCTCCCCCAAGTTAGCTTGAGGTCAGTTGCTTGGTGAAGACTCCGAGGTAGGTTATTTTTATTTTATTACATATTTTTGTATGATTTTACTAGTAAGTTTATTCCATGTCTATACTCAGCAGTTTTGGTACAATGATCAAACTAGACATAATGTTGAATTTGATTAATGTAGGCTAGTGAACCTAAGCACCGTGCTTAAATTAAAAAGACTAAGAAGCATGATCGCGCAAGAACCATACATCAAACCAAAACATACTTTGTGTAGAACTAGATTTATTCAAGTGAAGATAATTTGAAAAGAATAAAGTAATTATCAAAATAGATTTTTTACCATGATTTTATGCATTATAATTATCTAAGTTTAGCACTTTTATTTTATAATTATAAAGGATCACTACCGATTTACCTTCGGTAAGGGCTCATTGTTTAAAGTCCAATGAGCAGGACTCTTCTCCTTTTATTTCTTGCTTGAGGATGGTATATCCATGCCCGGAGAAGTGAACATGGATGACTGTACTTTCTTTGGTCTCCACACCATCTTGTTTGATTTAGGTGGTGTGGTGGTGGACTTTGGAGCTTCTTTTTTTTGTTTCCACACTGTTTTCTTTTTTGGTGGTGTGGGAACAACATTCGAATTTCTTCTTTTTGCTTTGGGTTATTCTTCTTCGGTTCTAGCCTCTTTTTATTTTCTTTATTTTTCTTGACAAGGTTGTCTACCAATTGAGGCTGTATTTCAACCTCCTTAATGCCTTGTGGGTTCAGCCCGTACTTGATTCTGATCATGGAGCATTGCTCCTATTGGGGCCAAAAGTCAAACTTTTCTTCTTTGCCATTGATATTGAAGCGGATTTCTCTAGCTCCAACATCAATTTGTGCTCCCGCAGTGCTGAGGAAAGGTCGCCCAAGATTGAGGGGCGATTCCTTTGTTGTTTCCATGTCTAGCACCACAAAGTCAACTGGGACGAAGTAACCCCAGATTTTCATCAGGATATCTTTGGCAATCCATGCCGGGTAGCGGACCATTGAGTCCGCTAGCTAGAGCATCATTGGCTTAGGTGCTAAGTGTGTGAAGTTCAACTTGTCAAACACGACTTTGGGCATCACGCTGATGCTGGCCCCTAAGTCGCACAAGGCATGATCAAATTGCTGGGTGCCAATGGAGCATGTGATGGTAGGGCACCCAGGGTCATTTTTCTTCTTGTTGGTATTTCTTAGCGTAAGCAAAAGAGTGCGCAAGCGCACGGAATTACCGTCGCAACACTTCATCCAGAAGTATTCAGGGTATCTTATTTTCCTAAAGGAACGGATGTGTAAAAGTCTCTTAACTAGTTCACCTAAGATAATGAGAAGAAGGTAGCTCGAGTAGTGAGGTTTTCTAAGGATAGAGATCCTAGGTTAAGATAGCTTTGGTCACTAAAGACTTGCTTCGGGCACCGGAGCACACCTGGTTTGCCAGTCGATCCTGGCCTACAGCTCTGTGTCGAACCCGAAAATGAGGGATTACAAGGGACGGACAGGGCTATCACCACCTGCCGCTTACCCCTTAACCGTAGGGAACGAGGCAAATGAAGATAGCCTCTAGCCTAGACACCATGTCTACGCTATCAACTACTACTCTAGCGCGCATGCAAGGGTTATCCGTCTTTATCAGGGGGCTTCTACTAGAGCATCCATCACAAGGATGAACGACGAACCCACAAGTAAATAATGAACATGGCTAACTAAAGATAGAAGTATAGAACTCACCACCAAAGATAAACACAAACCTTATACTCCAAGTAGTAGTCGGTCCATTGAGGTACAAGTGTAGAGGGAGCCGACAATCCCGGCACTCCTTCTACTTGGTGTACAAGGGTCGCCAAGTACAAGAAGTAGAGGTGGACGACACTCTGAGATTCCTCCAACTCTCACTCACTCACTCACTCCCTTTACTAAATTTAGCTAAAGACTAAAAATAGGAGTGTAGCTCTTCTCATCTTCTCTTCTCTTGCGTTGATGATATGAGGGGAGGGCTCTCCCTCTGTTTATAGCTATCATATGGTCAGTTGTAGAGCATATTCCACGGGATCCTATGTGCAACCGACATGGGGGAGGCACCAGGAGACGCCACATGGAGGTTGGAGGCTGTTGCATGTGCCAGGGGTGCGAGCGCACCCTGGGTACGGGCGCACCCAGGTGTCATCGCCTCGTGACTGCCTTTCGCATGGAGGTTGTATGTTACGCCTGGGCTGTGTCTTTGGAGGTTTTGGCCCAAGTTGGATTTGGTGGGATATGCTTCATGGGCCCTTTTCCTTCTTGTGCCTGCGTAGGATTGAATACGCTTTGTGTGTTTGCGCATTTTCATTACATTTTTCATGTATTCCATGTATGTGTCTTGCAGATGAACAACATGCAAAAACTCATTGAATTCGTTAGTATAAATCCTATTTACTAAGTTTATTGCTCGTTTGGATAGATTTATTGTAAAGGTTGGCGGTTGAAAATATGAGTTAAGGACCTCCAACACTTCTCAGGCAGACGGTTGAGTATAGCAGTGCTACACTCTTCCGTCAGCTTGACAACTTCTGTGGACGGCAATGATTGCTTGTTGTTGATGATATCTTTGATGTATTTTGCGTAGGAAGGTACATGTAAGACGTCCATTAGGGGGCAGTGTTCGCCTAAACGGATTAAACGGTCATTTAAACGGCCAGTAAATGATAAACGGTGGTAAACTGTTTTGTTTAGGAGGTAAACGGAAATTAAACGGTTGTCCGTTTAAACGGTAAAAAAACAGGAAAAAACGGTCTAAACGGAACGGAGATAAACAATATTAAACGGGCTAATTAGCTGTTTAAATGGTTGTTTAGGTGAACATGAGGTAAATCTAGTTCAGTTTTGTATGGATAAATTTGTATACTTAAGTTTATTATATTTATAAATGTGTACACTTGATATGTTACATGCATAAATATCTATATTTGGTTCTTTTCACATGCATAAATATATATACATACCAAAATAATTGATTTTTACTTGGATAAATATGTATAAATGCTAGAATACTTGATTTTTTACATGCACATATATAATTATATGTTTTTTTAAAGTACATAACCGTTTAGACCGTTTAACTTCGTTTAAACATCGTGTAAACAACCTAAATGCTAAACGAAGGGCGACCATGTAAAGACCGTTTACCGTTTAGGAAAACATTGTTAGGGGGACGCTCACATGTATCTTCTCTATCATCTTGACAAAACAAGCAAATTGCTCACCCATGGCTTGTTTTCTTTTTCTTGTTGGAAACGGCAAGTAACTGGTGTCGACGAAGTCTTGCGGTGCCGTTTCCTCCTCCTCTTGATCTTTTTGTGTTTTTGTTGAAGAAGATCCCTCCTCCTGTTGCTCTTGTGCTTTCCCTGCTTTATTGTTAGTGTTTGGTGGATCACGAGTGGACTTACCACACCTCGTGGTCATCGCATTAACTTTTCAAGAGAATTCTTGGGTTGCCCCGGGATCTTCCCTTGATTATTAACGGGAACAACAGCAACAATTTGAGCTAATTGTTTTTCTATCATTTTATTAAAGTTCAATTGATTTTTAACATCGGAAGATAAATCTTCTATTTTTGAGTTAATATTTTCTAGCATTTTGTCATTATAAGTTATCTTTTTAGTGATATTTTCATTAATTTTAGCCTGGCCTAAGACCAAGTCTTTCAAGGAGGGTTGGTTTGAATTGAAATTTGAATTATAATTATTATTACCTCCTTGTGGGTGGGATTGGTTGTTCCACCCATTATTATTTTACTATCGGAACTCGTTGTTGATATATGCTGCATCTTCATGGGTTTCGGGGCAGTCATTCCCTGAATGTCCCATCTCTCCACAGACTTTGCAAGTCATTTGCGAGTCCGTGGCTCGAACGATGGACTTCATGGCTTACTTCTCGTGGGCCCTTTCGTTCAGTCTTTTCAATAACAAGTATATTTATGCAGCAAGCATATCTGCCTCCTTTACGGTATGCATGTCTTTTTGTTGTTTTCTTTCCTCCCCTCGACTCTGATTGGCCACCATCTCTTCAATGAGAGCCGTGGCTCTATTGATGGTGAGGAAAAGGAACGCTCCTCCAGCAGCGGCATCTATGTGCCCCTTCAACATGGGCATAAGCCCCTCGTAGAAGTTCTAGAGCACGAGCTAGTTTTCCATCCCGTGGTGTGGGCAGGCTAGCATGTAATCTTGCAGCCTCTCCCACGCCCCGGGGATAGATTCCATGGAATTCTGCTGGAAGTTTGAAAATTTTCCCCTTAGGGCATTGGTTTTGCCCATGGGGAAAAACTTCGTGAGGAACGCCGTGGAACATTTGTCCCACGTGTTGATAGCTTTCTTCTTCTTGTAAAACCATTGTTTCGCCTTCCCCGCGAGGGAGAAGGGAAACAGACGGAGCTTAATGCTAGCTGGTGCGACATCTTTGATGACGATAGTGTCGCATAGCTCTAGGAAGTGTTGCAAGTGTGCACTTGCGTCCTCGTTTGGCAAACCATAGAATTGGTTTGCCTGCACCATCGTGATTAGGCCAGTGCGCAGCTTGAAGTTTCCATTGCCCGTGTTGACAGCAGGCCCAACGAGCACGTTGGCAACAACGGGGGTGGAGTAGTCGCAGAGTGACTTGGCCATGAGTGAAGTAGCGGATGGTGCGGGGGTGACTGGTTCACTTGCCGGCAGAGTAGTGGAGGAAGAAGCGGTACGGGACCTGTTCTTCCTTAGGAGTGCCTCCAGATTTTGTGTAGTTATCCGATAGGTCGAAACCACTAATACACTATCCTGTTTTCATCCACAACAGGAAGAAAACAAGTAGAGTTAGCTTGCATAAACTATGGCTACCCTTACATGCATGTGATCATGATCATGTCCTATTAAATTCTTTTAACCTATGCCCTCCCCAGCAACGGCGTCAGAAATGCTTGTTGGCGTTTCTTAGCGACATCACCAAGGTTGGAGATAGAATCCATCCCCGACAACGGCGCCAGAAATTCCTATTGGTATTTCTTAGCACCATCACTAAGATTTAGTAAACCTTAGCGATGCCGCCAAGAAACACCAACTATGATAGCTCTTAACGATTATAGAAAAATATCTACAAGCGCACGGATCTATCATTGTGGCATTTTACCCAGAAGTATTCAGGTATCGTTATTTATATTTTCCCAAAGGAGGACAAGGTATAAGAGTCTAGCATGGATATGAACAATATTACATACTTGCATAGTAAACCAATAGTTGATGACAGGGGTAAAAACGGAATATTCAGGATAGTGGACACACACTTGGGCCAACCTCAAGGATAAAAGGAAAACAAAGAATAAAAGAATGATCCTAAGTGAAGCAAACATGTTCTAATATAGCCGTGCAAAGAATAGCTGATGATCATACAAGTTACATGGTTAGAGCTAGAACTAGGCATGAGTTGGGTCGGGAGGCCACCGAGTACTGGTCTGCCAGCAACCTCTTGTGACAATTGAGACTCCTACACCCTACCTGAATGTGGGGGATTACGAGGGACGAACAGGAATGTCACCACCTACCGCTTACCCCTCAACAGGAGAGTAGGAAATGTATTTACATGTTTCCATGTACCCGGGCACCATATCCGATTACACAGAAACTACCCACATCCCCCGGGACTCCGACCCTACGGATCGACAAGCATAGGACATGGGCACACCCAAAGGCACGATGAACCGCCACCTCAACTTAGCTCTAATTCTAATCATACAAGTCATATGAATGGTTAAGCATAAAGTTGCACATGTTAAGATCATAACAGTCAAACTATATTCTAGTTCATATGTCATGATTATAACATGCAAACTATACTCTAATTCAATATCACTACTATATTGATAGAATGAGAGCAAGACTTTGGAAAAACTCTTCATAGTATTCATACCAAGATATCTCTCTTCTTCAAGGAGCCAAACCCTCCTTGATAGCTTTGATAGCTCATAAAAATACTACTAAAGTAAAAATACAAGAGGTGGTAGTTAGGTGTGTAGCTCCAAATGGTGTGTGTTGAAAGATGAGCACTACCCTCCTACTTATACTAATCCATGGTCGGTTTGGCATAGGTATTTTTGGAAACCATCGGGAATCGACCAAGCATGCCACCATGCAACCGCCTGCAGAGGATGGGCCCGAGGGGCAGTGGTGGGGGTGCGGGCGCACCCCTTGTGCGGCCGCACCAGGGCTGGCCCTCCTCGCCACCGACTTCTTGCTGTGGGCTGCTAGCTGGGCCTGGATCATCCCCATGTCGGTGCTTGGCCCAATTTTGGCTTGTAGGTGGGCTTTTGCTTGTCTCCTTTGCGCTTTTCTGCTTTACGCTTTCTTGTGTTGCGCCTTTTTATCATATTCCCATGTATTTCATACGTATGTCCTGCAAAACACTAAGTATCCAATACATGTGGAAATATGTCCATAGTAAATGCATATGTGCCAAAAGTTTATTTATTTCTCCCGCCAACAAATGTATTTCAAACAATCATTCAATAAAGCAATCATCACTCCAAACATTCTAACCTAAATGCATACGGTGGATTTCGATACAGGGTTTTGGAAAACATTTTCTTTTAAAATGGTTTTGCGGAAAATAAATCAATCAATTTTTAATCTGTTGTAAATTTTTAAAAAGTTGAATTTTTTAGTGGTTTTTATCATGATGGACAATTCTGGGTGTTACACTTACAATGGAAGGAAAAAATTCTATCAAAGCAGTATTTTTTTATATACATTTAATAGGATATTGTCAAATTATTATTGCTAATACTAATTTATATTATAGATGTCATGGTCATCGTAAAAAATTATAGCATTTAAATTTTATGGAAAAGGTAAAACATATATAGATATGTAATATTTTTGTCTGTTTTCCATTAATATTTGATATTTTTTCTCCCGTTGCAACGCACGGGCATATTTGCTAGTACTATAAAAAAGCGAAGGAATTGAAAATAACCTCTCACCCTGCTCTTTCTTACCCACCTTAATTCTTATCCCTTAGATCTACTTGAAATCACGCATCCTAATCTGACTAGCGGACCCAGCCGGAAAACCCTTTTTTGTTTACGCATGTTTCTCTCTTGCGGACGCCTGGCATTGTTTTTTTTACTGTCCGCAAGTCTACCCGCCCACCGGTACCCGCCCCTCCTTGATTCTTTGATTTGATTCCATCGTGCTTCTGATTTATTCCTTTCACGTTTGATCGACCATGATAGTTCAAGCATGCTTGAAGCTTAGCCACCGTCGTCAATAGGGTCCCGTCGCCTCGGTGATCTCCTTCATCTACCTGGCTCCCTCCATGATTCTTTGATTTGTTTCCATCGTGCCTCTGATTTATTCCTTTCACGTTTCACGTTTGATCGACCATGGTAGTTCAAGCACGCTTGACGCTCAACCACCGCCGTCAATAGGGTCCCGTCGCCTCGGTGATCTCCTTCCTCTACCTGGCCCCTCTTCATCCGAGCGGGTGCCCCAGATGGAGGTTTGCCCCTAACAAATCGTTGCGAGCGTACCCTAAGAGACATCGTGCCGCCGCCTTCATCTAGGTCACGCATGCCTCCGCATGGTCTCGTCGAACTGCATCTCTACCGGCGACTAACATCCTCCATCTTCCAGCGAACAAGCAAAGGTCGTCCCCAACCTGTCATCGATATGCTGTTGGAGAAGCCTGTCCGCGCGACAACTGATCAAGCCGACGTTCTCCAGTTCGACCTTCTTCACGCGCATCATCAACATCAACCATCGCCATCGTTACTCTGCTGTCAACACCCGGCTTGATTAATACTCTGCATGCCATCGCAGGCGCAGGAAGTGGAGCTGCAAGTCGCTAGCGATTAGCGCACCTACGCAAGCCAGCCAGTGCCATGCATGCCCACAAAGCCAGAGTACGTCCTTTGTAGCTACACTGCTTTGTTTTTTTTTATATTTGATCAATTTCACTCCATCCATTCCACCTCATGCAAGTTCGATTCTTTTTATTTATATCAATTCAGCCGATATCATCCTGAACTCTCCGTATTTACTGTCTAAATCCTATAGTTAGTAACTTAGTATGCATAGTTTTTAAATTAACATTCTTTTGGCATTTAGCTTTATATTGTTGCAAATGATTAGAAATTAATAATGATATTATTTCTAAGCAATTGTACTACAATATGAAGTTAAAGGGACAAAAAAATTGCAGGGTTACATATTAATGTTACTTTTACATGAAAATTCTCTTTTTGCCTTGCAAACTTCACACCTTGCAACATCTGTGTCTTTTAAACCATTGATCTTGCAACATCTCTGTCTTTTAAACCATTGATCGATTTCTTGCTCTGTCTCTCACACACGACTGAAGCAACAACTCTCCACGAGGCCCGGCGGCGGCGGTGTCAAGCTACAACTGCAAGCAAAAGATCGAGCTGAGATTGATGCGGACTTCCATCGCTTCATTGATGAATGCCGAACCAATAGCGGTCCTTGCTCGTTCCGAGGTTCGTGGTTCGGTTGACCTTTTGAGTCGTAAGATAGCCAGGCATGTATGACAGATATATTATTGTTGCACTGAGATGGGTGATCCATCGTGGTCTGCACATAGGTTCAATGCGCCGGTCGCCGCCCGGATGACAGTGGCACTGCCAACTATGGATGAAAACGGTATGAATATTTTCCAACCGTATTCGAGACCGAATCCGTTTAGAGGGTTCAGGCCTGTCCGTATCCGAGTCCGGATATTCTAACATCCGATACCGTATCCATATTCGAATACTCAAATCGTATATTTATGATATAGACATCCAATCGTATCCTATGCAGCATGGCTGATACTATCCGTATTCGAATCTGAATCCGACCCAAAATATGAAAACAAATGTAATATCAGTGATATCCATTCGTATCCGATCCGTTTTCATCCCTACTGCCTACCCCAGTGGTAGTAGCCAGCATTGCGGCGGCCGCCGCCGCTACACGCTCTTCGTGGCGTGGATGTGTGGTGGCTAGCGAGGTGGCGGCGCCGTGACCGGAGCTCTGACACTGGCTCCTCGTCAGAGGCTCCTCCTCCCACGTTGGATACGTGCGCGTGACTGGCCAGCAACAACTTGTGCGCACACATACATACATACTAGTACAAGGCGCGCGCCCGCGCGCAACGTTGGTGGAACGGCCAGACCAATATAAATACATATTATACGTGGCACCGTCAAGTTTTTTTAGCAGGCGTGGACCATGGTAGGTAATGTAATACGTCTAATCGCTCTTTTTTGGTAACTGTAAAAAAAACTGAGTATCAAAAGCAATCACATGGTGTGGAGAAATGACCGTAGAAACAAAGGGCATGAAGGTATATAGATTGGGAGATCTACATATACATAGTGGTGGTCCTAGGAGAGTACTGAAATGTTTGAATACAAATACATTACACAGATATAATAGTCGTCCTAGGAAAGCATAGAAGTCTTTGAATAGTGGTGGTTCTAGGAAAGTTAGACAATGTTCCAGTGGCAAGGAAGTGGGGGAATGTGGTATATTACAGGTGGGTGGCATGTCATAGCATGATATAGCAGGTGGTCCTGAGGTTGTTTCCATGTGACTGCTAATGTAGTTTCCAGCTTCGGTGTAACAAACCATAGCTTGTAAATTTGTCGTTGTGGGCATGGTGATTGCCTGTTTAAATTTTTCGCATAAAGGTTATGGCTTAGTAAATCACAGTCCGAATGTTGTAGACGATAAGTAATGTTACGTGCTGATGTACCAATGAACAGGGAGGGAGGATCCTGAAAGGGAAGAAGATCCGATGAGCTGCTGCCATCTGAGATCTGGTAGTGGGCATGGGCACGCGCGTGAACGGTATGTTAATTGGGCAATGAAGTTCTTTGTTGGCTGCATAACAGGTAGAAGAACAATTATTGAATAGAATTGTACCTGATGGTAGTGCACATGCAGAAAAATGGTTTTCATGGAAGCAGCACATGAAGAGAAAAAAATTGTCAGGTTAGAAATGACGCTCTATTTCACCTGTTTCTCGTGCAGTGTCCCAAAATAAGACGAAGGACACATATAATAAGACGCTTAAATTTTCCAACCATACAAACTGAACTGTAACATGAAGCTAAGTGTTACATTGTGCGCCTAGGACAGAACAAAAGCAATATTGAGGCTGAACTCTACAATTTGGCAAAAATGTTAACAGGAAGTGGGGAATGGAACTTACGAAAGATTGTGCGCTGGAAGTAGACCAGCTGGGTAACCAGGACTGGCCTTGGAGCCTAGGGGAATCTATACAGAGGAAGGTAGCTCTGTTCATCAAGGTCATACCCTACATAGCAGAAGGAAAATGAGAAGTACAGTTATGAAGAGGAAAAGAAGAAAAATGTACGAATGCAGGGAAAACATCTACCATCAAGTTCTGCCTCCTCCTGAGGAAAAGAACATGTTTCATGGCAGCCACAGATAGGAAACAAGCGAAGAAATAATAATAATTATTGTAAATGGAGCACAAATTAAAGAGCTGAAGAAATAGCATTTCCATATCTGGATAGAGCTGCATCTTTGAAATTTCTGTCCAGGATTAGCCTCATCAAGAGCAGACAAGAGTTATAATACTCTATGCGCAGGTGTAGCTAGGCGTCTGCTTTATTAATATTGATTGAAAGGCAACCGTTATTAATAGTCCAGGCGTAGCAATGCCAAAATGGCAATGGTGGAGGCTCGCCATGTGCATTAAGGAAGAAAAACTCGTTTAAAAACAGACAAGAAGTCGACGCGCCTGAACCGTTGATCTCTGAATCGGACGGCTGAGGCATTTGGAGGTGACGTGGATAGCTTGAGAGGCAACGAACTTGTTCAACTTTGTAGAGGTTATAATTATAATACAAACATACATATCGTCTGCCACTTACGTGTGTGTAGCTTGCTGGCTGAAGCGGGTGGAGGCGGTCCTGCCGGACCTCGTCGGCCCCGGAGTTCCATGGTGCAAGATATGGACCGCACCATCAGGGACGGTCCAGCCCGCAAGATAAAGGAAGATTTGATTTATTAGGACTCTTATGGATGTTGTAATCCAAATAGAATACTTACCATATATCCAACTAGGATACTTTCTTTGTAACCCTACCCCTCCAGGGGTAGGGGTCCCCTAGTCAACATGGAGATCCAGATACAAATCCTAGGCTTAGCTTAGGGTTCTCTCATCAATACAAACCAACAGAGCACATGATGTAGGGTTTTACGTCATCTTGACGGTGTGAACCTGTATAAATCTTGTGTCTTGTGTCTCTGTTACCATGTAGTTCTTGATCACGCGTTCCTCTACCAAACAATCTACCATCGTGGGTATACCCCTGATGGACTGCCGACGATATTCTGTCGACAGATGGAGCACAGCAGACGTCAGTAGGCGGCCACCCCAACCATTGGGGGAGCAGCCCCCAGGACAGAGAAGGGCACAGATCAGCGTCTGTAGGTAGCCACACCAACCGCAGGGGGCAGCCCCCCAAGAACCAAGAAGGGCGCGGATCCGGACAAGGGAAGGACGGATCTGAGCCCGAGCATGGAAGATCCGGCAACCATGGATGACCAGCGGTGGCACCTGAGTACCCAAGCAGTGACCTGGTTGTGTATCAAGGGGCAAGGGGGAGGGGGAGATGAGAGGAGAGAGAGAGAGAGAGAGAGAGAGAGAGAGAGAGAGAGGAAGAGAGGGGAATGCGGTAGGAGGGAAGCAGGCCACCACCGCCGCATGCCGGCCGGCCTGCGGCGGCCACCGGAGCTTGGGTTTGGGGTGGGGCTTCCGATGGGAGAGAGCGCTAGGGTGGGCTTCCGGTGGGAGAGAGCTGCTCACATTAGACATAGCTAATAAGACTCGTGCATAAACAAAGCATAAAATGCATGATCTACTGTATATCTCAATTTTAAAGCCAAATTGTAAACTGTGTCAATTTGATTCATCTCCACCTATCATATCTTCATCAACAGTAGAACAACAAATTTTATGACAACAAAAGGTCATACAAGAAAAAAAAATGCACACAATGGAACTAAAACGCAGACAGCTAGCATCATTAACTTGGTTATAGGTTGGTTGGATAGAAGGGGCAGTACGGAACCAAGATGAAGCAAATGAATGATCATCTAAAAATCATCCAAGTTGATTGCGTCCTCTCAGCTTTCTTCCTCAATGGAATCCGAGTAAAACATGATAGACTAGCATTGAAGAACTATGTTATTAGATTGGCTGGAGTGGGAAGAAGAAAACTTCCTCGTTGCTCCTCCCTGCCAAGGAAAAAGGAAATAGAAAAAATGACTGAACACGAAAAAGGAGGGAAGCCCAAAATTGATAATGAACAACAATGATTTCCCCCCCCCCTCTTGTTCCAATGTCAATGGCATTTTGGCTGGCCACCACTACGCCAGATTAACACATCACTGCCGGTATCATCACTGCTGGATTTGTGAGAACCGGCAGTGATGTACCTTCACTGCCGGTTATGAGCTTGAAAATGGAAAAAATGATTGGGGCTGGGCTAAAACCGGCAGTGAAGGACCACATCACTGCCGGTTTGTGGCTTGAACCGGCAGTGTTTTGGCGGCCACTCATCACTGCCGGTTTAAGCCAAGAGCCGACAGTGATTGAGCTCTATCACTGTCGGTTCTAGCCAAGAACCGACGGTGATAAGCCTACAACACAAAAAGGCTGCAGCTGTCCTCTCCTTCCTCCTCTCTTCCATCCCGAGAACAGAGGCGCGCGTTTGGACCCTTCCCTCCATTGCTGCGGCTGCTCTTCACCATGAAGCTAGTGCTTGGATTTTGTAGAATGGCTTGATCTTTTTGCTTTAAGGTTAGTAACAAACATCCACTCCTTTGATTTTGTTGCTTAATTAGCTTCGTTTTGATGGCTACATTGCTTGATTCTCATTTTAGTTCTTTCTCCATTCTAGAGAGCACTTTTCCAATTGGACATTTGTGCAAGACTCAAATTATGGTGAATCCATCATCCAAAAGGTTGGTGTCTATGAACACATTTAAATTCCTAGCTAATTATTCCATGGTGGTCAAGATCATCATTGTTAGTATGTGATGCTATAATTTGTTCTTAAAAGTAGAGTAGAATAGTTGTTCTTCAATATTGTGCAATAATTGTTTTTTACTACGATTTTCAATTTACAGGGCCGGGGCTACCAATTTCAATTTTTCAATAATTAGTGTACAATAATATTTTCCAAAAATGGTACTTTTGAGCTACAATTGTTGTTCATGAAGCTCGATTTCTTATTAATTCTTTGTAATTACTGTCTCAGTATTTTTTTGTGCAGAGATGGATCGAGAGTGGATGCATCTGTCCTGAACAGACAAGCGGTACATGCATGGGGTCAGCCAGTTTATCACCGATGCCAAAACCCATGCTGGAAATGGGAACCCTGTCTTCTGCCCATGCAAAGATTACAAGAATCATAGGAACTTTTGTCAAATTGAGTCTATACGATCGCACTTGATTACCAGGGGGTTCATGCCAAACTATACGATATGGACTATGCATGGCAAGGTTGGTGTGAATGTTCTGCAGGAAAACGATGATGATGTGGACATGCCTGACGTAGCCATCCACGATGCTGACGAGGAACCCGGTATCAACACGGAACCTATGGCCACAGTTAATAATGTGTTTAGGAACATGCTAGCTGACGACACCGAGGATAACGATGGCATTTCTCAGCTGCTACGTAATGTAGAGACCGAATGTCTTAGTGAAAGACAGTTGAGAAAGCTAGAGAAAATAAGACAAGATGGCAAAACACCATTGTATAGGAATTGTCCAATGAGCAAACTAAAAGCCGACATCATGCTGTTAGAGTTCAAATCGACAAACAGATTGGGTGATAAAGGCTTCGATCAGTTGTTAGGTATAATAAGGAAAATGCTCCCAGAAAAAAATGAGTTGCCAGAAAAGACATACTTGGCCAAGCAAATGATTTGCCCCATCGGCCTCGAGGTTGAAAAAATCCACGCGTGTTCCAATGATCGCATATTGTACCATGGAGAAAAATACAAAGACTTGGAGAAGTGGCCCAAGTGTGAAGCTCCATAGTACAAGGAAGGGCCGTCAGATGAGGGTACCAAGACCAGAGGAGGTCCCGTAAAGGTCGTTTGGTATTTCCCTATAGCTCCCCAGGTGCATAGGTTGTTTGCCTGTGCAAAGTCAGCCAAGCTGTTGCGCTGGCATGGCGAAGAGCATAAGAAAGATACAATGATGAGGCACCCTGCCGATAGGCATGACTGGAGGACTGTCAATACTATGTTCTATAAGGACATCGGTGGAGAGGTAAGACACCTTTGGTTTGCTTTGAGCACAGATGAGATGAATCCTTTCGACTAGGTTAGAAGCAATCATAGCACCTGGCCAGTGACGCTCTATATATACAACCTTCCACCTTGGGTCTGTATGAAGCGGTCGTACATCCAGATGCCACTACTAATCCAAGGGCCAAGACAGCCTGGGAATGACATCGATGTGTTTCTAGAACCAGTGATCGATGAACTAGTGGAGATGTTTAAAAAGGGTGTGCCGGATGTTTGGGACAAGTACAAAAAGGAACATGTCATGATCAAGGGAGTACTTATCGCTACAATCACCGACCTTGGACAAAAGGCTATACTGGATGTGTCGAGTGCTTGGACAACACCGATGCAGTAAATCTTTCAAATAACTCAAAGATAGTTTCTATGGGACACCGTAGGTTCCTACCTAAGGATCACCCTTACCACAGGAACAGAAAAGATTTCAACGGTACTATTGAGAAACGCTTAGCTCCAAAATATCGAGATGGGCCTGCGATACTTCGAGAACTCAACAAACTGGAGGTTGTCCTTGGGAAGGGGGACAATGCAGTAGCAGCGCCTGATGGGAGCGTTTGGAAGAAAAAATTTGTTTTCTAGAAACTACCTTACTGGCCATTTCTGAGTGTACGCCACTGTCTTGATCCCATGCACATCACTAAAAACATGTGCGCTAACACTCTTAACACCTTGATGGACACCGGGGGGACATCAAAGGATTCACTAACCACACACCTGGACATGCAACACTTGGGAATCAGGAAGGAGCTGCATCCCTTGGAGCTAGAGAATGGCCAGTTCGAACTTCCGGTTGCATCATGGACATTGAAGAAGGAAGAAAAGCATGCGCTTATTTCTTTCTTCAATGAACTCAAAGTCCCGATGGGCTACTGTACGAACCCGAAGAGGCTAGTGAACATGAGAGAACTCAAGTTCAACTATGGCCCTATGAAGGCTCATGACTGCCATGTCATTATGACTTAGCTGCTCCCTGTTGCCCTACGTGGTATGCTCCCCCCAAAGGTCCGTGCCCCAATCATAAAGCTTTGCACGTTCTTCAATGCGATCTCAAAAAAGGTCATTGATGTGTCCACACTAGAGCAGCTGCAGCGGGACATAGCCGAAACTCTCGTTAGGCTTGAGATGCATTTCCCGCCGACTTACTTTGATATCTCATTGCATCTGCTCATTCATCTTGTTGACCAAATTAGAGCCCTTGGCCCAATGTACCAGCATCAGATGTTTCCTTTTGAAAGATTGATGAAAGTTTTCAGGAGGTATGTTAGAAATAGATTCAGGCTAGATGGGGGCATGGTTGAAGGATGGTCAACGGAGGAGGCCATTGAGTTCTGCACATATTATCTGGACATCAAAAGGGTCGGAGTTCTAGAATCTCATCATGAGGGAACACTACATGGCAAAGGAACAATCGGGGAGAAATCTATTACAGTAGACGACCCTGTTTCTTTCAGACAGGCATAGTTCGCTGTTCTCCAGCAAGCCGAGGGTGTGATGCCATACATTGATGAGCACAGGCAATCACTGCAAACTCTGTATCCAAGTAGGTCACATGCTTGGCTGGATAAAAAACATAAGGAGGAATTTGTCAGCTGGTTGCGACGTCGTTTGCTTGGAATAAAGTTGGGTAATCAACTGGATGCCTTAGCCAAGGGACCTTTGAGTACATATCTTAAGTACCAAGGGTATGAGATCAATAGATTCACATTTTACACAAAAAAGCAAGATGGAAAGAACACATACCAAAATTCTGGTGTTCGTTTTGATGCTCACGATGAGAACAGCAATGTGCAGGCGACATACTATGGTTTCATAGAGGAGATATGGGAGCTAGCCTACGGTCCATTGAAGGTAGCTCTTTTTCGCTGCTAGTGGGTCCGGCTCGAGGAAATCAGCACTGACAGCGAAGGGTTCACTACCGTTGATCTCACTAAGACCGCATACAGAGACGACCCCTTCGTCCTTGCAAGAGATGTTATGCAAGTCTTCTATGCAAGGGACAACAAGACAAAAGGAAGGCTAAAAGTAGTCCTAGAAGGGAAAAGAAAGATTGTCGATGTTGATGGAGTGATGGACGAAGAAGACTATTGGGGCTATCAGGAAATGCCTCTATTCGGGGCGAATGTACCCCTACCTATCCTTCAAGAGGGTGACAAACCTGCTTACATACGAATTGATCACAATGAGGCCCTCATTGTTGATGCACCTAAAGATAGTTAGATTATTGTTAACTATGTAATCAATATGCAGACGTTGTATCAGTAATTTGCACTGAATATTTAATTTATATTTTGTGCGCATCTCTATAATTTAATTATTGACTATGTAATCAAATATTAAGATGATGTTCACAAACACTATTATTTGATAATTATAGACCATTAATTAATTATCATAGAATTAAATAATCAAGACACAAATTTTTGTGTTATTTTAGAATATAAACTAACTTCATTATTTCTATTAATAAATAAATAAAGAAAAGCAAACTAAGCGAACTCCCTATCCTAGCTCAGCGGTTAAGGCCGCACACTCTATACTCTGAGACCCGCGCTCGAATCCCAAGCGGGCCAAATTTTTTTGATTTTGTATTTATTATTTAGTAGTGCATTACAATGGGATAAAAGAAAAAATAAAACCATTCTAACTGAACTCCCTATCCTAACTCAGCGGTTAAGGCCGCGCACTCTCGACCCCGTGACCCGCGCTTGAATGTCAGGCGGGTCAAACTTTTTTATATTTTTTACAAAAGGCTACGATGGCAGGCTCCAAACCGACACTGTTTTTTTTATATTTTTTACCTAAAGTTGCAGCAGGACCCTTCACTGTCGGTTTTGGTTTTAAAACCAGCAGTGATATCTTCTATCACAGTCGGTTGCTCAAACCGACACAGAAGGCCCAATTCACTATCGGTTTTTAAACTAAAGCCGACAGTGATGTGTAGATGCTCCTCACATGCCAACAGTGCTCCCATGACCACAACCATTGGAACACTGCTCCCACCTACCCCGACAACTTTAGTTCAGAAATAAAAATGTACCACTACTGCTAGCCCCTATAAAATGGCCCTCGGCCAGGAGCTAGCCTCTCTATGCATGTTGGTTTCAGCCAGGCCTTATCAGCCATGATACAATGTTTTCCTCTTACAACAAACCACAGATATCGTTATGCATCGTAGTCCACCAAAATGGTGCACACATGAGGTACTAGAAGAATGCTACTGAAGATAGAGCAACGCCAAAGATTGGAGATGCCACGAGGTTCACAGAGCCATTCGCTGTGGTGCTGAGCTGAATCCGATGTGCTCTGGACTATACCAAGAAAAAGGCCATGTACAGCAGAGGCATGGATTCATCGATGCCACTTATCATCTCCAACCGGTATAGCTCATAGACCACCTCGGTGCTGTTGTTTGACCCTAGTTGGTGCTAGAAGAATGCTACTGAGGTGGTTAAATTATAATGTGTTGATACACATTGATGGTAACATTGACCTGTATGCAAATAGGTCTTTGTTATCGTATATGAAATTTTAGTGTAAGGTCTTTGTTATCGTATATGTAACTTATTTCTAAATTTTTCTAATTTTTTATGCATTTCATTACTATCTAAATAAATATATCGTTGTTGTTAAAACTTTCCCACTGTAGTATCTAAATAAATATATCCTTTACATATATGCACCTTCACTGTCGGTTCTATTTAAAAACCGGCAGTGATAGTAACTTTCACTGTCGGTTCTATTTAAAAACCTATAGTGATGTCCATGCCCCCCTATATAAAACAAACTGCCGGCCACATACATCGATCCCACCCACCCACGAACTCTCTCAGTCTCATTTCTCACATTTCACTCTTACTTCTCAAGACATCCACTCTCTCTCTACGTGATTTGGTCATGGCTCCTGCATTTTTCAATGGTATTGATATGTTGTCTTCTCCAATATTCTATCTATATTCATTTGATCTATATTTATATTCATGTTTCTTTGCATTCTACATTTATATATATTCTTATTCCTTGCATTCGATCTATATTTAATTATGTTGCCACATTTTACTTGGAAGAATTTTGTGTGCATATATTTTATGCTCATATTTTTTTGCATTTTATTGATTAGGTGGTATGAACAACGGACCTCCCCCACCACAAGAACCAGGTTTCCACCCTAGCAATGAGCCATTCGCTCCTAATGTGGCCATTCCACAGTTCCCTGTTCCAGCTATTGTATGAAATATTTTCCAACATCTTTTGTTTTTTGATGCTAACAAATAACTATAATTAGTTTAATATCATTATTGCATGCATATATGTTGCAGACTATATCCCCAATAGATTGGCTGTGAACAACACTTAGCTGGTTCTTTATCTCGGACATTGTCGAGAACACGACATCTAATGCAAGTGGTTGGATATGGACGTGTGAACTCAGTTTTTTCATCCCTATGAGGGGTTCAAATCAATGGAACCATATCCACGGGACGGGAATACATAGCCCGGACATGATAAGCGCCCAATTAAGTGCCGTGCGCATTTGTTTAGAGGCACTTCGACGTATTTGCTATGATGTGCCTGATTTCTCGCACTTCAAGGCACTTGCTTTGAATACTAGTGATATCCCCGTCCCGCAAGCAAGCAAATGGTTTGCGAGCTACAACCATGCGGATGTGGTAAAATGGTCACTTATACCTGAGTCATGGTTATTTGTTGTTTATTATTGTAATAACATTCTCTCATTTTTTTTTCTTTTTCTCTGCATGCAGATTGCGCTACAGGACCTTACCTATACTGCATGTGGCTTGTGGGACGTTCTAGACCAAGCTACGGAGCAACTCGGGTACGATTGGGACTTCTACAATGGAAACCTTGGCCAGCTCACTATAGAAGGACGCTAGTACTGCATAAGGATTACTAACAGGGGTAGTGGTCGTTCAGTAGGTTACATATATGGCCGACAATTCTTTCGGTATTGTGAGGCACGAGAGAGTGCACTCATACGGGCATTAGACTTCATCAATACAAGCGGATACATGATCCATGACATCAATTACCATATATGGCTACAGAGGCATGTTAGTGTGCGTGGCCCAATCGATCCCGACAGTGATTCCGATAGTTATTAATGTTTATTTAGCTAGGTTTTCAAGGTCGTAGTTTAATCGGGTTCTAATTTTAATATGTACGGCTTTGTGTGTTTAATTATTGTCATGCATGTAATTCGTGTAACATTCCGGTGTTGTATTTGTCTCAAAATTATTCTTAGGCTTGCACGTGCCACGTGTGAAGGAAACACCAAGTTTGGGATTTTCCAGAGATGGCTTGCTACTTTCCGAGGTTTAATTGAATTTCCGTGCGACGACACCGTTTAATTATAGGTTGAACTGAGTCTACCCACAAAAAGATCCGGAATGGTGCTAAACTTTTACACAGGCTCGAATGTGCCCTAGAGATAAGAATTTTGTGGAGGTGGATGAAAAAAATCTATTGGGTCCAAGATGAAATTCACCCTCTTTTGTCTCATTTGGCACACAGAAAAATATAATTAATAAAAAAATGATTAGAAAAACCTAAGATCGTGTGTGGGATCTTAATTTGGGTGTACACGCTTGCCAAACAAATTTCAAGCCATTTGGACATAGGAATACATATGCTTCTATTTATTCAGTATATAAAAGAATTTTTTTAATATATATAAACATCACTGTTGGTTTCAAAAAACCGACAGTGATGAGAAGAAACCGACAGTGATGCTTGTTATCAATGTTGGTTTATTTTGAAAAATGGTAATGATATATAAAAAATTAAAAAATAAATGTGCCAGCCCTCGGGTCTCAGGCTACAGAGTTCAGACACTTAACCGCTGCGCTAGTATAGGATGTGTGCCAAGATTTATTTATTTTATCTTTTTGACCTTTACACCGCTTAATAAATTATAAAATTAAACAAAAAAAATTGGACCGCCCGGGATTCGAACACGGGTATCAGGGGCTAAGTTGCGGGGTCTTAACCGTTGAGCCAGTATGAGGTATTCGAAAGAAGTGGAAAAGATAAGTTACTTATGCTGTAACTGTTACACGGAAATCACTGCTGGTTTAAAGAATGGCCCGACAGTGATGTCTAGAAGAGCTATAGTCCTATTGGCCCCCTCGATCTCCGGTACGTAGCATATCATATACTACGGTCTTCGTGACAATGAAACAACGACCAAGATGCATCGCCACATACAATCCAAGGGACGATGTAAGCAAAACAAGGTCATACAATGCAACATCCAATATGTAAGCAAATAAAACGAGGTCATGCAATGCAAGTATCAACCCAAGGTGATGATGATCAAACAAAGGATTCGACAACATAGTTTTTTTCAGCACCAGTAAATTATTACATCGACCTAAGACATAGATTAATCAATAGTGCTACTAATTACTACCGGTGCTACCACATGTGTCGTCCCCCTGCTGCCGGTGCTCCTCTCCGCGCTTCTTTCGTCGCTCAGCCCTGTGCCGGTGCCGTTCCGTGTCCATCGCGAGATGCCACTCGGTCTCCTCCTCCTGGCGGCGGCGGCGCTCCTCTTCCTCCTCGCGGCGGTGCTCCTCGCGGCGGCGCTCCTCCTCCTCCTCACGGCGGCGCTCGTCCTCCTTGGAGATCTCGACAACGCGCTTTTGGATGCAGTCGTCTGTCTCCTTCTGTGTGATGGCGCGGAGGTGCTGGTCCTCCTCCTCCTTCCGAGCCGTCTCCAACAAGTTGAAGACGACCTCCTCCACCGAAAGAGGTTCCGGTTCCTCCTCCAATGCAGTCTCACGGTCTAGATCGTCCTCGAGGTTCACCTCGAGGTCCGATTCGAACGATGACGGCGTCGGTGGAGGCATCGGAGGCGACGTGAGGACGACGGGTTCAACATCGCCCATGTTGTCTTCAAGCGGTGAGGCATTGTGACGGCGGGTCGAGGGCCGAGGCAAGTTGTGCGTGGGAAGGGTGCTTCGCTTTCTTGACGCGCGGTGGTGCAATGGCGACCGACTGTGTGCATGGGGGCCTAGCTTATATAGGCGTGTCGGTGGGTGGAACTGATCACGGTGCAATAACTCGCACCCCTTGAAAGACAGCGTGCCTGCGTTGGGAACCACCATTGCGCCTACGTTGGGAAGATGGAGCGCGCCTGCATTGGGAACTGGCGCGAGCAGCCGATGGACTCCTAGGTAAACGCGGCGTCTCTTCGTGGGGAACTGAAGGGCTGCGACCAGTCCAAGGACTGGGAAAACATCGGCTCTTCATGGGAACCGTGCGACCAATGTGGCCGAGGAGTTGAAGGGCCTACGCGCAATGCAGGGACAGATAATCGCTCAAAGGAATAAATTCCTTCAAACTTTCCAAAATCAGGTGATAGCTCAATGGTTTGTCTGCTGCTCTGGAACTTGTAGGCTTCGGTTCGATTCAGGGATGCAACACATTTATTTTATCTTTTTGACCTTTAGACTACTTAATAAATTATAAAATTAAACCAAAAAAATTAGGCCGCCCGAGATTCGAACACGGGTATCGGGGGCTAAGTTGTGGGGTCTTAACTGTTGAGCTAGTAGGAGGTATTCAAAAGAAGTGGAAAAGATAAGTTACTTATGCTATAACTGCTACACGGAAATCACTGCCGGTTTAAAGAATGGCCTGGCAGTGATGTACCCCCATCACTGTTGGTTCCTACTTACAACCGGCAGTGATGTACCCACATCACTGTCGATTTCTAATTAGAACGGCAGTGATGAGGTTTGGTATAAAAGGCTACCGTGGGTTGAAATTATCCAAATTTCAACCCCGCGCCAACCGTTCCCCGCACTACTCTTCTTCGATGCCGATGCTCGTGCACCGCCCCACGCCGGAGCACCCGTCCACCGCCCCCCGCGCTGCCGTTCCTAGCCCCGCACTCCTCTTCTTCGACGTCGACGCCCGTGCACCACCCCACACCGGAGCACCCGTCCACTGGCCCCTGTGCCGCTGTTCCTAGCCACACGCTCCTCTTCTTCGACGCCGACGCCCGTGCACCGCCCCACGCCGGAGCACTCCCCACCACACCAGAGCACTCCCCACGCCGTCCACCTCCCCACGCCGGAGCACCGCCGAGGCTTTCAGGAGCGCGCAGACAGCTGCTTTCCCACCCTCACAATGAGTGCTGGCTCACCGCCCGCTAAGTGTTTGATGAAATGAAATGCCCCACGTTTGTTGTCTTCCTAATAGCAGCTGAAATGGACTTTACGTTGACAAACAATATGAGGAAGTAAGTTGTCCTGTATACTTTTTATTGTTTTCGGAGGCACAAGAAATGGACTTAATTTTTTTAAATAGTTTTAAAGATGAAGAATGTATGCAACTCTATCCATTGCAGGCTATGCAATGTCACTGATCCAAACACATTTTTTTATTCCTCATGTCTGCAGGTTATTAAAATCACCTCTGTTTTTTGAGACAATCTCACTTTGTAATAGCTAGTCCATAGTCAGATAAAACAGGTTCACTACCATCTACAATCTAATCTCACTTTGTAATCTCACTTCGTAATATCTAGTCTGGTTCTGGTGTTATCTACAATCTAATCTTAATTAATTTTACAATCCTTAGGTTTATTGAATCCCTAGCTAGGATCTGACCTTGATATAGTCCTTGAAATATGTCTGTAGAAACTTTCTGGTGTTTTGATAGGGTCCTACTTTATTTGACTAGTCATGTTGGTTAATTACAATGACTTGCCTATTTCCTTTCTGTTGTAGATGTTTTGCTTTGACCTTTCATCTAATATTTTCTTATATATACTACAAGAAATTATTTATTTCTTGTATAAGTTTTAGTATATTTTAAAAACAATGCTATTTTTAGAGACCATATAACTTGAATAATAACTCTTGTTCAGTGAGTTACCATTACCACTTACCACATGCCTAATTTACTTAAATGTATAGGCAACCATGGCATGGTATATAGTGCATGTTGGTCACATGTCTGGGATTTATCGAACCTAGGAAGATTGCTATGCTCAAGTCAATCGTACCCTTGTAATTGGCACAAAAATACAACATAGAAGCTAAAGCTTTGAGGGCCTACTATAGTCATCTGGCCTACCTTGCAAACCATGGCCAACCAGCCTACTATGGTCCAATGAATGCAAACCATGGCCATCCGCTGGCACTGGAGATTGAAGAGAAGTCACCCGCCGGAGATGTGAAGATTAGGAGAATTGCTCCTTGGTCTTGGAAAGATGTCATGCTTTTATTTATGGCTATGGTCATCGCTTTCCTTATTTGGAAGTTGATGTAGGCTTAGTTTCGTAGAAGAGTAGGTGGACTTTGTTGTATGTGGTCAATCAAACAATGAATTTGTTCTAGGTGAACATATGCTATTATTTGACTTTGTTGTATGTGGACTTATTATTAGACTTTGCATTAAACATATTATATATATATGAACATATACTATTAGTAGTTGTCCGTGGCCAAAACTAACCACGATCGTGTCACAGCCATGACTCAACGTCGCCTGTTACCCCGTCGCCGAAGAACTGATCGGCAACAAGAAGCGGCTGATATCGTTGGGATGGGAGAGCCGCATGATCCAACAAACGGTGATGGTGTCAATCAGGTTGGTGAGAACAAGTAGCCATGGACCCCGTCCGGCTTGCTCGATCTAGGTCAAAATGACCAAGATGGCTAGGTAACTTTGGTATCATGTCACTATGTAGCCACACACACTAATCAATTGAGAGGGTCATAGCTTACTTGGTGTCTCTAGCAGGAGCCTCCGCCGGCCGAGGAGAGAGAGGGTTCGGGTACCAGGAAGGCCAGATCCAAGCGAGGCGTGTCAAAGATTCCTGTTGGTAGGAATGCACACTGGCACATTACTGAGTTTGATGAATTCAGGGATCCACTCTCACCACCTATAGCTTTGACCAAATACAAGACTATCCTCGGGTTACTTGTTAGGGACTTCATCCCGATTAAGTATAGGAAGTGGATTGGGAAAGATGATGACCGGTAGAGGGTTCCCGAAAGCGAGAAGGATTACATATGGGATGTCAAGATCCCAGAGTATTTCACTTTCCCAGCCGAGTATGACAGGGAGTTAGTCAAGAAAAAAAGCAAAAGAAATCATGGGGACATGCTTCAAGAATTTCAAGGGGACATTGTACAAGAATTTTGTCCTCCAAAATAAAGAGCCAGATTTCGATGGTGGACAGTTTAGCAAGCAGAAGGACTTCTGGCAGAATTTCAAGGAATACAGGTTATCCAAGGAGTACTTAGAACTGAGCAGGAAGAATAAGGAGAATTCGGAGAAAGCAACGAATCCTCATCATCTCGGCTCTCGTGGCTACGCCAAAAAGGTGCCAGAATTTGAAGCAGAACTTCAAAAGATGGATCACCTTGCTGAGGAAGGCATTTAGGTTGAGACCGCAGATTGGGAGCCCTGATCAGTATTATACTGTATGGGGAGAAATGTATGGCACGCCGAGGATGGGAGCTTTAGCTCCTCAAATCAACCCATGAGCAAACTCATCCAGAGGATCTGCCAGGTAACTGAGGAGGTGAGGCAAGAGACTCGCACTTCTCATAGGGAGAAAGACGTGCTCACCCAAGCACTCGAAACCAAGGAGCACCCTGGTCGCACTAGAGGAACCGGTGTTTTTCCTTGG
Organism: Miscanthus lutarioriparius; assembly: GCA_904845875.1. Taxonomy (NCBI): domain Eukaryota; kingdom Viridiplantae; phylum Streptophyta; class Magnoliopsida; order Poales; family Poaceae; genus Miscanthus; species Miscanthus lutarioriparius. Next base: position 115,094,432 of record CAJGYO010000009.1, on the reverse strand, counting down.
AAACTAGCATTCCCCCAAGAATCTAACACTTATCGGAGCCACTCGAGGGGTAGAGCGGGACATGAGGCAGAGTATTTGAGGAGACTAAAAGAGATGGAAGACAGAATGGAAGCATGGATTGAGGCGACCGTTGAAGCACGAGTCGAGCAAATTTTGCTGTCCAAGGGGTTATTAGTACCACAAAACCCTACTCCTAGTGCCTTTAGCCCATAATTTAGGGGTCGCAGCAGCTGTGGATCGACCCCCCTCAACGAAGAAGAGGCGAATGTGCCTCATCCGATGGACGACATCACTGAACCTGTCAATGTCAGGTTGTACATCCATCAGGAATGGACAAAGGACAAGGTGGCACTCAGCCAGGCCTGGCCTACGGGAGACAAGGCAATTAATGGCCACCCAATTCCACTGGGGTACGCTCGCATCACCATTGACAGAATACTTGAAAAGAAGTTTAACAAGATACCCATTGAGTACCCCGTAGCGGAAGACATGCCAAAATTTGGTCAAAACAAGGGCTCTCAAGTGGCCTGGCGCAAGCGCTTCATTAAGCTTGACCATCAATTGTCCTCTGATGATGAGGATGACTACGAGTCTTTGCCCACCCACGATGATCACTCACCATCTCCCAACAGAGATCACTCCCCTCCTCATCCGGAGCTATCACCCCCGAGAAGACAGAGGTTTCCTTCTATTCCTCCCCATCTGACTCCATCTTCATCGGCCCCGAGAAAAGAGACTCCTCCTCCTCCTCCTCCCCCTCCTCCATCTTCATCAGCGCCGGGAAAACAGAATTCTCATCGTCATCCTCCTCCTCCTCCACCTCAGCCCAAAACAAGATCAAGGACATCCTCGCAGTCGCAGAAAAGGTCCTTGGATTCGGTCGCTAATGCTCCCAAAGTGGACCAACAGAAAAGAAAAAGGCCGTTTAGTGGCAGTGTTACCACCTTGATGAAAGAAAAATTTATAGCACACATCTCAAAGGAAGATTGTGTTAGTTTCTTCAATCTCTGTGCCTCACTGCCTTCGTATATGTTGAAGTCCGAATTCGAAAGGCAAACATAGAATAAATACGCTACAACAAGAGACAAAGAAATACACAATAAAGATTTAAAGAACATACAGAAGTACGTCGAAGATAACCCAGGATTAACCATGGAAGAGGCCACGAACATCTATTATGATGTACAAGGGATGAGAACACCGACAATGAAGTATCAAAGGGGCAATCTTTTGGTTCCTGATGACGAGTATAAAAATCTGACAACATATATGTGCCAGTTGCATGAATATTACATGGCTCAAGCAACAGAGACAGACGACTTTGGTTTTGAGGTTATTATCCATTGGCCACATGTTTTCCATTATCCCGAAGAAGAGAAGTTCGATGTCGAGTGGGAGTGCTTGTTCCAGCTATACTAGAAACGCGATCTCGATGTTCAAATGTTGACGCTGTGGACTATGTAAGTACCCTACACACACGATATTACAATTAACTACTCTCTCGAGACAAATTGTTAACTTTTGAGCACTTCCCATGATTTTATGTAGGTGTATATCAAAATTTTGCATTGTAAAAAGCAAATGGGATTACATAGGCTTCTTGGACCCCTTGCGAGTCAATGAGAGGACATGTCTAGGCCTCTATGGATGTGATGTGGAAGACCTGAAACAGAGATTGATTGCTGTTTTCGACGAATTCACGATGAAGAAGAAAACCCACATACTTCTAGCCTACAACTGCGAGTATGTGTTCTCGACTTTTAATTTTATGCTTCTTTTTTTGTTAAGATTATTCGATAATTAGGATTCTGTGATTGTAGCAACCATTTCGTCTTCATTTGTGCCAATCTTGCCAAAAATCTGATCGAGGTGTGGGACTCGAAGAAAAACCATTTCATCATCTCGATGCACTGGTGGCAGTGCTGAATTAGTAAGCGATCCTAATAACATATTATTTTCTAATCACACATACTGCTTTCTAATGTTTCTCCCTTTAATGTTGCTCAGTGTCTAAAGAAGACATATCGATGGGACATCGGTCCCATTCAAGGTTGTCGAAATGGAGGGGAAGTACCTGTCACAGCCGGTGGGAAACAAAGAATGCGGGTTTTATGTAATGTGGGCAATGCTTTGCTACATCGGTGGGAAATCGAAAGCCGATAAGTTGGTGTGTATAATCCCCATTTCATTTATGTCTATTAATAATTCAACAAAATGATTTACTGTTCCTCTTTGGATATCATCTATTTTGAATGACAGCACAAGAAATATAACCACCAAAGGCTGTTAGACATGGAGATCGTCGCACTGCAATTGGAGCTCGCAAAGTTCATCTTAGCTGAGGTATTGGAAAAAGATGGAGTATTTTCCATTGCACAATCCATGAGGTACAAGGACCAGTATGGCCCAGAGCGGCTCGCCAGATTATTGTAAGAAGTCCGAGAAGCATTGCACAATCTGTGAAGTCTGAGAACATTTCTTTTTTGTTTTGAGGGATCAAGATCTGGATAAGAACATTTGAACTGTAACCGTAACATTTGTAATATTTAATATTGATGGACCTATCATCTACGTAGCGTATATAAAGAGAAACTCGATTCCATGAAAAAATATAAATTAAAATCAATTATAAAACAATAAAATGTGAATGGGCCATCATTGTCGGTTAGCAATGAACCGGCAGTATTGTCGTAACCATCACTGCCGGTTATCAACAAACCGACAGTGTTAGATTTTTCAACACTGCTGGCTTGAGCCATGAACCGATAGTGTTGTCTTGCTCAACACTGCCGGCTTGAGCCATGAACCGACAGTGTTTTCTTACTCAACACTGTCGGCTTGAACCATGAACCGACAGTGTTGGATTTCTCAACACTGCCAGCTTGAGCCATGAACCAACAGTGTTGGATTTCTCAACACTGTCGGCTTGAGGCATGAACCGACAGTGTAGGCTTGCTCAACACTGTTGGCTTGAGCCAAGAACCGGCACTCTTGAAGCAACCATCACTGTCGGTTGGGACTACAAACAGACAGTGTTGTTCAACTAGACACTGTCAGGTGGAGCCAGGAACAGATACTGTTTCCTATAGATCAGTGTCGGTTTTTAAGAACCAACAGTGATGTCAACCCCACATCACTGCCGGTATGCCACTGTCGGTTCAAAATCCGGCAATAAAGGGGGGTTTTGAACCGGCAGTGATGTCCAGATCTGGGGTAGTGCAACCAGATAGCTCGCCACCGCTTGTGCTTCCTACCTCCATGCTCCAGCATCAACTCTAGCCGCTGTTGGTGGTCCTTAAGTCCTAAAAATAACCACCAACACTGGCATAAAATCCTAGCGCACAGACACCAAACATAGAAATAGGGCTTTAAATCTAACAATTTTCACAAGTTTTGGTATTTGACCATTTGTAGGAGGGCATTTGTGGAAATACACATAAAGGGCTAAGAATGTGCAAAGAAAAAAGTATAAATACCATTTTACGCAAGACCAAAGGAAAGAGGCCCAATCACCAGAAGAATCAGGGTCCAAACAAGTGAAGAACAAGCCCATAACCGAAGCAAATCACCTCAACTCCGCGACAAACCCCCATGGGGCAAGTCACAATGCTCATAGGAGGCGACCCACCAAAGATGGATGTGTTTGGGCTCAGCCAGGGTGTGGCCGCACCCCAAGCTTGCCCAATCGGCCCCATCTTGCGTGGGCTGCTTCTTACCAACATTCCAAAGGTGGTTCCCAAGGTTTGGTCTAGGTGCAACGTATCTAGACGTCGGTTTGGTGGTTTTATGAAGGGATCATGGATATTCCAAGGAATCAACCTACTCCTCTCCATCTATAAAAGGAGGCTCCCCCTCCTCACTACACAACACACCAAGGAAGAGCAACATCACACTTGAGCTTCACTCCAAGGCTTAGGTCATAGCTACCTAGAGTTGAGGAGTAGGAAGAGATGTGAGGTAGAGTTCGGATAAGTGTCGAACCTGTCGGTAGTCTTCCCCCGCTTGTACCTCGACAAACACCTGTACCTTGATAGAATCTTCCACTAAGGGAGTGTTCATGGTTCTTTTGGTATTAGGTCTTTTGATTAGTTAAGCTTTATTCCTATTTGCTTGTGGGTTCATCGTCCGTTCTTGTAGCAGATAATCTAGTAGAGGGCTGCTGATAGAGACGGATAACCCTGTACGATGCTAGAGTAGTAGTCAATAGCGTAGACGTGGTGTCTAGGTTAGAGGCTACCTTCGTTTGCCTCGTTCTCCATGGTTGAGGGGTAGGCACAGGTGGTGACAGCCCTATCCATCCCTTGTAATCCCCCATATTCAGGTTCAGCATAGAGCTACAGGCCAACAACGCTTGGCAGACCAGGTGTTCTCTGGTGCCCGAAGTAACCAAGTAATAGTGGAGTTTATCTATCCTTAGACCCTAAGACCATAGGAATCCATCTCTACCCTTGCCAACTCTATCCTTGTGTTATCCTTGGATGAACTAGCTAGAAGAGTGCCTCTATTCCTAGTGGAAAATACGATACCCTGAATACTTTCTGATAAAGTGCTACAATGGTAATTCCATACGCTTATGGTTTATTTCTGTTTGCGTTAAGAAATACCAATAAGTATTTCTGGCATCATTGTCGGGGAACAATTGCTGTATCATCTTCAAACCTAGTTCATTCTCGTATCCTTTATCTTTTCTTTTTATAAAAACAAAAAAATATTCCTTCTATCATTTCCATCACGAAGCCAACCTCATATCAAAACCTTTTCGCTTCAAAGGGGGAGTTCCTTGAGCCACCACTTTGTCCAAAACCAACCCTTTCATCTAGCTGTGAACTCCACCCTGGTTTCATAGCCATGGTTCAGGCACAATCCTTGTCTGGGCTAGATAAAGAAAACCCTTGTCATCACCTGAAAGAGTTCGAGAAAATGTGTTTATGCTTGAGCATCTCTGGCATGACACAAGAAACTCTAAAGTGGAAATTATTTCCCTTCTCTCTCATGGGGAAGATGAAGCAATGGTACACTCAAGCCATAGAAAGTATGAATGGAGATTGGGATGAACTTAGAGACAAGTTTTTCCTTGCATTCTTCCCTATGCCTCATATTGTCTCTCTACCAAGGGCGATCCTCGACTTTGAGCAATACGAGAAGGAGTCTATAGGTGCAGCCTAGGCTAGGTTCTCTATTTTAATACATTTCGGCCCATATTTGTCTTTACCCGATAGCGTGTTGTTGCAACTCTTTTGTTTGGGTCTCAACATAGAAGCTACCTTATACCTCGACATGACCACCGGAGGGTCATTTACACACAAAACTACGATGTAACAAAAGAAAATCCTTGATCAACACTCTTCTTCCATCGAAGAAACCAAAACCCTCCAAGAGAAGGCCATGTCAAGCTTTGAGGAGTCCTCATTAGCCGAATCCAAACCCGTACCTTCCTTTTCCCTAGATTCGACTCATGAGCCCTCACCTGAACCACAAACACCGAAGGTAATTCATCCTTTGGAATTCCCTATCAAATTCGAGGATTATGGCAATATCTCGAATCACTCTTGGCACGAAAAGCACACAACACTTCCTTCTAAGGAAGCTTCCCCCAAGGTAGAACCATCAAAGGAATGGTTAATGGAAGTGAAATGTTCTTTGAAAGCAATTCAGATTCTTTCACCTTTCGTGACCATGCCTTGCTCATTAAGGGGAACTGTCTTAGAAGCCCTTCATAACCTCATAGTTGGGACTAGTATCATGTCAAAATTCCTTGCAGAAACCCTTTTGAGCAACATGTTGCTAGTCCCGACCAACAAACTCTTCAAAAGTCCATCAGGACTCATCTTCAAGTGTCATGGGATTGCTAGGGCCATGCTAATCATAATAGACAGGACCAAGGTTCATTTGGAATTCCACATCTTTGCCATCCTTGAATTTGATCTTCTTATAGGATACCCCTTTGAAAAGCTTTTTCAAGAAAAATCTATCCATGGAAGCCTTAATGAAGGAACTACTTTCGCATCTCGTCCCAAAAACCCAAACTTTTTAAGAGGATGGTTGAGGATGCTTTTGTTTATCATAAATATTGCAAATCTCATAGTTGCACTATGGCACTAACCTTGTAGCTTGAAAGATAATATTAAATGCTTGGTGGCAAAGCTGGGAACTACACCGCCTTTAATAGCTGCAAGATGAAGTTCTCGTGGTCAAGCTTATCACCATAAACTAAGCACTGCCGGGAGATACCCCAGATTATCATAAATAAGAAGAAGAAGAAGAAGAAGAAGAGAGCGAAGGAGGATTATCCTCTTCTAGACCTTTGCTACCAATAAGGCCCATGGTCCATACACACTAGCTGTGTGTGTGGCCTAGCCTTATGGCTCGCCTGAGTTGGGCCATATGCAATTAATATCGTCATTTCATGATTTAGAAATGGAGAAATTTATACTAGTTGATTAAAATGTGTATAGAGTAGATGGCGACTACTTCTGGGTCCTCGGCCTCGCATGGGGTTCGTGAGTGACTGAGGGCGGACCTCCCTCTCATTGCGTGCGGCGAGCGTAACTTGAAGACTGTGTTGGAGTATAGAGTGAAAAAGAAGTGTCCCAACCATGGCCGCATCTTCTACAAGTATCCGGATTGCAATGTGAGTTCTCTTTTGGCCATGTTTTTTATGGTTTGTAGCCATTTTGTGATAATTTTGACACAAGTTCTTCATTTGGTGTTCTAATTTTAGTGGGATGGTACTGGATGTCCCGGTTAGTACTGGGTGGAAGAGTATGTTAAGTATGTGCAAAAATCGGCTGTTGAAGATGTGAACCAGCAGAAGAAGCCCATCCATGAAGAACTCAAGAAGAATTTGTCTGTTGGTCATGAAATCCTTATTCTATTGAAGTGCATTCTAGGTTTAGTTTATTTAGTGCTATTGAGGATTGTCCGCATTGTATCAAGACTTTAATAAATTAATGTTCAGGTCAAACAATTATAGTAGGATATTAATTAATCATGCTATGTAATGGATATTTAGGACCTTTTAATTAATTATTAATCATGCATATGTTGTGTAATTTATGAATATTGGCATCTTCAAGTTTTTTAAGCTCATGTATTGCAGATGAACCTGCAATGGATGTACAACGCTAACTGACGCTCCTAAGAGTTCATTGAGGGCATGCATGATTTCCTACGTGTGGCCGAGGCAAACAAACAGAATGGTTTCATGTGCTGCCCATGTGTTCTTTGTAAGAACATGAATGATTATGCTTCCTTAAAGACCCTTCACTAACACTTGTTTAGGTTGGGTTTCATGTCCGACTATATTTGTTGGATCAAGCACTGAGAAAGCGTGGTTATAATGGAAGACAATGAAGAAGAAGAGGATGATGACAACATTCCCAGGATCACTGACTATAGTGCTTTTGATGATACTACAATGGAGGAAGCTGAAGAAGAGGTAGCGACAGGAGATGAGCCCACTGATGATCTCGGTCAGGCCATTCGCGATGCAGAGAGAGACTGCAAAAGTGAAAAGAAGAGGATTATGTTCTAGCGCGCGTTCCAGGATCACAAGAAATTACTATACTGTAACACCATAAAATTTGCCTCTTTTGAAAATATGTTTAAAATGATTTATTTATGAATTTCTGTGCACATGAAATATAGGAAAAAGAATATTTTTCATTATATTAAAATTTACCATAGGAGTAGCAACATGGATGTGCATACATGCCGGTGCATTTGTTTTAATTGGTTGAGAGGTTTAGCATAAATCTCAAAATGGTTTAAATTGTATTTTGATAAGAATTTGAAAATGGCTTTGAAATGTATTGAAAAGAAAAAGAGAATTGGAAAGTAAAAGAGTTTAAAAAAAAGTTGTAAATTTTATTTTTGAAAGCCTACCAAAATTGCTCATTTTTACCTGAATTGAAAAGTGTATTTGAAACCCTATTCAAACTTGATTTGGTTCATATTTGAATGTAGTTTTGAAATAGGAAAAGAAAAAAAGAAAAGGAAAGATTCCCTCTCTCCCTCCTCTCGTTTTCGGCCTGGCAGCCCAGCCAGCCGGCCCGCTCTAGTTTTCTGCCACGGCACGCTCGGCCCCTCTTCTTCTTCCTGCTTCTTTCTCTCCACAACGGGCCAGCCCAAGCCGCGCCCAATGGCCCCGCGTCGCCCGCGACACGCGTCTCCTCCCCTCTCTTGGTCACTGACATACCGGGTCGTCTTGTCAGCCACGTCACCTACCTTGTGCTCATGCCCGAAGTGAACTCCACCACTGCCATCGCTGCCGAGTCCGCGCCGCCTCCCATCTGATCTGCACCGTTCCCTTTAGATCCTATGGTCAGCCGATACCCCTTCGCTGCGAATTTTACAAAAGAGTCCCTGAATTTTTGTAGATTAGAACCCGCCATCCCTGATTTTATTCTAAAGAGCCCCTGCCCTTTCTTCTATTCATGTCCGCAGTCCCTGGCCCGAATTCAAAATCTGATTTTATTTATTTACAATCAAAATTGAGTTCTGTTTATTTACAAAATTGCCACTATCTTCATTAGGCCATATCTTCTCCGTTTTAACTCCGATTTGGCCCGTTCAAGTTGTGTTAGATTCATAATTGCGTAATCTACATGTTTATACTACTGTTAAATATATCTTCAACTTTTGAAATTTGAGGTTAGATTTAATCTATTATTTAATTAACGGAAATCTTGTTTAATTCATAACTTTTTCGTTATAGTTCCGATTAGAGTGCTTTTCGTATCTATGTGTTTGTAGTAACATGTAGAACATCTTTAAAACCTCTTTACCTGTTATTTATTATGTTTGGTGTATTGTTCTAATTTAGATCTACTGTTTGCTTCATGTATGATTGCATGGATGCTTGTGTGGTGCTTTATGATCATGTCCAGTCGGTGAGCTTTGCATTGGTGATATAAAAGAAGTTGGTGATCCAGAAGAAGTCCTATGGAGGTTACGATTCAATAGAAGAAGGATCGGTGTTTCAAGGCAAGTATAGCATGGGATCTTCCTTGTTGTCCTATACACCTTTAATCATTTAATTCATACTGCATGTGTCTACCTTGATTACCACTAAGGATTTTCTAATACTTTGTACCTTGTTCCTTAATACCTATGGGTTATTGCATTGGGTAGTATGATGCTAGTGCTCAACTACAACCATGATCTTGTAACCTGACTAATGGATTATGCAATGAACACTAAAAGATGCTTTTTAGCAACATGGAACTAGGGGGCAAGAGCATTGGGCTATTTTTATGGTGCTCTAGATTCCTTTCCCTAAGGACTTATCTGTAAGCGAACATCCGGGAGTTACAGTACAACTGTGAGGGCTATATGGCTCTGGCTTTAGCTCAGTATGAGTACATTTTCTAGTTTGTTAGTGGTTACCTTTATTGCCGTAAGAATGGCTTGCCGAATAGGGTATAGTGCGGCCTCTGTCCCCTTGTGTATAGGCCACGTGTCATTGTGCCATTGGGAAGGGGGGCTCTACATCTGTTTGTCGAGTGAATCTAATGGCCCTAACGTATTAGACGAACCTTTGAAAGGCTTCATAGTGAACCTTGCAGACCTTCCTAGGTAGTGGGTCAAGAGGCTGATCACCTTGGGCGAAAGGCTAAATCACGACTCACAGTGAAAGTGTATAACCTCTATAGAGTGTAAAACTGTTATATCAGCTGTGCTCACGGCCACGAGCGGTCTTGGAACATTTACGGAATAGATGATCATTAATGGTAAATGATGATGAACATTGATGATACTGATGATAAAGATGCTCACTAATGAATACTGTTTATGCAATTCATTATTTATGTTTACTTGATCATGTGTTTATGGGCTTAGATAACTTTGTTGCCATGCTATTGCTAAAATCATGACTCAATAAAAGCTAATTGCAGTTAAACCAGTGTTAGCCTTTTGAGCCTCATGAACCCCATTTTATATTTGTTGAGTATGACATGTACTTACGCTTGCTTTATTTTTCACATATTTGGAAAAAAATCCCAGATGGGTACCAGACCACTAGAGTTTGGAAGAATTAGGCTTGTGATCAACCAGTCAGTTGTCCCTATTGTGACAGAACTGCCCAATTTATACAATATCAAGTACGGCTGTCCCCGCTAACACGTTGACATGCGCATACTTTCACTTATATAAACTCGGTAGTCCGCCGAGTGTCACGAGGGACCTCGGTAAATCAACATCACAACCAAGATCATATGATTAAGCAAATACATATCATATACACAGAGTTGCAGCGGAAATAATATTACAAATGAGTTCACAAATAATTATACAAGTTTGGGTTTCAAAACCAATTAAGGGAAAACAACATAGCTTTCCGTGATTACATTAATATAAGTTTCAAATACGTTGCTAGCATAAGTGACATCCTCTGATAAAAGCATATAGATGAGAAATAAATATAGTCACCGAGCCCACCGGTGGTTCGCCACCATCTTCAGCAGGCCGAGAACTTCACCTGCAACATGGTGGGATAAACCCTAAGTACTCGAATGTACTCAGCTAGGCTTACCCATCATAAACCAGAAATAAAGTGATACCAAGGAGTATGCAAGGCTTTATAGGTGGAGCTTGCTTGAGAAAATTTTGCATAAAAGCCACTAGTTGAGCTATACATTTTACAATTCAGTAACTAAGTTAATTATAGCTATTCACCTCTAGATTAGCAACTAACCTATGCCGAACATGTGGAATATCATTTAGTAACAGGCAATAGTAACCATAGCCGATGTAGTAATGTGAGTATCATCATCATAACCATCAAGTTTCCATTAAGTTACTCTACGTTGCCGCTGCTCAGTCAAGTTCCCACTATCCGGGAGAGACGACGATTCAAATCGATTCCTACCCAGCTGGGGAATTATTCCTAACACACACCCAAGCGACCAGATCAGTGGTTGCCTTGGGTCACCTTTGGTACAGCTCACGAACAAATTCATGGGTCTGAGCAGCGCCGCAATCTTAGGGAATCCACTCTGCTAGGATGCCAATCTGCCCTTTGGACTTATGCCAATGGCTGCCCGTACATCCTTACTACCGCCAGAGTGCGCACTTTCACTTTCCGGCTTTCGGCCTAAGTTGAGCTACTCAGCTTCGTGGCCGGAACGAGTTATCCGGCCAACTAAGTGATAGGCATGCGTTCAATATGACATGAGGACGTACAGCGAGTCGGTCCTTAACCGACACAGATGGGGATAGAACCACAACCAATACATCCTTGCCTTGTTGCTTCTCTATCGATATCCTGCCTGGTCTCCATTCATTATTAACACATGGTTATTTCCATGATAGCAAATATAGCCAACCGTGCTTTGGTATCCACCTATATCTCATAGGTGATAGTGTTTACACCAAAATTTGGGAGAAAGAATGCAGGAACTCATAGGCTTCCAAGATTGTGCCGATCAAAGAAGATCGATGTCAGCCATGATTCTGTAATCGGGTCTCTTGGGATGACGTCAGCGGATAGTGATGATGAACTATGGTTGGCACCAGGAAACTACAGATCGGACTCTACAAAAAAGGAAAGATTAGAGTGCAAGTTATCTTAAATTAGGAATATTTTCATTTATGCCAAGGATTGTAACGAATCGTGCTCGAGTAAGATTCAGGTTTAGACTCTTGTTATCGACTCTTGTTTAATTTGAGTATGGCCTATGTGATTCTGCCTTACACCCCACTGCTTGAATTAGATCAAGGTCAAGTTATCGGCTCTACCTCAGAATGGCAGTCTTTGGTAGATTCATTAAGTTACCGATATTGTTTATTGCTTTCATAGCTTATCTAATTACAGCAATATCACTCTGCCCGATTGAGATTGATTCAGATCGGCCTTATATCTTATTTGACCCATCGTTTGCCAACCTAAAACTGATCTAATCTACACCTTAAATGATGAGTTATGTTTTATCGGCTGTTCTACATCAATCTTAATCAAGCATAACGCGCGGTTAAGGCATGTTGCGTCTTGAGTAGATCTATTGGCTAGCGAGAACCGTTCCATGGCCCGTTATCATGGCCTATGTGATTCTGCCTCACACCCCACTATTAGCACTATGGAGTGGGGATCATTATTTAATAGATCTATTCCTGGTAAGGCATGACTTTAACTATGCGTTATGTCTGAATCGACTGTTTTAGCCGATATCGAGCGCTTACACAAACAGTTCGCATCACGAGACCATTGAAGTAAAGATAGGTTGAAAGATATGTTAGCCCCATGATCTTATTATTGTATTATGGCCTGCATGATTCTGTCTCATGCCCCACTGATATTAGTAATGAGTTAGGGTCATCGAGTCTATTGTTATTTCTACGGTCTGTATGATTCTACCTCATGCCCCACTAGTCATGACGATAGATGAGATCTAACATGTTCATTAGATTTATCTTTATTAAATGGTTCAGTGGTGTTGAATTGTTTCTTTATATAAAAAGGGGTTCGGTTAATTATAATCATTGGCTCAGCACAAACCGATCATTGTTGATATCTTATTGCCATTGATTAATATCTGTTTGATTAATGATATTTATCCTGAATGATAACCGATTCTTCCTACACAACCCCATGAGCTCTAATTGATTTATTCTCCTGAATATACTAGAATCGACTACTTAGTTGATCTCCTTTCATATCGACTCTCATAGCCGCACATTCGGGACTGTCTGGTAACATCGGCAAGTTCCGCCCTTAATTACTGATGAACTTTCTCTCCTTGTCAATTACAGGGTCAAATTGACTGGCATGTCTCGGGAGGATTGCGTAGGATCAACCACCCCTGCGCTGAAGCTAGGTGGATCTGCTCCATCAAGCGGACCCTTTCGGCTTATTGCGTGTGTCCTCGGCATGGGACGAAAATTCTATGTCGACACACGTTTCTGGCACGCCCGGTGGGACCCCACAATCGTCATGCGGTTCACAACAACGACGACATCCTTATGCTACATTATGAAGATCTACCTGATGGGGATAAGGGTATCATCAGCAAAGCTATAGAAGAGTTTCAGAACAAATGTTTGTTGTCCTACACCAAAACACGTGACAACACAATTGTTCAGAAATTTCCACTACCAAGAGTTCTGTTACATGGGCAGACGGACACAAATGAAGCTGAAGACAAGCGTTTCTTTAAAGAGGTTGTGGACAAATATATTCGTGATGCCTTGTTGAGCTATAACAAAGCTTTCGTGGACGTATTCCATAATGCCTTGAAAGAGGCGATTCATGGATTTCCAGTTGGTCAAGGCGGACCGGCTTATTACAACATTCTAGATCCGTCGACCCAGGGGACCAATCAAGTCGGTACTAGCCATCAAGAAGCAACACCGGCTAGTAGTGGTGATGTCCAGATAGTTCAGGGTTGATCTGAACAAACTCAAAGAACTACTGCAAATCAAACACAGTACCATCCTGGACCACCAGTATAGTATGTGCAGCAGCCGCCGGGGCAAAGTCATAACCAGGTGATCAATTTTGGCACACCAGGCCACATACCGTCGTTGACTCAAAAAATAGCACCGTCAGTTCAAAGGATCCACAGAGATATAGATCCTTATATCTATAATCAGAGACTTCAAGCAGCAAGCCAGCAAGGGACTCAGCAGATTGAGATTCCACAAGGGTATCACTATGGCACAGATTATAACACCCTCCACATGATGCCAAATCTAGGATATCAAGGCACACAGGATTTCAATTCATAGATGGGTCAGCAAGTACAGAGGAATCCAAATCCGCAAGCTGATGAGTTATTGCTGAGGGTGACTGAGATGATGAAGAATCAGTTCGGTCGGAAGCCAAAAGGGCTGACCTTTTTGTACAAACGCCCATATCTAGAATGGTATGATTTGGTCGCTCTTCCAACAAATTATAGGCTCCTAGAATTTGCTAAGTTCATTGACCAAGACAGTACAAGAATGATAGAACATGTTAGTTGGTATCTTACACAATTGGGCGAAGCATCAGTTGAAGATGCCCATCGAGTTCGTTTCTTCTCTCTGTCCTTATCAGGGCCAGCCTTCACTTGGTTTTCATCATTGCTAGTCAATTCCATTGCCAATTGGGCTGACCTGGAGAAGAAGTTTCATACATATTTTTATACTATGACTAGAGAAAAGAAGATTACCGATCTAACAACCATAAGACAAAAGACTAATGAATTGGGCACTGAATTTCTTCAGAGGTTTCGAGAGACCAGGAACTTGTGCTTCTCCTTAAACTTGGCCGATGATCAACTAGCTGCTTTGGTTGTTCAAGGAATGCTGCCGATGTGGAAAGAAAAGCTGCTGGGACAAGAATTTGACAACTTGGGACAATTGGCTCAACGAGTAGCAGCGCTTAATAGCCAATTTCAGAGTATGCGTAGAGATACCCAGTTCCAGAAGAGTACCTCAGTAGACAAAGCTTATGATCCATACTCAGTTGATGATGGCTATGAAGATGAAGAAGAAGAGGTTGCTGCAGCTAAATGGAATTGGGGCAAGAAGACAGTGATGTTGCCAAATCCTTGGGGAAGAGGAGTCAAGGAGAGCTATGACTTTGATGTCACCAAATTAGATAAACTCTTTGATTTCTTGCTGGAGAAAGGGCAGATCAAGTTGCCCGATGGTCATGTCATGTTGCCCCCTGATCAGTTGAAGAATAAGAAGTTCTGCAAGTTCCATAATGCTACTTCTCATTTCACTAATGAATGTAGAATCTTCAGGCAGCATATACAGAGAGCTATTCAGCAGGGGAGGCTCAAATTTGATACGCCTCAGAAAATGAAAGTTGATGATAATAAATGAAAGTTGATGATACGCCTCAAAAAATTTGATACGCCCCAGGAGATCAAAACATGGTTGATGCTGGGCTATTCAAAGGAAAAACTAAGGTCCTAACATCAACCAAATCAAAAGAAGCTGGAACAGTTGATCCTAAGATGCAAATATCGGCTGACGAGTACAGAGAAATTAGGAGACGTCATGCCGAGCAGAAGAGCCAATATGAGCAGGGGAGGACATCAAAAGCAGAGACGACAAAGCCGTGGGTCACATCTCAGATTCTGTTGAATAAGTGCCAGCGGCAGAAGGAAAAGCATTATCAGAGGTGGTTAAAAGATCAAGCGTACCAGCATCAATTGAAGCAAGAATGGTATGAAAGGGAACAAGCCGAATTACATTAGAATTATCATTTCTTCAGACATTGCTGGAATGAAGGTTTGAAATTGCCTACCAGACATGACTGTCTAGAATGTAGCAATCAATATCGGGAGTATAGGCAGTCTCAAACCAACCACCGGTCTATCCATGCTCAAGATGCATATCATCAAAATAACATGGATCGGTGCTTAAAAAATGAAAGTGTTCATGATCGGCTTGGAAAAAGAGTCGTTGATCAGTACTAGGCTGATCATGAAGAAGAAGGCACTGAAAGAAGATATGTATGGCAGGAAAGCCAGTGGTGCCTAGGAGGTTTAACAAGAAGCTAGAAGAGAAGGGTGCAATGCCTAAGGAATAAAGAGATGGAACAAGCTCAGGCATCCGGTAAGACTCAAGTGTGGCGTACCAAATAGATAGCCGATAGAAAGCCACCATCGGCTCATATCCAAATGGCTTTTCTGTTGCCATCAAAATTTAGAGCTCTGGCAGATCAAGAAGTTTATTCGGATTTCGATGAATCAGAGTATGAGGAGATAGTTGCCAAGTTGACGGTTGTACAACAAGTAATATTTGACAAGCCGGTCAAACATCGGCACTTAAAGGCATTATATATGAAAGGTCTTGTTGATGGAAAGCCGATGAACAAGATGTTGGTGGACGGAGGTGCATCTGTCAATCTTATGCCTTACACTACTTTTTGTAAACTTGGCAAAGGACCAGAAGATCTGATGGAGACTGACATGATGCTTAAGGATTTCGGAGGTAATACGTCTAAGACCCGGGGGGCAATAAACGTCGAGCTAGCAATCGGAAGCAAGACTCTACTCACTACATTCTTCATCATTGATGGGAAAGGGTCTTACAGTTTGCTCCTCGATCATGATTAGATTCATGAAAATTGCTGCATACCATCAACCATGCATCAGTGTTTGATTCAATGGCATCGGGATGACATCGAACTGGTTCGCGCTGATGAGTCCATGAGTATCGCAATAGCCGATCCAGTCTTTTGGGAACTAGGAGACTTCGAATGTTTTTTTGGCAAGTCATGGGAAGGAGGCTTCATTAAGATCAGCAATGAAAGCCAACAGCTGATGCAAGCGATTGGCTCTGAAAGCTTGTTTTAGTAGAAAAAATCGCAACTTCACATCGGCCATTGGATTAAAGGAAAATAAGCATTGAGTTTTGGAGATGGATTTAGGCCGACGTATGTGAATGCTGAGTCAAAGTGTGAGCGCGATTCAGAGTTAATGGATTTCTTAAGAAGTTCTGTTTTGCTTAATAGGATGCTTGACCTAGGTTGATTAATCATTCGACTTTTGATATGAAAAGTTTTGTGGTACGTTATCCTGACACCTAGTCAACATTTGGTAGCCGATTTGTTCTCAGCTCTAAATAGCTAGTACTAGAAAGGTATCGCCTCTAGTTCAAAAAACGAAAATCTTCAAAGACAATAAAAGCCGATATGATATGTATCACATATAGAGCAAAAGTAAAAGATAAAAACAGTCATATGCAAGAGCATTGTACTGAGGTATATTCATGGAAAGAATAGGAGTCTTTGTTCATCGGATGACCCTAGATACAATCTAACCAAAGATCTTGTTCACCACATCCTAGGCAGATGTGATGTCTACTACAGCCTCCGCTGCCATAACAAATTCTTCGAGCAGGTCCTCATGCTCCTCAGCGCCATCGCCCATTGGGAAACCTATCTCCATGGCGTAGAGCTCGTACCCAGTCTAGGCTTGTGCCGTGGTCAGCGCCACCGCCGCACCATCATGAACGCCATGGAGGGCGATCTCCTGAACGCAGACCGGGGCATCTTGGAGATGAGCGTCGATAGAGGAACCACAGGCATTGACGGCGTCTACGGCCGTGTTCGCCGCTAGTTGGAGAGATTCCAACTGCGCTGTCAGGGCTGACAATCACAAAAAAAACAAGAAGACTATCAGGATGAAGATAATGGAAGTCGGAGTAAAAAGTCTTCATGGAATTCATCTTACCTGCCACTGTGGCATCGGATTTGGCCAGCCACATCTAGACAGCGCTGGCCTCCTCCTCGGCTGCATGAAGAGTGGCCTAGGAAACCCCGAGGTGGATCTCGAGCTGGCCATTCTCTCGAGTCACCTCAGAGTAGTGGTTTTGAGCCGCCCTCCACTCCCAAAGGAAGTGTCGGGCGTCGTCGCCGTTGTACGAGTCGAAGGAGTCCAACGATGAAGCCAGAGCAGAAGATACAATGTTAGAGGGCTCACCGCCCTAGGAAGAGGACGAAGGCTGTCATTCACGACGAACCTAGAAACAAAATAGAAGAGTTCATCGCTGCGAACAGAAGATTTGCAGATCATCGCCATGGACAAAAGCCATTAATCTCACCTCATACGTCGGAGGCGCTGACTCACTGGCATGTTCTCCTCCGGGATCTCCTCCAACACTCGCTTGCCACAGTTATCCTCGTCGGCCATGGATTCGATTGGATCTACAAGAAGGGAAGGGAACCGCTACATGGTTTTGGAAGGTGGAGAAGTACAAAGGAACAATTGCTAGTGGAGATGCGTTCGAGGCCGAAACCATCGGCTTGTATTTGAAGACCTGAAGCGAAGAGGTGGATGCCTCGGGACGTGTTAAAGGTAGCCACAATTAATGGAAGGCGAGACGCCATTTCATTAATACTAATGGAAGTACAACATCGAGCAACTGAAGGCAGAAAATCGAAGGGTTCCCTTAATAAAAGCCGTGTTTTTAGACTCAAATGGATTAAGATAAAAATCTAGGATCGATTGTTTTAAATCGGCTCTTTAGCCGAAACGAGAGATACAATGAGATAGCAGAAAAGTATGTCAGTTTTATGCAAGATACATGTGTTAACCTATGGATTACAAGTTCAAAACATCCTGGATAATTTTCAATATTTCTAGCCGGACGATATCAGCTTTTGTAATCTTTTGCTCATATTCTTCGGCTGTTCTAGGAGTGTTCTCAAGACTACTATGAATGGCTCTACTTCTTTTCACTTTGGCCAACAGTTCCTGTTTCTTCTGTTTGACGGCATCGGGTATTTGGGCTAGAGTAAACTTGCGACGGTCAATAGCGGCCTTCACGTTTTCCAGTTCCTTCTCAAGTTCAGCACGTCTGATTTCCAGCTGGGAAAGCTCTGGATTGGTCCTAGGGGAAGAATTTTTCAGATCATCAATCAGCCCCATCAACTCTTTAGCCTCTTGCCTAATAGAGTTATCCTGGGCCATCAAAGCTTCACTATTGGATAGGTTCCTCTGAATTGTTTTCACCTTCAGAGCTTGATCTTCAAAGGCAGACAAATACGACAAGATTCTGGAGAGGGCTGGAGATGGATCGCCCTTTATAGGCAAGAAGACTCTCTGCATAGAGTCAGTGTCTTAGATCAAATCGGCTACGTTCTTCTCAAGTATTGGCAATATGTGTCTTAGCCAATTTCTGGTCTCTTCCGACAGGGCTTCGCTAGAAGAAGTAGCTGACGATCTGATCTCATCCTCATCAAGATATTCCTCAAAATTGAGAGAGTAGCTCCAAGCTGGGAGACTAAGTGCTTGTGTACAAAGGAAAAGGAAGGAAGGTCTGATCCCAATGGAAAGGCTCTAAAAGCTTCCATCACATCACTAATATCCTCTCTCGGCTTCAGGATGTTCTTGAAGAACAGGCGAGGGTGAAGTTGACTGAGGCCAAACTGATGGGCCACAAAAGAAGGGTTGTAAAACTCATAGGTTGGAGGATTGCCTAGAATGGAGGAACCTTTAACCATTTTGCCATGATCGTGATGAAATTTGGCTAGGAGAACGCAGGGTTTAATAAAGGAATTGAAGATCGTAGCCGTTATCTCATCCGAACAGCCGGATTCAAATCGGAATTTGAATGGAAAAGTCAGTTTATCATCCTCATTATAAGGTAGCCAAGTCAGGATGGCTACGTCAAACCCTCTGTAAAACTTTTTGAAGAGGTGGCCAACGTCGAAGTCAATTATTATGGCCGATGCAGCCTCGCCATAACTCGTACACCGTCGAGCTCTTCCTTCTTCGTCTCTATATTCCTGATCAAAATTAGAGGAAGGAAAACTTAGGTCTCTAAGATCAGTCCTCACCATCTTGTGCATGTACAAATTGAGCCACAATTGTATCAGCCACCAGGGGCCACTGATAGTCTGTATTGGTTCATTCTTTAGCAATTGGGCAGCCACCTGGTACATCAGATGATAAATAGCTCCTAATGCTAGGTGCTCTGCCATGAGTTTGTGATTATAAGTCGGACCACAAGATGTCCCACAAAAGATAATCTCTCTAACCACATATTTAGAAAAGCCACATATTCTCGTTCGCTGACAGATGATTCGTCTTCGACGTGATTCAGAATGTAACTTGCCCATCAGGTGCAGTCTGCTATCTTGGCCAATCTTTTGGAGCTAGCACTCAAGTACTCATAGGTTTGCACTGATCCAGTAATTCGAAGGCCGATCAACATATATACATCGGCCAGAGTAATGGTCATTGGGCCATGGCCAAAAATAAAAGCATTCAGAGCATTAGACTAGAAATAAGAAGCAGAGATGAAGAGTGAATCATTCCTCTCCATTTCGGACAATGAAAGTGTCAGGCACTGGTTCAGATCATAAAGCTCCCAGCCTCCGCCCTTTTTCACGGATACCTTACGAAACCAATCTCTCCATCCCTTAGGCGCTTTAGGCCAGTTCCTGAAGGGAGTTTTATTCTAGGAAGATGAATCCACTACAGACAGTTTAAAGGGGATCTGGTTGGCTTCTTGGTGGATGAAATTGGATGGATTAGGATCACCCATAGGCCCCAGAAAATAAACATTAGGAACAACAACTGATGGAATCAAGATCTCGTTCCTCATTTCCTAGAAATCAGATAAAATAAATTCAAGAAGAGAAGAAATACGGGGTAATGGCCGACACTTGGAGAATGGAAACTTGGAAACATACCTCAGGAACGTAGTCGTTGGTCGCCATCATGGCTGAAGTAGGTTCAGATCTGATGAAGATAGCTTGAATGATGGTTCGATAGAACGGCAGATCTGCTAGGGTTTGAGGCCTTGGTGATGACGGCGTCGACTGTTGGAGTTGGCTCAAGAAAAGAGGAGAAAGCAAAAAGGCCGATTGCGTCGAAAGGGATACTATTGAGATGTTATATGAGACTCAGGTCGGGAAGTCAAGAGTTGTGCGTATAACTCGGGATAAAGTGGTTACGGCGCGGTAAACCAATAAGCTAGAATTTTGGAATAAAACCATTTTATCCCAAAATTGGGGGGGCATGTGTTTACACCAAAATTTGGGAGAAAGAACATGGGAACTCGTAGGCTTCCAAGATTGTGCCGATCAAAGAAGAGCGATGATGAACTACGGTTGACGCCAAGAAACTATATATCGGACTCTACAAAAAAGGAAATATTAGAGTCCAAGTTATCTTAAATTAGGAATATTTTTGTTTATGCCAAGGATTGTAATGAATCGTGCTCGAGTAGGATTCAGGTTTAGACTTCGGGTATAAATATCAGACCCCGGCTATTGTAAAGGGAATCAATTAATCCAAATACAAGTCAATTACTTTTTTGGCTCCGGCCACCCCTTAGGAGTAGGAGTAGAGTAGATCTCGGCGAGTTCTTCAGCAAGTATGGCTACATCGATTCGGTCAACCTCCACTGCTTGTCTGTAAGTACCGTCATGGTTTATACCTCTGTTCGTATGGCTGCATCGATCCGGTTGACCCCCACTGCGGCTCTGGTATAAACTAGTTATCGACTCTTGTTTAATTTGAGTATGGCCTATGTGATTCTGCCTTACACCCCACTGCTTGAATTAGATCAAGGTCAAGTTATCGGCTCTACCTCAGAATGACAGTCTTTGGTAGATTCATTAAGTTACTGATATTGTTTATTGCTTTCATAGCTTATCTAATTACAGCAATATCACTCTGCCCGATTGAGATTGATTCAGATCGGCCTTATATCTTATTTGACCCATCGTTTGCCAACCTAAAACTGATCTAATCTACACCTTAAACGATGAGTTATGTTTTATCGGCTGTTCTACATCAATCTTAATCGTGCATATGGTGCGGTTAAGGCATGTTGCATCTTGAGTAGATCTATTGGCTAGCAAGAACCGGTCCACGACCCGTTATCATGGCATGCGTTATTCTACCTCACACCCCACTGTTAGCACCATGGAGTGGGGATCGTTATTTAATAGATCTATTCCTGGTAAGGCATGACTTTAACTGTGCGTTATGCCTGAATCGGCTGTTTTAGCCGATATCAAGCGCTTACACGAACAGTTCGCATCACGAGACTATTGATGTGAAGATTGGTTGAAAGATATGTTAGCCCCATGATCTTATTATTGTATTATGGCCTACATGATTCTGCCTCATGCCCCACTGATATTAGTAATGAGTTAGGGTCATCGAGTCTATTGTTATTTCTATGGCCTGCATGATTCTGCCTCATGCCCCACTGGTCATGATGATAGATGAGATCTAACATGTTCATTAGATTTATCTTTATTAAATGGTTAAGTGGTGTTGAATTATTTCTTTATATAAAAAGGGGTTCGATTAATTATAATCATTGGCTCAGCACAAACCGATCATTGTTGACATCTTATTGCCATTGATTAATATCTGTTCGATTAATGATATTTATCCTGAATGATAACCGATTCTTCCTACACAACCCCATGAGGTCTAATTGATTTATTCTCATGAATATACTGGAATCGTCTATTTAGTCGATCTCCTTTCATATCGACTCTCATAGCCGCACATTCGGGACTGTCCGGTAACACTGGCAAGTTTCGCCCTTAATTACTAATGAACTTTCCCTCCTTGTCAATTACAGTGTCAAATTGACTGGCACGTCTCGGGAGGATCGCGCAGGATCGACCACCCTTGCGCTGAAGCTAGGCGGATCTGCTCCATCGAGCGGACCCTTCTGGCTTGCTGCGTGTGTCCACGGCACAGGACAAAAATTCTATGTCGACAGACAGGAAATCACCTGACTTCTACCGGTCTAAGCATTGCTAAGCATACATTCGATCCTGGACCTACATAGGGTTCGGGGTATATTTCTGGGCAAGGTAGTTCTATGCATCAAGTGGTTCCAATCAACTCTTGTAACCTAATGCATCAAACATAAAGGACTAAAGTGATATTTGTAAAAACATAGGAGGCTTAGAATGCACCGGGGCTTGGCTGAGATCCAACACTAGGTTAGTTTTTGGTAGACGACACTTGCTTAGTCCTTCCATCTTTGGGATAGGTCCACCATACATCGTCTTTGGGTTCGGCTCCAACATCACATCCTTCACGTGGTTCATCTAGCGTACCTAGATGAGATGCAAGATGCAAGTGCATGAATATGAAAAAATGGTAATATGAGATGCATCACATAATAGCATTCAAGGTAAACATAAGATCATTCAAGACATAGGCACCTGTAGTTATTTAACTAAACATCACACAACCTATTATAGAGGGATAGCAAGCATATTAGGCATTGCACATAAGTGAACTTAAGTTCAGATATTGCACCTATGCATCGATCAAGAACTAACCAACATGTTTAGCCAAAACAAGAGCAAGCTAAAGCAATCACCTAGCACATGTATAGAAATCTAGACAGCAGCACAACAGTCACTTGTTTTAACTAAAACCGGAGATATAAGCATCCAACAAGGATGACCCTAGACTTTCTGGAAATATAATGAAATTTCCTACAACATTGTTATGATCACCAAAAGCTTATTCTAAAGCTAACCAGGTCAAACATGCCAATATTTTAGATCTACACAGAACTACGACAAAAAAGTAGTAGTAATTTCAAAAATATATAACTAGAGTTACAGACATCAAACAAGCATGAACCTTAACTTTATAGAAAGCTTATTAAGTTATCTAAAATAGGTTTATTATCATCACAAGGTGATTCCACAATTAACAAGGTCAATCAAGCACAATTGAGCACCTCTATTCAGACTTGGATAGATTCTGCCATGCAACTTCATAAGCTTATAACTGGAGCTCTACAACACCAAAAGGGGTGATCTAGGATAATTTAGAAAGATTAAGGAAAGCACTATAACTCTTATATTATCACTAAGACATGATTGCATACTTAACTAGGTCAAACAATGAAATCCTTCAAATCTGCACAGAGCATAGACCAAACATGACAGATCATTTGTTAAATTCATAACTCCTAAACTATCAGGCCTATGGTAATGCAATTTGAACAAAAACAATATTATCAAATTATCTACAACTTTGGTATTCACTACAACCATAGAAAACATCATTTACACCACGAAAATAATTGCACAAGCAAAACTGCACATGCAGCCCAAACAACAGTGGTACAGAAAACTGATAGGAACTTCAGAAAAGCATAACTGGAGTTCTAGACATCCAACAAACATGAATCATAACTTTTTGAAAATCTTATGAAGTTACCTACAACTTTCTTATTCTCATCTTAAGATGATTCTACAGTTAACAAGGTCAATTAATCCAATAAATGCATCTCTATCCAAAACATGGACAAAATATGCTATGCAAGTTTAAACAGCTATAACTTGAGTTCCACATGTCCAATAAATGTGGTTCTAGACTTTTTATAAATCTTAGAAAATTCTAAACAACTTTGTTATAAACACCTAGAGCTAATTCTATTGTTAAAAAAGTCCCCACAGTACCAACAAGGCAACCCTGTCTTGGTTTGGGCAGAAACAGCCATAGAAATTTAAGCAACTATAACTAAAAATCTACTTAACAAAAAATTATGTTTTTTAGCTTTTTGAAAATCTTAAGAAAATTAATACAACTCATTTATTTTCATCAAGGCATGATTCCTAACTTAACTGAGCGAATTATACAAACATGCAGGCCTATTCAGAATAGGAGCAAAGCAACATAGGGCATTTGTTATTTTTCTAGCTCTTAAACTATCTAGCCTAACCTCCTAAAATTTTTACCACAATATTCACATAGCATCAGTAGCCTACCATACAAATTTCACATTTATTTGAGTACAACAACTACAGTTATGAAAAAGAAAAGACATAACTAGTATTAAAAACCTAACTGCATAAATTGATTTTTATAGCAAATACTTTAAACTAAAACATGTCATATTATATATCTACTGCATAGATAATTTCACAAGGATTCCAAAAACTCCACATTTGTTATTTTACGATTTTTCTACTAATTATTACGATTTTCTAAAGTTCAGCACATAAATATGAAAAAGTAAAGATTAAACCGAAAAAGGAAAATACTTTTGCATTGGGAACCCTGGAGATCTCAGAAACCAACTAAGCCCATGTATGTAAATATATGTGTGTGGCATTTATGCAATGTGAACACATGAAAAAACTTCTAATTCGTTTAGGCCCTTCTCCTTCAACCTCACGCGGGCAGAGGGCCGGCGTCAGCCTGCAGGAGGGTGGTGGCATCGATCGGCGGTGGTGGCCTGCCAGGGCAGGGCTAGCCGGCCTGGACGCACCCATGCTTGGCCTGCGCCCGGCCACAAACGGCCTTGGCCTGATCACGACCGCTGGCTACGGTCGTGCGGCGGCGATGGCTGTGGACCGGGTCCGGCGAAGAGCAGCAGCGATGGCAAGAGGAGCTATAGGGTAGGGGCGACGGCGCAAACTGGGGATGTCGAAGGTGTTGCCGGCCTGAGCAGAGGAAGACCGAAGGCAAGGGAATAGCAGCAGCGAGAGCTCAAGCTGCCAGTAATTGCGGCGTCCGCACGCGGCATGGTGAGGGGCGAGAGAGCGGGGCGAGAGAGAGGGCAGTGAGCAAGTGAGGGACTGGGGTGCTCAGGCGTCCACCTAGGAGAGCACAGGGGCATAGGGACACGTGGAGTGGAGAGGGAGAGCCATGGTGGGACGAGCTCCCGCATGGCTACAACACACTCCCCCTTAGAGGCATATTCCCGAGAATATGGTGGGCGACGACGTGGCCAGTTTGGAGCCAAGTTTTAGGCATCTTCGAGGCATATTCTAGAGTGGGAAATTAAAGCAAAGTTGTAGCTCTCCTGATGGTCTACAAACTTGATTAAGGAGTCACAGCCATTAGGGCTTTGAAATAGCAGTTAATTAGCGTCCAATTTGCAAGTGTCAACGTGTTGACGCTGATTAATCAAATCCAAAAATCGATGGTGAAGACAAGGTCAAATGAGTGCCATCTATATACATGCTCTTCTCCATCATGTATACTCCAACTTTTATTTTGGTACCAAATCAAGTTGCTTACCAAAATTTGGAGAACGCAGAATGCCGACATGCCAATGTCAGTTAAGTGACAAAGTAAACTTTTGCTGTTTTGTAAACTATTTTTGAAGATCCAAATGAACTCAAAATTTGATGATACTTGATCTATTGTTTTCACCATGAAAAGTACTTAAACTCATCGTAAAGAATCTAATTGATCTACCACATGAATTTGGACAATAAAATGTCGCAAAGAAGTTAATTTACTGCTGTCACTTCAGGGACTTAGAAAAATTTCTGGGAGCCTAAGGGTGCGTTTGGTTGGGCTTTTGGCTTTGGCTTTTAGCCCAAAAAGCCAAAAGCCCAACCAAAGGGGCTGCTTTTTCAGGCTGCTTTTTCAGAAGCAGCTGCTTTTCCATAGTACATTTTTGAAAGCTGGTTTGACCCTGCTTTTGGCTTTTGGCTTTCTGCTTTTCAAAATTGGTGGCATAAAAAGCTTTTTCATAGTTGTTTCAAGAGAGATAAAGATAGAAGGTATATTTTATACTTGTTTAACCAAACAGCTTTCAGCTTTTCTACAGCTCATAGCCCACAACAACTTTCCCACAGCTCAGCCCACAGCAGCTTTTTCCCACAACCACAGCTCAACCAAACACACCCTAAGACAACAGCTGATTCAATCTTCAAGCCTCTGTTTTACTTAGTTCCAAGCTGATCTGGCTCTTGGTCCAAAACAAAGTTTGTTCTACTCCACTCAAACTTCAACTTTTATATAAGGTGCAACTCCATGCAAGTACTGCAAGCGATTGGTCAACACCGGTCAATAATAGCATCACGGTAAAGCTTAAATTAGAGTTTTAGACCGATTGAGGCATTTTCTAGCCACTTGCTCAACATGAACCCTTCATAACTTTTGTTCATGAGTGTAAGTAGAGTTGTTTGAGCTAGGTTGCAAGGTTTGGTAAACATCTCATATTCCCCTTTACTTACTAATGCAATCCAAGAAAGATTATAACTTATCATTTCATGTGACTTCTTGATTTCAAGCTTCATGAAACTTTTCCACTAGTCAAGATAGATGCATGTTGATGTAATGTATATGCAATAAGCATGTTTAATATTACTCTAGCATAATCTTACCAAGGGTCCACATGTAAGCAAAGGTGCATTGTTAAGTTGGAGCTCACTCTTGTAGATTTGATCTTTCACCTTCATCACCACTTAACATGTCATGTTTGAGCTCAAACCCATTGCTTAACTGGTGACAAACACCTAGGGTGTTACACCTGTGGATTGGAGTCTTCACCCGAAGATCGGAGTTGTCTTTCCACTATTTGTTGTCTAAGGTTATATCCTTTGTACTAAGTACGTTATATATTGAGCATTGTCTTTTGATATTACCCTTATTTGTAGCTATATGTGAGATTTGACTTCATGGGCTGACATATGGTGCGTATCTGGTTTTGTTCTTAAAACTGGGTGCTACAAAGTGGTATTGGAGCAATGTTGATTGTAGGACGCAAGCCTAGTAGAAACTGGTCATGTTAAGGTTTAGAAGTTGCTACAAAAACCCTTGCTCTATGAACCTTGATATTTTCTTCTCTAATATATCTCTACCCTTGTTATTCATCTCTATCTTGGTGATTATTTTGATGTCTTTGTTCTCATCTTCACTCCTTGATTTGATTTGCTTTTAGAACTGTCCCTCACCACCTTCTTGCATAATCTGAAGATGAGTCTTAGGATTGTTACCCCTAGTACAAAGAGGACGATAGTATCGCAAGTTGAATCAATGATTGAATTGTGCACCTTTAGTGCTTTGTTGAATTGTCATATGCTTTTGCTTGTTTTGAATCTTTGTAATGATTGCAATGATCTTGTTGGGTGTCCCACAATTTCATTTAGTTCATAGGCCTAAGGTATAAGGATTAATGAAATAAATAGTTGGGTTTTGGTTGTCTTCTATTTTCTCTATTCTATTTTTTCGGAGCAGCCTGCACTCTTTGGCTTATATCTCGGTTTTTGAGGACAAACAATAATGACAAAATTCTAGACAATAGTATACTTCGATATCTTTCTTTGACCGCAAGAACCGCCCTCATATTTATTTTGGTTATGGAGTTATGAAAATCACAAGATGATGCAACCTCGCTGCCTGAAATCTGGAGTAGTTTCTGTTGTGCACTATTTTTGACTAACTAAGGTGCATAATTTGGAAAGGTGTTCTGTAAGGAAATTGTGGAGGATTCGATAAGCTTTTGAATGGTATAAGCTACAACTTCATTGGACTAACAAAATGAGAGTTATGACTGTTTTACTGTGCTGCTGTTTTTCATCCCGCGAGGAATTTTAGATTTCTTGTCCTTGCCCATACACAAGAGTCTCATTGGGATGTCATAATGTCTTGATACTAGTTAGCTCATCTGGATGAAGGTGCAAGCTACCCTTCTGGTGTTCCCTAGTTGATCTTTTCTTAAGGGGGGTAGCCAAAGTGAAGGTGGTTTTGAAGATTCTAGCTCTCACTGGGAAGGAATCCTGCCAATTCTAATCCACCGCCATCCAATTCCCCATTGATAGAGCAAGCTTTGATGAAGCATACTCAGTTATTACAGACTATTGCTCAAAGAGTGTTGAATTTAAGAAGGGTCTGAATACTCAAGGTGCCATATGAAGTTCAGTTATGCTCTCTAGCTCTCACTTGGAAGAATCGGTTAATCTGATAAGAAAGGTGGTACCCAGAGGATATATATCACTTAAGGGTTTCATCATCTAGAGTAAGTATCCTTTGCTCAGTTGATAAATTATTGGATCATCTAGGAGGAATGGATGCATTCAACAATATGGCTCTGTAGTTCGAGCTATACTCAGTTGTGAGTTTAATCTTCAACATACCCAAGACTAAGCCTGGGCACGAAAAACCGAGAACCGAACCGAACTAACCGGAACCGAAACTGAAGTAACTGAAACCGAAATATTCGGTTCCAGGTTCCCAGGAACCGAAATTATTATGGTTAATTCGGTTCCAGCACTCGATTAACCGAATTGACCTAAAATAACCGAACTAAGCTATTGGACCTCTTGTTTTTTTACTGCAGGCTTGAATATTGCTCTATGCTTGAATATTTGAGAGAACAATAACATATATGTGTTGTACTATTGTTTTATGCTGCATTGCTGTTTAAATTGTCCCTTTTGACTGCATGAAAATCAGGCAAAATGTTGTCGAAATTTGCAATTGAATGTGTAGTTTCTTAGTTCCTAAAAAATTTAGTAACATCGGTTAGAACCGAAACCGAACCGAATTAACCGAAACCGAAATTCCTCGGTTTCGCATTTTCAAAGTAATCGATCAGTCCCATCTTCTCAGGTAACCGAATTAGCTGAAGAACCGAAGAACTGAACCGATCAGTTTTGGTTAACCAAACACCCAGACTAACCCAAGACAAGTAGGCACTGATGACATAGGAATGAGATATCCGATAACTACAGATGGTTCTATGGAGTCTTAAGAAATCCCAATGATATACTAAGCATGACAAGAAGGTTTGGATTGAAGAAAGTCAATGATGTGATAGGAACTCACTCAAAGATGTGAGAGAAATTCAGTGTTTTAATAATGAGGTTTGGTTAGAGGTTCAAGGAAAGTTTATCCAAGACTATCAAGATATTGATAGAGCTACTGAAGAAGGTTTTAAGTTTGTTTGGATTAAGAAACCTCAGGTGAGCTTGGAAGAAGAGGCTTATGCAAGAAAGCATGAGATGGAACATCAAAAGTATGATCTGGAGTTATCCATTGTAAAGCATGGAAGTACTATCTACTTAGGCATAACAAGTGACATCTAGGAGGATCATAAGAATCTATAGGACATCTTCACTAAGATGGTTTTGAGCTTCTGATATCCTCGTTGGAATGAAATTGATTATGACTTGGAAAAGTGCTATCACTTCGAGGAGCAAAGTCATGTCCGATGCCCTTAGCAACAGAGAATTGTGCTAAAAAGGTTTGAGTGACACCAAGAACTAAGAATTGTATTCCAAGTTTGAGCCACTTAACCAGAATCACTAATGTTTTGAAGATTGGCGATAGAATCTACTGTGGACCAAGAGATTCGTAAGGCTCTGTTGGAAGATGAATATTTTAAGAAAGAGAATTAATAGTATGTACTAAAAAGGAAAGGTGGCCTAGTGATTGGAGAAACCTGAGTATCGTTTGGAGTACCTGTCAAAATCTTGGAATTAGTTTGGCAAGTTACTTGGAGTAAGATTAACAGGTGTGCAAAGTAAAGTGGAATCCTTATCAAGAAGATGGAACTACATGAGGAAGTAAAGAAGAATCTAAAGATGGAGTATCCCTATCTCCTAGTCGACGTCTTCTGAATCTCGAGGACGAGATTCATCTTAAGGGGGGTAGAATTGTAACACCCTAAAATTTGCCTCTTTTGAAAATAGGTTTAAAATGATTTATTTATGAATTTTTGTGCACATGAAATATGGGGAAAATATTTTTCATTATATTAAAATTAACCATAGGAGTAGCAACATGGATGTGCATACATGCCGGTGTATTTATTTTAATTCGTTGAGAGGTTTAGCATAAATCTCAAAATGGTTTAAATTGTATTTTGAAAAGAATTTGAAAATGGCTTCGAAATGTATTGAAAAGAAAAAGAGAATTGGAAAGTAAAAGGGTTTAAAAAAGTTGTAAAATTTATTTTTGAAAGCCTACCAAGATTGCTCATTTTTATTTGAATTGAAAAGTGTATTTGAAACCCAATTCAAATTTGATTTGGTTCATATTTGAATGTAGTTTTGAAATAGGAAAAGAAAAAAAGAAAAGGAAAGATTCCCTCTCTCCCTCCTCATGTTTTCGGCCGGGCAGCCTAGCAAGTCGGCCCACTCCAGTTTTCCATCGTAGCTCGCTCGACCTCTCTTCTTCTTCCCGCTTCTTTCTCTCCC
This sequence comes from Miscanthus lutarioriparius, assembly GCA_904845875.1. Classification (NCBI taxonomy): domain Eukaryota; kingdom Viridiplantae; phylum Streptophyta; class Magnoliopsida; order Poales; family Poaceae; genus Miscanthus; species Miscanthus lutarioriparius. The sequence goes on along the minus strand of CAJGYO010000009.1, from coordinate 115,064,053 downwards.
CAATGGGCCGGCCCAAGCCGCGCGCAATGGCCCAGCGTCGCCCGCGCTGCGCATCTCCTCCCCTCTCTTGGTCACTGACATATTGGGCCCACTTGTCAGCCGCGTCACCTACCTCCCGCTTTTGCCTAAAGCGGACTCCACCACTGCCACCACTGCCGAGTCCGCGCCACCTACGCCTCACCGTTGCTGTGCCTCCTAAGCCTCCCAGCCCCCATAAATAGTGGGTCGTGTCCACCGCATCCACCCGAGCACCCGTCACCCCTGGCATAACCCTAGTGCAGCCACCGCCTCAAGCTCGCAGCACCGCCATCGACGTCGTCCACCCCGCTGTGTTGCGCGCCGCCTCTGTCCACTCCCCACCGCTATGATCTATCGAGGTGAGTTTGCCTCACCATCCTCTTTCTCCCCGTGCCTTCATTTTGCTCTATGGTGGTCCATAGGGCCTAAACCGGTTCGTCGTTCATGGCCACCGATGTGCCGTCTTTTTCTCCAGCGACTGCACTCTCTCCCCCCTCCCATCTAATCTGCACCGTTCCCTTTAGATCCTATGGTTCAGATTGGCCGGTACCCCTTCACTGTGAATTTTTCAAAAGAGTCCCTGATTTTTTGTAGATTAGAACCCGTCGTCCCTGATTTTTTTCTAAAGAGCCCCTGCCCTTTCTTCTATTCATGTCCGCAGTCCCTGGCCATATCTTCTCCGTTTTAACTCCGATTTGACCCGTTCAAGTTGTGTTAGATTCGTAATTGTGTAATCTACATGTTTATACTACTATTAAATATATTTTCAACTTTTGAAATTTGAGGTTAGATTTAATCTATTTTTTTATTAAAGGAAATCTTGTTTAATTCATAACTTTTTTGTTATAGCTCCTCTTAGAGTGCTTTTCACGTTTGTGTGTTCATAGTAACGTGTAGAACATCTTTAAAACCTCTTTACCTATTATTTATTGTGTTTGGTGTATTGTTCTAATTTAGATCTACTATTTGCTTCGTGTATGATTGCATGGATGCTTGTGTGGTGCTTTATGATCATGTCCAGTCGGTGAGCTTTGCGTTGGTGATATAAAAGAAGTTGGTGATCTAGAAGAAGTCCTTTGGAGGTTACGATTCAATAGAAGAAGGATCAGTGTTTTAAGGCAAGTATAACATGTGATCTACCTTGTTGTTCTATACACCTTTAATCATTTAATTCATACTACATGTGTCTACCTTGATTACCACTAAGGATTTTCTAGTATGTTGTACCTTGTTCCTTGATACCTATGGGTTATTGCATTGGGTAGTATGATGCTAGTGCTCAACTACAACCATGATCTTGTAACTTGACTAATGGATTATGCAATAAACACTAAAAGATGCTTTTTAGCAACATGGAACAAGGCGGCTAGAGCATTGGGCTATTTTTATGGTGCTCTAGATTCCTCTCCCTAAGGACTTATCTATAAGCGAACATCCAGGACTTACAGTACAGCTGTAAGGGCTACATGGCTATGGCTTTAGCTCAGTATGAGGACCTTTTCTAGCTTGTTAGTGGTTACCCTTATTGGCGTAAAAATGGCTTGCCGAACTAGGTATAGTGCGGCCTCTGTCCCCTTGTGTATAGGCTACGCTCATTGTGCCATCGGGAAGGGGGGCTCTACACATCTATTTGCCGAGTGAATCTAATAGCCCTAACTTGTTAGACGAACCTTTGAAAGGCTTCATAGTGAACCCTGCCGACCTTCCTTGGTAGTGGGTCAAGAGGCTGATCACCTCGGGCGAAAGGCTAAATCATGACTCACAGTGAAAGTGTACAACCTTGTAGAGTGTAAAACTGGTATATCAGCCATGCTCACGGTCACGAGCAACCTTGGAACATTTACGGGATAGATGATTATTAATGGTTAATGATGATGAACACTGATGATAAAGATGCTCACTAATGAATACTGTTTATGCTATTCATTATTCATGTTTACCTGATCATGTGTTTATGGGCTGATGATAACTTTGTTGCCACCCTATTGCTAAAATCATGACTCAATAAAAGCTAATCGCAGTTAAACTAGTGTCAGCCTTTTGAGCCTCATGAACCCCATGTTATATTTGTTGAGTACGACATGTACTTACGCTTGCTTTATTTTTCACATATTTCAAAAAAAATCCTAGATGGGTACTAGATTGCTAGAGTTTGGAGGAATTAGGCTTGTGATCAACTAGTCAGTTGTCCCTATGGATTGGAGTCTTCACCTGAAGATCGGAGTTGTCTTTCTGCTATTTGTTGTCTAAGGTTATATCCTTTATACTAAGTACATTATATATTGAGCATTGTCTTTTGATATTACCCTTATTTGTAGCTATATGTGAGATTTGACTTCCTGGGCTCACATATGATGCATATCTGGTTTTGTTTTTAAAACCGGGTGCTACATATACCCAAATTGCAAAGAGGGACAGAAAAAGCTAGTGGAATTGCTGTAATGGAAGGCAAAGAATGGTGTATCCAATAAGGAATTTGGGGAGTTACTGAAAATTATAAAGAAGTTGCTTCCGAAGGATGATGAATTGCCCGCCACAGAGCAAGTGGCTACAAGAGTGCCATTCTCAAGTGGGAAAGTAAGGAGGGAGCCCTGCTTACCAAAGGGATCAGACCTCGTACCATGGTGAAAGCTCTAGTTTGGTTTTGGTGAATTGATGAAACTCTAAGTGCTAACCTAGTTTATCAAGTGATCATGAGATAGGTAGCACATTCCAAGTAGTGAAGCAAATGAAGATCATGACATGATGATGGTGATGCCATGGTGATGATCAAGTGCTTGGACTTGAAAAGAAGATAGAGAAAAACAAAAGGCTCAATGCAAAGGTATAAATAGTAGGAGCTATTTTGTTTTAGTGATCGAGACACTTAGTGAGTGTGATCACATTTAGGATCGATAGCCGTACTATTAAGAGGGGTGAAACTCATATTGAAATGCGGTTATCAAAGTGCCACTAGATGCTCTAACTCATTGCATATGCATTTAGGATCTAGTGGAGTGCTAACACCCTTGAAAATGCTTGTGAAAATATGCTAACACATGTGCATAAGGTGATACACTTGGTGGTTGGCACATTTGAGCAAGGGTTAGAAACTTCACCGGTGGAGTGTCCGCCCATAGAGTGTGGATAGTTCGACGGTGCCACCGATGCCCTATACAGAAAATACAGGGGTTCATAGAGTGACCGGATGCTGGTGGTGCAGTGACCGGACGCTGGGTTTAGAGTCCGGTTAGTGACAGCAGTAAGCACATGGTCTCGGTCTTGTGACCGGACACTGGCATGTAAACTGACTGGATGCTCATGGTCTGAATCCGGTCAGTGCTGACGTACGCTGACGTGAGGCACATAGAGGAAACGTTGAGTGACCGGACGCCGGGTGAGTCCGGTCGAGCATGACCAGACGCGTCCAGTCGTGAAATTTTGTGTTTGGAACCTTACTGGAAACGATTGGACGCTGGGGTCCTACATCCAATCACTTTCTAACTAACGCGTCCAGTCATCACTTGACCGTTGAGATCGAGCGATCGATGTTTGAAGCCGATGACATGTGGCCAGCATCAGGCGACTGAACGCTAGGGTCCTACGTCCGGTCGAACTGACCGAAGCATCCAGTCACCCCGTGTTGTGCCCAGTGAAGGGGTACAACAGCTCTATTTCATGGGGGCTTCTATTTAAGCCCCATGGCCGGCTCAAGCTCACACTCTTGGCCATTTTGCATTGACATAGCAACCTTGTGAGCTTAGCCAAAGCCCTCCCACTCATCTCCATCATTGATTCATCATCTTTGTTATATTAGGAGAGAATCCAAGTGCATTCCTTGAGTGATTGCATCTAGAGGCACTTGGTGTTCGTGTTTTGTGGTGGGATTCACTTGTTGCTCTTGGTGGTTGCCACCACCTAGACGGCTTGGAGCAGCGGAGGACGATTGACACGAGTTGGTGATTGTTCGTGGTCGTCTCCGGTGATTGTGAGGGGATTTGTACCTTCCCCGGTGGAGCGCCGAAAGGTAACTCTAGTGGATTGCTCATGTCATTGAGTTACCTCACTTATGGGTAGGTTCTTGTGGTGTCCAATTGTGTGGATGAGGTTCGTGCAACACCTCTTAGCCACCAAACCACCAAGTGTTGGTCGACACAACGGGGACATAGCGTGTTGGTAAACACGTGAACCTCGGGAGAAAATTGATTGTCTCTTGCCTTTGGTATTCTCCAGGTGATTGATAAAGTATTCATCTTATGATTGGTTCACTCGTCTACACGGCGGTAGAATCACCTCACTTACTCATTTACATTTCCGCAAACTAGCTATAACAAGCTCTTTAGTGTAGCTAGAATTGAGAGCTTGCTTTGTGGATTAAGTTCATCTTGTGAGAGCTCTTAGTGAGTAGTGACCTAGTAAATTGTGTGCCTAGTGATCATAACAACTAGAATTGATGGATAGGTGGCTTACAACCATTGTAGAGCTAGAGCAAGTTTGCATTTCGCTATTTTTCATACTAATCAAATTTCTCTAGTCGGTTTGTAGATTTTTAAATAGGCTATTCACCCCCCCTCTAGCCATATTAGGACCTTTCAAGTGGTATCAGAGCCATGGTCATCGTTTGATTAAAGGCTTAACAACCTCGGTGTCAAATTATGGCTCAAGTTGTGTTCAACCATGTGGGGGGCAAACCATCGTTCTTTGATGGCACATGCTATGATTATTGGAAGAGAAAGATGCGGATGTATCTTGGTTTCATCAATGATCAAGTATGGGATGTGACCGAGAATTACTATGCTATCATTGATCCCGACAATCCCACCAACCTAGACAAGACCAACAAGCAATGCAATACAATGGCTCTCAACACCATATACAATGCCATTGATTCCAAGGTGTTTGAGCAAATCAAGAATTGTGAAAGAGCTAATGAGGTATGGAGGAGATTGGAGGAAACATATGAGGGCACACCGGCGGTGAAGAGTGCCAAGTTGTACATCCTCAAGGATAAGTTGACAAGCTTCAACATGAAGGATGATGAGAGCATTCCGGAGATGTTCCATCGGTTGCAAGTAATTATCAATGACTTGAAGGCTTTAGGAGAGAAGATCAAGGATGATGATGTCTCTCATTGGTTCTTGATGTGCCTACCTCCAAGATTTGAGATGTTGAGATTGCTTATCATAAGAGGAGGATTGAAGGAGATTACCCCTAACCAAGTACTAGGTGATGTCATGACACAAGAGACATACCGTGTGGAAAGGGAAGGGGTTGACAAGGATGATAAGAAGGAAGATGAAGACAAGAAGAAGAAGAGTGTAGCATTCAAGGCTAGCTCATCATCCAAGAACAAGGGCAAGTCCAAGAAAGAATCAAGTGATGATGAGGATCTTAGTGACATTGATGATGAAGCCATGGCTCTATTTGTGCGCAAGATGGGCAAATTCATGAAAAAGGGCTATGGTGCAAGAAAGAGAAGAGGTCACACCGAAGGCAAAGAATATATGAGAAGATGCTACATTTACAAGAGCCCCGATCACGTTGTAGCAGATTGTCCCTACAATAGTGACAATGATGAGGATGAGAAGAAGAAGCACAAGAAGGACAAGAAAAAAGAAGGAAAAGAAGAAGGGTGGAGGCTATGTGGTCACTTGGGATAGTGATGGCTCTTCGGATAGTGATGACTCTAGTGACGATGGCAAGAAATCTATCAAGAAAGCACTAGCAAGCATCGCCATCAACAACAAGCCCTCCATCTTCGACACTCCATCGACATGCCTCATGGCAAAGCCTACCAAGGTAAAATATGATGTGAGTGATGATGATCAATGTGAAAGTGATGCTTGTAGGAGTGATGATGATGATGAGGAGTAATCCAAGGAGGAGCTTATGTACATGTGTGAGTAAGTGCATACTTGCTTTGAGATGAAAAGAAAGGAGTGCAAGGAATTGAACAAGAAAGTCAAATTTCTTGAGCAATCCCTTGATGAGCTCAATGCCACTCATGAGAGGCTAATGGAAGCCCATGAGAAGCTTGGCAAAGCTCACTCTAAGCTTGAAAAGGCTCACTCCTCTCTCATAGAGCAAGTCAAAATGGAGGAAGCCAAGAAGGAGCAAGTGATAGTATCATGTGATGTGGGACTAACATGTGATCTTATTGATGAATCTTTTTATAAGCCCATTGTAGTTGCTCCCACTAACACTTCTTGTAGTACTACTTCTACTTCACCTTTGAGTGATGGTCTCACTTGTGATGCCTCACTAATGGTGGAAAATGAGACCCTCAAGAAGGAGGTGAATGAGCTCACTCGTGCCTTAGGCAATGCCTATGGTGGAGACACCCGCTTGCTAAAGTGCTTGGGTAGCCAAAGGTTTTCTCTCAACAAAGAGGGATTAGGCTATACCCCCACGAAAGGCAAGGCAGTCTTTGTCACACCTAAAGTTAGATTTGTGAAGGGCAATGGTCGGTTTTGCAATAGATGCAAGCAAGTTGGGCATGTAGAGCAATATTACAAGATTAGCAAGAATAAGCTACCTAATGTATCCTCAATTAAATTTGATTCTTGTTATATGCTTGTTAAGGGTGCCAATGGTGTGAAGGCTAAGTTCATTGGTACACAATTGTGGTCCCAAAGAAGAAGGCCATTTGGGTACCAAAGACCATGGTAACTAACCTTCAAGGACCCAAGCAAGTTTGGGTACCTAAGAAGAATTAATCTTCTTTTGTAGGTCAATTATAAAGCCGGAGGAAGGCATTGGGTACTTGATAGTGGGTGCACACAACACATGACCGGTGATCCAAGAATGTTCAATTCAATCAATGAAAACAAGAGCAATGGGATTGATAGCATAACATTTGGTGACAATGGCAAAGGCAAGGTCAAAGGGCTTGGTAAGATTGCAATATCAAATGACTTGAGCATTTCCAATGTACTACTAGTAGAGATCTTGAACTTCAACCTATTATCGGTAGCTCAATTATGTGATCTTGGTTTTAAGTGCATATTTGGTGTGGATGATGTAGAGATTATAAGTGTAGATGGCTCTAACTTGATATTCAAAGGATTTAGATATGAGAATCTATACTTGGTTGATTTCAATGCTAGAGAAGCTCAATTGACAACATGTTTGATCACTAAATCTAGCATGGGTTGGTTATGGCATAGAAGGCTTGGTCATGTTGGAATGAAACAATTAAACAAGTTGATTAAGCATGACTTAGTTAGAGGCTTAAAAGATGTCTCTGGCGCCAAGCTCCTGGGCATGGTCGATGACCTACTAGGGGGCTCGGCGCCAGAGTGACTGGTGCCGAGCTCAGCGCTGGTCACTCTGGCGCCAAGCTCAGAAATATCTAACGGGCCCGCGCCTTTCCTCTCTTCTTTTCCCTCTCTCGCCCTAGCCGAGCACTGCCGCCGATGTTGTCGCCCTTGCCCACGCCCGCGCCCCCGCCGCGCCACTATGCCACGCCCCCGCTGCGCCACCACTGTGCCACTGCCGCTGCCCCACGCCGAGCTCATGCCGCCGCACCTACTCCTGTCCTGCGCCGCGCCCCTCGCCACGCTGCGCCTCGACGTGCTGTAGCGCTGTGCCGCCCCCCGCGCCGCACTGTTGCCCATGGTTGGCCGCCGCGCTGCGCCATGCCACCTCTACCGCCCTCCATAGCTGTCCTCGCCTTGCACTCCACTGTCGGCCTTGGCCACGGCCTGCCTTGCCGCCCTCCACCACCGGCCTCACCCCGCCTTGCCGCCGTCCACCACCGGCGTGCCTCCCACGCCTGTCGAGCCGGACTCGCTGCGCGTAGCCCCGGGCATCCCACGGCCGCCGCTTGCCACCACTGTCGTCTGCCACGCCACCGCCGGCTCGGATCTTCGGCCTGACCCACGCCCATCGTTCACCGGCCCGGAAAGGTAAAAATTATGAATATGCTATGTACCTACTTAGTTGGCATTTGTTATTTATTAGTTAATGTGATGACTCTGGTAGTTGATTTAGTTAGTGATCTAGTGAGATATATATGTAGATAGATAGAAACATAGACACATAGGCACATAGATATAGTTAGATAGCTACTTAGATATGTAGTTACATTTTTAGTTATCTACATATGATCTAGCTATTTAGTGAGTACACTGTAAATATATACGTAGTTATTATCTTGATTACTTAGTTTATAGTTAGAAAGTACTTGTTAGGTACTATCTATCGTCTAATTTGGACTAAAGGACATGTGTTTCGTTATGTGTTTGAATTAGATGGACAACCTAGTGACCATATATCATGGAGGCACCGTTGAAAGCGATCGCTATGGATATGTTGAGTTTCTTGACATGCAAAGCGTGCCTGTGCTATTCAATGATAGGCCTTCATTTAGTGACATGGTTGTAAGGGCTTGGGAGGAGCTACATTGCCTTGGAGATGATGGCATTGCAATTGATGGTGTACTGCACCTAGGTTGTCCTGCGAACATCTTCAGGCGAATGATCTCAATTGGTTGTGCGGATCAGTGGAAGAACTATGTAAGATCGGCTATGAAGAGCCAGCTGCAATGTTTGGACGTGGTTGTGCGTCAGGTGTTAGTTGATCCCATCCCTCATGGGTTTACCCCAGCAATGGATCATCAGGCATACATCGACCCTCCCATTCCAGAACCTTACCTACATGTGCAGATTGCACCTATGGTTCCCGATGCTCAATCTACCCCCCAATATGGTATTTGGAGATGGTTGTCAGACTCATTTTTCCGTGGCAGATCCTTCTTATGAGATCCCTTTGACACAGAATCATCCGAGTAAGTGTCTTAACCACATGGTTTTTAGGAGCTTACCCCATTCCTTACATCTATTTCTTTCATTCTTTCCTCATTTCTGTACTGATGTTGCAGGAGACATTCCTAAAAATGTGGATGTGCCCCCTATTGCTGCGCAAGTGCACTTTGGAGATGGATTCCGTGGGTCAAATAGTGTTGAAATTATGCATGATTTAGAGCCATATGAGATGGCTAGGGCTCTTGATTCTGATGATGATTGCCCTGTTGGAGAGCTGACGAAGAGTGATGTTGAGATGATGAGGCGTATCTTTCCCGGCCGCCATGATCCTAGAGTTCACTAGTTCAGCGATCTTGCTCATTCCGATCAGGCATTTGTAGAAGGACATGATGATGAGCTCCTAGAAGCTCCTGAGGCCGGTCCTAACATGGTAATTGAGAATGGGAGGGTGTTCAATGACCTCCCTGCTTTGAAGAGGTGGTTGTAGGCTTTTGCAGTGATACGAAAGAGGCCTTACAGGGTATTGCATTCATATGCAGAGCGCCGTTACACAGTTGTGTGTGACAAGGAACGCTGCCCATGGAGGGTTTGTGCAAGGAAGCAATAGGTAACTAGAAAATGGAAGATCACCAAAGTTGTCGGGCCACACAATTGTGCTGACCATGAGCTGACACTGAGGCATCGATAGTTGACATCTACCCTCATTGCCAAGTGGTTGATGGGAATTTTGCAGAGAGAACCCAACATGAAGGTGAGGACAATTATCAGGACCGTTGAAGCATTGTATGGAGGATATGTGATAACTTATGATAAAGCATGGAGAGCTAAGTAGCGAGCGTGGAAGATGATATACGGGGACTAGGAGGATGGGTATGAGCAGCTACCAGTTCTTTTCAATGCAATCAAAGAGGTGAATCCAGACATGCATTATGAGTACATCCCAAAACCTAATGCATGGAAGGATGGGAGGCAGATATTCTTCCGTGCCTTCTGGTGCTTCCCTAAGTGTGTCGAGGCCTTTAGGCACTATCGTCTCGTCTTCTCCATTGATGGTACGTTCTTGATTGGCAAATACCAGGGCACACTTCTTATAGCCATATCCTGTGATGCGAACAACAAGTTGGTTCCTTTGGCATTTGCCTTGGTTGAGAAGGAGAACAATGATAGTTGGGGATGGTTCTTGAGGCTAGTCCGGATACACGTGGTTGGGCCTAGTAGGGAGGTTGGTGTCATATCTGATAGGCATCAGGGCATACTTAATGCCATGCGAGAGCAGATAGAGGGGTATGCACCGTTGCACCATCGTTGGTGTACTCGACACCTTGCCGAGAATCTACTCCGGAAGGATGGTGTCAAGGGTAACTTTGATCTGTTCCAGGAGGCTGCTCGACAGCTTGAGGACAAGTACTTTAAGGAAAAGTTGGAGCAGGTCAAAACCACATCAAATGCAGAAGGTAGACAATGGCTCACTGGTTTGATGAGGGATTTGGATAAATGGACGAGAGCTCACGACGCCGGTGGCTGGAGGTATGAGTTTCAATGCAGCAACATGGCAGAGTCATTCAATAAGTTGCTATTGGGGATACGTGGTATGCCCGTGAATGCAATCGTTCAATTCACCTTCTATAAGCTTGTTCCCTGGTTCAACGATAGACACGCCCATGCATTGCAGTTGCGGAGTGATGGAGAGATATGGGCTCCGAAACCAAAGGCACACCTAGAGAAGGCAAGAGAAAGGACTGACGCACATGAGGTTGCATGCTTTGACCACGCCACAGGGACTTATCAGGTCAAGCATAGGGGCGGTACAATGTCCGACGGTGAGGTCTGAGAGTCGAGGATACATGTGGTTGTCCTCCAAGATTTCAAGTGCACTTATGGTAAACCAAGGCAATACCACTTTGTATGTTCTCATTTGGTGGCAGTAGCTAGGCATTGCAACTATAATATCGAGAGGAGGATACCTTACGAGTTCAGTGTCGACACGCTTGTGAACACATGGAGCCCCCGCTTCATGCCTTTCTGGGACCCTGGAGAGTGGCCTCCATATGATGGGCCGAAGTACATTGCAGATCTAGCTTACCGTTGGAACAAGCGTGGATCAAGGCAGAGGACGAGGCACAGGATGGTTATGGATCAGATACCCAGAAGAACTAGGCATGGGAGAGGAACTCCATTTGTTACTGATCCCGAGCAGTACGAGTGCGGCAAGTGCAGTAGACTTGTCCACAACTCACGAAGTTGTCGTTGGCAGATTAGTGAGGTAGGACTATTGGTTTATATTATTATTTTATATTTGTCGTATTCATATATTTAATTATGCATGTCTCAATTTATGCTTGTATTTGTGTCAATTACTTATACATTTCTAAGTTCATGTTTCATTGTATATTGGAATTCTAATTCATTCACTTTTTTGTAGGATGGAGCAATTCCACCTGCTCGACCCGACATACAAGGCGACCCACCGAGGACGTCTCATAGCGCTGGGGCAGGTAATAATCTATAAGTTTTATTCGTACTTGTGTTCGTGAAGTAACAGGAGACTATGTTTTATTCGATGCAGGACCTTCTGCACCTTCGTCCTAGAACCCACAGTGGGTTCTTGGACATGCGGTACAATGATAGGTACACTCCTTTCCTGCAAAGAGCTGGCCTAGATGTCATCTCTTTTTAGGTTCGTCGTGGGTTGCCCAAGTTCAACTCAGCGGCCATAACTGCATTGGTAGACATGTATTAAAGTGAATCATTGCCTCCATTCATGGCCATTTGTTCATGTGATTGACTTTTTGACAAGTAATCTTGCTTTGTCTTAAATATAGGTGGTGGCCGGAGACTCACAGCTTTCACCTACCTTTCGGGGAGATGACAGTCTCACTCCAGTACTGTCAGAAGATGCTAGGCCTAAGGATTCACGGCAACCCAGTCACTAGGCAGTGTAGGTCAGAGGGCTGGAGAGCACGAGTGGAGGCCTTCCTTGGGCATGAGCTTGGCGAGCAAGGGGCTTGCACTTCTGGAGTGCCCATCTCTTGGCTACGTGAAGAGTTCGCACAGTGCCCCGAGGAGGCAGATGAAGAGATGGTTGGGTACTACTATCGGGCATGGATCCAACACCTTTTTTCCTGCGTTCTCTTTCCCGACGCCACAGGTGACAGTGCGTCATAGATGTGGATCCACTACCTTAGTGACTGGGACCAGGAGGGTCAGTACAGCTAGGGCTCTGCAGTCTTGTGATTTCTATACCGGCAGCTGTGTGAGGGGTGTCGTCGGTCTTCATCCAACCCGTCACTTGGTGGATGTGTGTACCTGTTACAGCTGTGGATGTGGACTCGTCTTCTAGTTGGCCGTCCAGAGGTTCTGGATCATCATGAGTGGTTCTAAGGTCAGCCTCCAAGTCGCCAGCCGACGTGGGCGTACCTTTGGGACCAGGTCAGGGTTCCGCACACGAGGATAGATCGGGCGTACATTGAGTAAACGAACGAGCTAGACATGTAGACGACGTCTAGTGTAAGCAAATTTTATTTTCCATGCTGCTTTGAAAAGGATTAGTATACCATCTAACATCTTATTTGGACATGTTGCAGGTGGAGTGGGAGCCGTATGGTGGAGGGGACACACTTCCTTTTCAGCTGAGCAACGTTTGTGGGGCCGACGATGACTTCTATAGGATGAGGTGCCCTCTAATCTGCTTCTATGCTATCGAGTTCCACCTGCCAGATAGGGTTGCACGCCAATTTGGTGAGAGACAGCTTTGGCCTACGGCTCTATTCTCGACTGGCGTTGACTTACACAAGTAAGTGTTTTGATATTTCAAATGTCTCATGATGATGGTCCATTTCTATTAATACGGTGACACATACATGGATTCATGTAACGATGACATACGTGCAGGTTGGATCGTCAAAGGAACAAGAAGATTTTTGACTGGGAGAGGCACCACCAGTCCTTCATTCAGGAATGGGAGGAGATGCATGACAATGTGGACGACAACAACAAGCCGCACATGAACCATGAGTTTAGGCGGTACCAAGCTTGGTACTAGGGTGTGACACATTGCAGGCTGAGGGTACAGTGGACCAAAGCTGACTACACCGACATCAAGTCCTCCAACGATGAAGACACGGCGTACGACCAGTCGACTCGTGCAGGAAGGCAGGTGGAGGTAGGACCGATCTTGGACAGACTGGTAAGCCAATTGCATTATTTATGTATGTTAAGTTGCATAAGAATATATTAGGCGTTCTTGGACCGACATTAGGAGTTATCTATTTTAGTTAGTGCCACATTCGAGCCGTATCACCCTTATAATACGTTAGATTGTTGTAGAAAAGAAAACCAAACCTATTGTTATCTGTTCAGAAGTATTATTACTGAGAACTTTGTTGCAGGGCAATACACTCAAATGCTCAGTTGAAGAGATTGAGCGCATTCGGTAGAGAGTCAGTGACGACTACATACTAGGCTTCCTAGACGTAAGATTTAAAATATTCTTTCAAACATATCATTAATACAGTAGATTCTTTCAGTTAACATAGTTTTGTACAACAGAGGCTATCACGTCATCTATGTCATGCGGCTGGGCGTTGTGGTTGTAGGACAGACACGACGCAAGATGTGCACGTTCCTTCCGTAGGCAGAGGAGGCTTGGGTTCCTCTAGCCAAGCAGCTATAGGGGACGGGGATGAGGACGAGGAAGACGACAACAACGATGATGTGGACAAGAGGCACGATGAGCTTGGCCCCTCTCAGCTCCATGATGCTCCCTCGACTCATCCTACACCACCTCTAGGCACTAGGCGACGCCGTCCGCATGACCCTTACACTCCAGGCACCAGCGCTCTGGGTCACAAGGGTAAGGGCAAGAGTAGGAGGTAGTGAGGGATGTGGTAGCTGTTAGTATGAACTATTATGGATTTTGTATTTACTTTTCTGTAACCATTTGGGACTGTATGGACATTGAGGACTATTTGGACTTTGCATGACATATTATGTTGGTTGTGATGTTTGTTGTGGTTGCATTATGCTCCTTGGATGATTAAATGTTTGGAATATATATTGATGTCTCTGTTTGTAACTGTGGATGCTCCTAAAACAAGGCAAACTCTTGTGAATTTTCCCATGAAACATTAATCATACTACACTTCTACAAAGGCACAAATGTAGTACATAGATTAACTATAAATTTATTAGAACATGTATAATCCAAATGTATCATACATATGCTTTGTAGATGAATCTAGGGTTACCATGCAACAATGAATGAATCTATGCTTTTCAGACAATAAACATAGACTTTTTAGATACAAGGACAGCATCGAATTATCACATCACTGATATAGTACTGGCATGCAAGGAAGCACAACTCCACTCTATCTCCACCATCCATCTTATGACTGTTTGATCCAAGGGCTGAGGTAAAGAGGCACACAGATCGCTGACATGGCACATTGAGAGGCCTCCATTCCTCCTCTCAACCTATAAATAACCACTCACTCCCTCTCATTCACACACACAACAAGGAAGAAGAACACTCCTCAGCATTTGCTTTCGTTGCAGTACCAATGTCTGGAGGGTCGTCCAGAGGGAGAGGAAAGGGGAAGGGAACTACCTGGGGGTGGGAGGGTCCTCTTGGTCCCGATTTCTTTGAGGAAGCTCTTTATGAGAGGTTCCTAGTTGAGAGCAAAAGTGATTTCACCAAAGAGGCACCACTGAGAGGATACGATGAAAGGAAATAAGAGTGGCCAAAATGCATGCATGGTGAGGACTGCCTAGTGCAGATGTTCACCGATGGAATAGATGGAGGTCGTCGTTTTTTCAAATGCCCGTGAGCATGGGTTATTGCTATTACTATTTGTTTCTTCAATATGTTTGTCTTGTATATAACTTACACGACATACTTATTGTAGTCTTCCTTGGTCGAAGAAAACTATGGGTTCAGTACGTGGGTCGATCCTTGTGGGGGTATTAACCCCTATACCCTTACGGCTAGGATTGGGCCGGCCCGGACCAGGGGGTCTGGCCCACTAGAAGACGACGCGCGGCCCAGCCGATCTGCTCGGAGTCCCACGTAAGGAATCAAGGCAGACTTGGAGATCAAGCAAGATCCTAGTCGGTTAGAATAGGAATCCTTATCCGGCCACCTATGGCAATTGTAACTGGTTAGGATTAGTTTCCAGATCTGTAACCCTGCCCCCCAGACTATATAAGGCGGGCAGGGGACCCCTCTCAAAAATCATCTCATTTACATATAGCAATACAATCAGACGCATGACGTAGGTATTACGCCTTCACGGTGGC
This sequence comes from Miscanthus lutarioriparius, assembly GCA_904845875.1. Classification (NCBI taxonomy): domain Eukaryota; kingdom Viridiplantae; phylum Streptophyta; class Magnoliopsida; order Poales; family Poaceae; genus Miscanthus; species Miscanthus lutarioriparius. The sequence continues at coordinate 115,048,994 of CAJGYO010000009.1, read as the reverse complement.
CAAACCTAGATAAAACCTCGTGTCTGTCTTGCGTCACCATCTCGTTCGTAGCTTGCGCACCTGTCTGCCGATAATCTACTACCTTGGGCATACCCCTAGGTAGACTACCGACCATATTTCGTCGACAGTGGCGCACCAGGTAGGGGGTGTGCGTACTGCTCCCTAGACGAACAAGATGGTCATTATCCCTGGTTCCATGGCTACGCCGAACGGCCTCACGTTCACCATCGGCCAAATCACCTGGGCCACTGGCTCTGACAACTTCATCGCCATGACCATGGAGGAGGCACATATCCAATCTACATCGACCACCGCTTCACCAGCATCAGCTACGGCTCCGACCACGTTGGATCTGGCTCTGGCCACACTAGCATCGTCTTCAGCCACGCCAACAACCCATCGTTCGCTTCCTCACTACAAAGGGAGGCAGATCAACAACACTGACCTGCTCGACTCCATTGATCAGGTCGGCGCCAAGCTTGCCGAAACCCTAGCTCTGGTAGATTCGATTCAAAATCAACCTACCAAGCAGGTAATCACTACCCACAATAGATCTACCCGACCAGCTCGGGCCAGTCGTCCTGCACGACTCAGTATGGATCTCGTGGTCATGTCTACTCCTGAAGGGCACTCTATTCATCGCCGACCAGCCCCCGCAATGGGTCTTCAGCTGTCCGAGTGTGAAGCCTTGATGGAGAATTACCAGGCTCAGCCCTACGGCCTACAAAACACTACTTCCAACTACGTGTACAATATACAACGCTGCTCGGATCTATGTTTTATACATCAACCTCGGCCAAAGTCATGCAACTTCATCAACACGGTTCGGATTGAGGAGTATCAAGAAGGATCGGTCCACACAGTTCAAGAGGGCGGCTCAAGCTCCTCGTCCGGCATCGCATCTAATGGCTCCGTCCACACTGTGCTCCAGCATCGTGACAATGAAGAAGTTGAATACGATCTGGATATCCCAGACCACTCCCCGGGGTTCCCACGATTCCCATCCTTCTCACCAAGGCGAGGAGACTTGATCAATGTCGTCAGTAATGATGAACCACCGACAGTTGGCGAAACAGAACAAGAAAGGCTAGCACGCGAAGCACGCAATATTGACCGGTTTAATCGCAGACAAGCCGAAACCGAGGCAGAAGAGGAGGCATGACGCATAAGGTTCCAGCCACGTGATCTCAACAATGCCTTTGATAGGGTAGGGGAAAAGCAGGTCTTCAGGACTCCAAGCGCCAACGTAGCTGTTGCTATGGCGACAATGCAATGACTACCCAATACCCTGGAAATCCAGGCAATTCATGATGATGTACAAGCCTACTTGATGGCTGCTATAGCCTAGACCATAGAGATTGCAAACCAAGCCCGGGCTCCGTCCATCTCAGTCGAATCAAGCCGTAGTCGCCAGTACTCAAGTCACCCATAGCCACCCAACCAACATGGCTCGCGCAACAACGACCCACCAGACAACCGTCAAGGCAGAAACGGTGGTCATGATGGGGGTCGGGATGACAACCGCCGTGACAACCAGGACGACAACCACCGTGACTACCGGGACGACAACCGTCGCAACAACCGGGACGATAATCGACAAGACAACCGCGATAATCGCCATGATAACCACGGTCGTGGGGTCAACCAGGGTGGCAATCGGGATTGCCATGATGGCAATAACGATCTCCGCCATTACCTCGGAGAATGCGATCTGCGCGATCGCATTAACCAAAGAGCCAACGATCGTGCATCCCACGAAAGCTATTGCTGTATGGAATATGATACTATCCATGGCCCTCCAGGTTTGAAGCAGTTTACTCCTCACCTTCGTCAAGTCGTGTGGCCAAAAAACTTCAAGCTCGAAAAACTCCAGAAGTACGACGGCAAGGAGAACCCCGCGTTATGGGTCATGCTCTACGAAACCGCATGCAGATCAGCCATGGCTGATGAGCATGTCATGTCTAATTACTTTCTAGTCGCCATCGGCCATGCAGGCCACCAATGGCTGGTCAGCTTGCCGGCAAACTACTTTGATTCTTGGCAAGAGGTCAAGCAAGCATTCATCGACAACTTCATTGCTACTTGCGAACAACCAGACAACAAATATGATCTGCAGCAGATTTGAGATCACAAAGATGAGCCACTGCGTGAGTACGTCCGACACTTCTCAGAGATGCGCATCAAGGTCCCATCAATCTCCGACAACGAGGCAATCGAAGCTTTCATCACTAGTCTCTGCTTCCACGATGCCCTAAGGGACAAGCTCCTCCGCAAAAGACCTGAATCGGTCACAACGCTCCTAGCTACTGCTAAAAAAATATGTGGACACCGATGATGCTAAAAAGATAATCATCGAAGAAGCAGCAAGGGTTCCACGCTTCGACCACCCCCCACACCGCGACGATTACCGCAACAACCGTGGTCAGAACGACAATTTTGATCACCGCAACCAGTGCAATGATTCTCACGACCACCACAACCAGCGTAATCAGCGGCGTAATCGCCGTGACGATTATAGGGGCAAGCGTGCTCGGGAAGATGACGGCGAAGTCAACATCGTTAAAAAAGGTGGCGGACGTCGCAACTACGAAGAAGACTATGCCAAAGCATTGAAAGGACCCTACCAGCTCCATCCCAAGTCAAACCATACCATGGAGAATTGCCGTGTTCTCAAATCCATCTACACGCGCCAACAGGCTCTAGATGAATCCGACAAGCCTAACGACGCAGGGGAGCAGCGTAACGAGGACAACGATGATGAAGACGCAGATCCCCATCACAAGTATGTCAAGCTAACCGACCGCGTCCACACCATCATTGGGGGCAGAGTGTCCATCGAGACCAAACGAGAGCGCAAGCTGCTTGCCCACGCTTGCTTGAATGTGGCCAATGCCGACAACCTCATCGCCAATCCGTGGCTCCCTCCTTGGTCTCACCGCGAGATCTCCTTCAGCAGAAAGGACCAATGGGCTGCAATACCTGAACTAGGGCGTTTTCCTCTGGTTCTCGATGCTTGTATCAACAAGGTTTAGTTCTATAGAGTGCTGATTGACAGCGGTAGTTCCATCGATATACTATTCAAGAACAGTTTGCCAGCCCTGAAGATAACCTAGGCTGGTCTCAAGCCATATGAGGCACAGTTCTGAGGTATTCTCCCTGGATAGAGCTCCACACCTCTTGGGCAGATCACGCTACCTGTGCAATTTGGTACCCCAGACCACTTCCGCACCGACTACATCAACTTCATGGTCGCCGACTTCGAAGGCACCTACCATGCTATCCTTGGCCGACCAGCGCTCACCAGGTCATGGTCATACCTCACTATAGGTATTTGGTGCTCAAGATGCCTACTGAGAAGGGGGTTCTAACTCTCAGGGCCAACGTATACGCAGCTTACACCTGTGAGGATGACAGCTTCAAAATAGCAGAGGCTCACGACCTCTCTATTCGCATGGCCGAGACCATGCTCGACGCCAAGTAGACCCCAGCCAACCACCTGGAGATCCCAGAGCTCGAGGCCCCACACAAGAACATCAAGTCCAAAGAGCACAAAGAGATCTAGCTGGTCGACGGCGATCCCAGCAAAATGGCCCTTATCAGGGCCAACCTGGATCCTAAATAGGAAGACGCACTCGTCAGGTTCTTGAGGAGCAACGTGAGTGTGTTTGCATGGAAACCCGCTGACATGCCTGGTGTACCTCGGAACTTGATCGAGCACTCCTTAAATGTCGATGGCAAGGCCAAACCCATCAAGCAGAAGCTACGACGGTTCGCTCACGACAAAAAGGAGGCTATTAGGGTAGAAGTTACACGGCTTTTAGCAGCCGGATTTATCAAAGAAGTGTATCATCCAGAGTGGTTAGCTAACCCAGTTCTTGTACACAAAAAGAATAAGGAATGGAGAATGTGCGTTGATTACACTGATCTCAACAAACACTGCCCTAAAGATCCCTTCGGCTTACCTCGCATAGACGAGGTCATAGATTCAACTGCCGGTTGCGAGCTGCTTTCCTTTCTCGATTGCTACTCTGGTTATCACCAGATCGCTCTCAAAAAGGATGACCAGATCAAGACATCCTTCATCACGCCCTTCGGCGCCTACTGCTACATGACCATGTCATTTGGGCTCAAGAATGCTGGGGCTACCTACCAACACACCATATAGGCCTGCCTCAAAGACAAGATAAAAGACGACCTCGTCGAGGCTTATGTTGACGATGTAGTTGTTAAAACCAAGGAAGCATACACCCTTGTCGACAACCTAGAACGTACCTTTGCAGCTCTTAACACATTCCAATGGAAATTAAACCCAAAGAAGTGCATCTTTGGTGTTCCATCTGGTATACTGTTCGGCAATGTCGTCAGTCACGATGGCATACGCCCTAACCCAAAGAAAGTAAAAGCTGTCTTGGACATGAAGCCGCCCAAAAAGGTGAAGGATGTTTAGAAGCTTACCGAATGCATGGCTACCCTCAGTCGTTTCATATCTAGATTAGGCGAAAAAGGACTACCATTTTTCCAGCTGCTCAAAGCATCCGAGAAGTTTGAGTGGTCGGAGGAAGCAGACACTGCCTTTACACAGCTGAAACAATTCCTTACGTCACCTCCGGTCCTCACCGCTCCCAGAGAAGACGAAACCTTCCTGCTTTACATTGCGGCAACTAATCGAGTGGTCTCCACTGCCATGGTGGTCGAGCGTGACGAGCCTGACCACGTCTACAAGGTACAGCGACCAATTTATTTTGTCAGTGAGGTGCTCAGTGAATCCAAGACCAGGTACCCACAGATTCAGAAACTGATCTACGCCATACTAATTACATCCTGAAAGTTGAAACACTACTTCGACGGATATCGTGTGGTAGTCATGACCGAGTACCCTCTGGGAGACATCATTCGCAACAAGGATACAAATGGGTGCATCGTCAAATGGGCAATGGAGCTATGCCCTTTCTCCTTGGAATTTGCAAGCCGTACTACAATCAAGTCTCAGGCACTTGTCGATTTCATCGTCGAGTGGACAGACTTAAGCACACCTGCCTCTCAGGGGCCCGCTGAGTATTGGAAGATGTACTTCGACGGCTCTGTCAACATCGACGGCGCAGGAGCAGGAGTCCTTTTCGTATCACCATCCAAGGAGTAGCTCCGATATGTCCTCAGGATTTATTTCCCGACGTCTAATAACGCCGCCGAGTATGAAGCATGCCTACATGGTCTGCGCATTGCGGTCGAGCTTGGTGTCAAGCGTCTCTATGTCTATGGAGACTCGACTCTGGTCATCAACCAACTCAACAAGGACTGGGAACGACCAGTGAAAAGATGGACGCATACTGCAAAGCGATCAGAAAGTTGGAAGGAAAGTTCTATGGCATCGAGTACACACATGTGGTCTGGGACAAAAATCAAGCAGTAGATGCGCTGTCAAAGTTAGGATCATCCCGAGCCAAAGTTCCACATGGCGTATTTGTTCAAGACCTGCTCACGCCCTCCATCAAAGAAGAAGATCTCACGGTCGACAAGCCTCCAGACCAGCCATTGGTGGCCACGGTTCTGGCGTCAAACACCACCAAACCACCTCCGACCACTAAGAAGCCCGACTGGAGAGTACCTTTCATCAAGTACTTGACAGATGGTAGCGGTTACACCGATCGGACAGAAAATGAACGCCTGATGCGTCGTAGTAAGCAGTATCTGCTCGTCGATGGCAAATTGTGGCGCAAGAACGCGAAGGAGGAAATCTTGATGAAGTGTATACCCCAGGAGGATGGTGAACATCTCCTAGACAAAATCCACTCTGGCTCCTGCGGCAACCACGTGGCCTCGAGAACGCTGGTCGGCAAGGCTTTCCGAGCAGGGTTCTATTGGCCGTCAGCCGTAGCCGATGCAGAGAAGCTAGTCCACCATTGTGAAGGTTGTTAGTTTTTTGCCAAGAGAATCCACGTACTAGCACATGAGATTCAGACTATACCAGCCTCTTGGCCCTTCGCATGCTGGGGACTGGATATGATCGAGCCTTTCAAACCGGCCCCTAGAAAATTTACATGCGTCTTTGTGCTGATCAACAAATTCTCCAAGTGGATAGACTACATGCCCCTGGTCAAGGCATCTTCAGAAAAGGCTATCGCGTTCCTTGACCAGATCATCCACCGCTTCAGCATACCCAACAGCATCATCACTGATCTGGGTACTCAGTTCACCGGGAACGCTTTTTGGGACTTCTGCGATGAAATGAGCATAGTAGTAAAATATGTCTCGGTGGCACACCCTAGAGCTAATGGACAGGTCGAGCGGGCAAATGGTATGATCCTAGACGCACTTAAGAAGAGGATGTACAGAGAGAATGACAAAGCTCCTGGAAGATGGCTCAAAGAGTTACCAGCCGTGGTCTGGGGTCTCAGAACCCAGCCCAGTCGCAATACCGGCGTATCACCATACTTTATGGTTTATGGTGCTGAGGCAGTGATCCTAGCAGATATAGCCTTTTGATCAGCATGGGTAGAGAACTTTGATGAAGACAAGGCCAATGAAGTGCGGGAGCTAGAAGTGAATAGTGTATAAGAGAAGCGGCTCGATTCTTGCGTACGTATAGCCAAATACCTTGCTGTTTTGCGCAGGTACTACAACAAGAACATCAAGGAGCGGTTCTTCGTGGTTGGGGACCTGGTCCTGAAGTGGAAGATGAATCAGGCTGGTGTCCATAAACTCGCAACCCCATGGGAAGGACCCTTCATGATCAAGGAGGTTACACACCCAACATCTTACAGGTTAGGTCACCTAGATGGCACAGACGTACCCAATTCCTGGCACATCGACAAGCTTAGGTGTTTCTATGCTTAGCTACTAAGATATGTACCCCTCTTGTACTTTTGATTTATTTCAATAAAGCTATTATGATTTCTACGACCACTCTAATGTGTCACTTCGAAGTCTATTGTTATTCTAACTTTACCAGTTAAAACCGACCACCATTCCTTCTCGGGTTCTCGGAGCAGGCCCTGTCTCCGGTTCCTCCCAACGCGTGCATGGGATCCACTCTCTACGCTATGGGTGATCGGCAGGTGCTCTCTAGTTTGACTTGTGTGTTTCTACGTGTGCACAAGATATGCACCTCACACTCTGACCACAAGACAAACCAGGGCCATACAAACCTTTCAGGATGACGTGTCGACTAAACTGGTACAACTAAACAGAACGCCAACACGTTCTAACTTAGTTACATCAACACAATATTCGAGCTTAAACACGTTTTCTACAAAACAAACAAGCTTATGTTGATATACAGTTACGTTATTACAAGCTTGCCTAAAAAGGTCCAAGTTTACAATAACCCAACTACATCTTGTTCTACAGCTATAGCCTACACTATTGGCTAGTCGGGGCACATGGTGCCTGCTGCTCGCTGGGCCTGACATCATGCTCGGGTCTCAGGGACTCTGGCATTGATTGAGCTGAAGAAGATGGCCCCGTCGATGCCTGGCTGGTCGAGACCGCAGGCTTCGCCGGTTGGCTTGAAGATGACGGCGCTCCCAGCTGACTTGTTGATGGCATTCCTTGTACGGGTGGTGTCGCACCTCCACACAGGTTAATATCGCCAATTATTTTCACCGACAAGTCCAGCTGGGTCATCCGTAGCTCCTCAGCCTTGTCTGGATCTACCTCCTTTGGGTATCCAGCCTCCAGGCGCTTGAGATCGATCAGGGGGTAGTGAGCATGTACCATGCTTAGCACATGTGCGCCTGCGTACTCTCCCGCCTCCTTCATGAACCCCTGGAACCATCCCCATGCCCTTTGGCATCTCTCGATCAATCCCAGCTACAGCGTCCTTGGCACATCTTCTGCTAGCGCCGGATCGATGAGGTTAAGGACCGGCAAAATGCCCTTTGCCACCTCCTGGCACCGGCTTTTCTAGGTGTCACGGTCCTTGGTGATCTCTTGGCATTGCGCCTTCCAGCCGTCACGGTCTTTCATCATGGCCTCCAGATGCTTCTTTGCATTGATTTTTATAACTGCAAACCGCACACGCTATTAAGACGTTAGACCATGCCAAACTATAGAAGGCAACAAAAATGAGCAAAGGCGGTTGGACAACTTACCTTTCAGCTCCTCTGTCATCTTGGTCTTGTGGTCCCAGAGCTGCGACTGGTCTTGCGCCAGTTTTCTGTTGTCCTCGTTTAGGCGATCACACTCCCCGACCACACGACTGTTCTCCTCTTGGAGATGGATCACTTCAGCTTCTAAGCCTGCACTACAGCTGTTACTACCAACAACACAACAACACTTGTTAGTAGTCGGTATGATAAAATGGCTACTTACTTGTTCTTTCCCGCTCTTTCTTACTGAGCTGGATGACTAGGTTCTGGTTCTAGGAATCTTGCACCATCTTTTCATGATCGGCGGCTTCAAGTCATTGACGCAAGTGGTCCACCTCCGTTGTCAGCTCCTTGTTGTTTGCAATGATCCCCTCGATCTGGTCGAAGCATTTCTTACGGTACCTTGCGGTCTTCATTAAGTCCTATGTGCAGATAGCTAAGTAAGACAACTATGACTAGACCACAAGACCAAGGGGTGAAGAGAAGCTTACCTGCACTTCCGTAACAAGCCGCTTCGCTGCCCGTTCAACTTTCTTGGTTTTCTTTGACCTCCGGGATTTCCTCATGGATAACCCATTGGTCTTTCTGCCAACGCGACACATAAACATGTTGTCGCTTATCTTGTGGATGGCCCAGGACCTCCTCCACCTCGTCCTCTTCGGGCTCTTCTTTAGGTCCTGGCGCTGGCCCGGCATTTGCAGCATCTGTGATCACCACAGCCTTCCCATGCGCTGCAGCATCAGTAAATGTGGTCTGTGCTCTCACCTCCGGCCGCTGCTCCTCGGTCTGCTCTATTACCATCGATGCTGAGGTGTTGCCCTCAGCAGGTTTAGCACTCGGAGCACTCGTGCCCGGCTCAGCTGGTCCCTCGACCACCTGCTCGAGGACTGTTGTCTGATTGCTCGCTTACTGAGGTCCCGATGGATTTTCTACTATGGGTTCCTCGGTGATCGGCTGCTGGGTAGTCTGCTCTATACTTATTGGCGGCACCACGCCACTTCCGGCTAGTTGGTCCAGACTTTCTATGGATGCCGAGCTAGTACATCCAAGATAAGTTCAGAAAGCAATCATATTAAATTCAAATTGCTAACTTATATCAAGGTTACAAATACTTACATGTTGGAAGCACGGAATGATGTGGAGAAGGCGCGTCTCTTCGGCCATACTTGCTCCACGTGCTGTGCGGATAACTCCTGGTCTCCCTCTACATCCAGCACTGTCGCTGGGCCTTGGTGCTCAACCCCTCCGACGCTCGTCCTTCACGTTGTAGTGGTCGGTGGCATGCTCGGTTGAGTTGTCGCTCCAGTCGCCAGTCGCGTTCCTTGCCCAGGTACTCCCGAGGTCGACCCGGCTACATCCTTCACCATCGTCGGCGATGTGGGTCCCATGGGCATGGAGCACCCACCTTGCTCCATCGACTCCAGTTGCTTCCTCCTTTTTCGAGGGACAAGTTGAAAGGTGTCTGCATCTTCTCCCTCCTCTGCTCCATCGTCCGGCCAGGCAAAAATCGCCTGCCGACGCTTGCTGGCCGGGTTCTCCTCCGGGTCCCCCTGGGCTCATTGATATTTAGTGCTCCCCCGGTGAGCAGGGTGGTTACTGATCTCTTCTTCGACTGTTTGGGGGCACCCGGCCGCTTACCAGTAGCTTTGGTCACTGCCTCCTCTCTAGCTCCGAGCTCCATCCAGTCGACATCCTCGTCCTCGATCTCGACGCTGGTCTGGGTGGTGGGATCAGCTCCTTGTGGCCACTCTACTCCAGGGGGTGGCAACACAAACACTGTCACTCTATCCCGACCATTAACCTGGGTAACAAAAGGGAGTGAACACAGTAAGTTTCCACTTACCCTACCACAATATAAGACTACGAGTACGTGGCAAGATGAGTTACCTTTGGGGGAGGTCGGGCAAGCTTGAAAGCATGCTCGATGTCGCTCAATCTGGCATAATTTGGATCGGCTAAGTTAAATAGCTCACCAATTCTAGCTTTGACTTCGATTCTGTCAAGCGGCGTCTGCCTCATCCTCATCGGGTCTGCGCTCCCTTGATACTCATAGACAGGATGTACCCTCCTCTGGCAGGACTGGAACCGTCAGCTGATGAAACTCCCGACTACTTTTGGACCATCCAGTTTTTTCCACGGGATCATTCCAAATATTTCTGGGATCTGTCCTAGATGCTCGGGCTTCTCTGACCAGCTCGTCTTCTTCTCCGGAATGTAGCCCGTGTCGCACAGCGTGATCGTGTTCGGTTCTTCGCGGATGTAGAACCATTTTTTGTACCAGTCGTCGAGCGACGTGTTCCATGGGCAGTGCAGGTACTGGGCTTTCATGCCGTCACGGAGGTTGAGGTATACACCCCCAGCTTTCTTCGAACCACCGCTTCCTTTCTTCCGCAGACAAAAGATGGCGGAAAAAATCAAAATGGGGCTGGAAGCCGCCATACGCTTCGCATAGATGAATAAAAGTGGCGACAAGGAGGATCGAGTTGGGATGCAGATTGCAAATCCCAATCTCGTAGTAAAGACAGAGCCCTTGAACAAATGGATGCACCGGAACTCCAAATCCCTGTTTAAAGAAATCCTCGAACACCATGATCTCACCTGGTCGTGGATTGGGGTACCCCTCGCCCTCCGGTGCACACCATCCTGCGAGCTCCTTGTTGTGGAGTACCCCCATGGTGACGAGGTCTTCAATGGTCTGCTCGTTGCTTTTTGACTTCCACCATTCCTTCGCCATGACCCCGGTTTTCTTCTGCGCATCACTTTTCGCCATTTCCTTTTGTTTTCCGCCTTTGACTCCGGCCTTGCTGGTGAACAAGGAGTCTTCTAATCTTCAACGGCAGCGGGGGATTAGCAAAGGCGACAGTCGAAGCGACGGCGGATTGATTGGTGGCGATTTTAGATGTGTTAGGGTTGGTTGGCGAGATGAAGAAGAAAGCTGCCGTTGCGAATGGCAATGGGGTTCAGTAAATAGTAACTGACCTATCATATACCGTATTTAACCCAAGAGTTATGTCGTTTCGTCTACCCGGGATTCTTGTGGGACGTGCGCACGCGCCGTAGACGGTTGTTTTCATAGCCTCGAGATCTATGCCAATATATGCGCCTCTTCGTTGCCAGTGTGGGAGGGCCCACGCTGACGCACCTACTGACAGGTGCCACGCAACTGTTTGCTTGACAAGACAAAAAGGCAGTATGACGTGCTATACCCATCTACTTTTTTGACCAGACGTGTCAGACCGGACTTATCAGAACAAATAAATAAATAAATACATAAAATAATAGTAAAAGTGGCATATGGTTTTTTGCCACACTTTTAGTGCTCGGGGACTGTTTCGACCACCATCGTGCTCGGGGACTGTTTCGACCACTCTCGTGCTCTGGACTGTCTAGACCACAATCGTGCTCGGGGACTGTTCTGACCACTATCGTGCTCGGGACTGTCTTGACCGCCATCGTGCTCGGGGACTGTCCCGATTACCTTTGTGTTCGGGGACTGTCCCGACTACGGTTATTCTCGAGGATTCATCGTTTTTCCCATGTTGCGTTCAGGGACTGCCCCGACCACTCTCTGACCATTGCTCGGGGACCGCTCTCCTCGGCTACATGTGATTTGTACTCACATACAGTTCAGAGGCATTTATTTTTTCTCACTTAGACCTTGCTACAAGGCTGATACCTCGCCTTCCAGCAAGCTCGGGGACTACATCGGTACGATGCACCTGCCGGTGTAGTTTGTATCGCTTGTACGATGATTGGATTCTCAACTTAACTGGGAATTCTTTTTAGACCCTGGCACCACGTGCCTACGTCACCTACTACCAGGCTCGGGGACTAAGTGGACACACTTCACCTTACGGTGAATGTGCTTATTTTATCGACCCCTACGCTCTGACTGTTGGCCATATCTACTACTATACAAGGGTCCCTTACATTTCTTTTTAGAAATACAAGTGGGCACACTTGATCAGGAAAGAAATCTTTTTTCTTTTTTCTTTAGAGCACCATGCATTCTTCGGACAACCAGAATCTTCGGCTATAATCGTGGTCTACTGCTCTCTGTGCTGACCAGAATACTGGCACATTTGCTTGGTCAATGTTTCAACCAGTTGGAGATGACATGAAGACAGACCGCATTAGCCAAAGAAGATCAAATGGCGTGTCGCAACATAATACATGGTGCTCGGAGACTAGCGGTGGGGGTATTAACCCCTATACCCTTACGGCTAGGATTGGGCCGGCCCGGACCAGGGGGTCTGGCCCACTAGAAGACGACGTGCGGCCCAGCCGATCTGCTCGGAGTCCCGCACAAGGAATCAAGGCAGACTTGGAGATCAAGCAAGATCCTGGTCGGTTAGGATAGGAATCCTTATCCGGCCACCTTTGGCAATTGTAACTGGTTAGGATTAGTTTCCAGATCTGTAACCTTGCCCCCCCAGACTATATAAGGCGGGCAGGGGACCCCTCTCAAAAATCATCTCATTTACATACAACAATACAATCAGACGCAGGACATAGGTATTACGCCTTCACGGCGGCCGAACCTGGATAAAACCTCGTGTCTGTCTTGCGTCACCATCTCGTTCGTAGCTTGCGCACCTATCTACCGATAATCTACTACCTTGGGCATACCCCTAGGTAGACTGCCGACCATATTTCGTCGACAATCCTCGACCTATTTATCCGCATGCGGAGTACATCTACTACCTACAGGACCATATCTTTGATCTAGAAAGGGAAGTTAGCAGCGGTTACAAGGACGATGGACAGGACGACAACAACAATGGTGCTGATTCATAGGAGGCACTCTGCAATGATCCATATTGCACCTGCCCTAACCACAAGAACAAGGGGCCTCCCCCATCACCCCTACCACCACCAACAACAACAATGGAAGGCTACTATGGAGAAGGTGCAACACAATTTGCTATGTGGCCACACTACTAGGATGACTTTATCTTTTTCACATGTACCCAGGTTTAATTACCTAAGGCATGTTAGGTTTAATTACCTAAGGCATGGTTTAATTACCTAAGGCATGTTAGGTTTAGTCGAAGGAAATTCTATACCCAGGTTCGATACATGTAGTCACATGCCATTTGATGTGTTTCGTGTGTTGATTTATATAATGACGTACGTCGTTAGGTTTTTTTGCAGCACGTGTTCACATTTCAATACGTCCGTATCATTAAGCGGAATATTAAGACCATAGATAATGAAAACAACCACATAATGAAAAGTTCAATACTATGCCACATTACACAACATATTAATACGACAACTACGTGCCGACAGTAGACATAGGGGCAAATGCACTTCCAAATCCTCAGTCTGAAACGTACTGAGTAAGCAACTCATCATCTGAGTACCAGTCCTCTACTACAACCCTGTTGCTGTGGCTAGGCTCAACTACATTGCTCTGACCTGCCTGTCGCTTGTAGTAAGCGGCCTCCGCTTCATCTACAACCGCTGTGGCCTAAGTGAAGAACGCATCGTCATCCTCCTCCGCCTGTAAGCCCGCCTCTACTTGAGCGATGAGCTCGCTCAGTCTGCCAGTGTCGTCCTCAGCCTCCTGCGCCTGCACGCCCACCTCTACTAGAGTGATGAACTCGCTAAGTCTACCAGTGTCGTCCTCAGCCTCCTGCACCTGCATGCCCACCTCTGCTAGAGCAATGAGCTCACTCAGTCTGGTAGTGTCATCCTCATTTCCCTCATCAGACAACACAATCGGTGATTGAACGGTGTGACCAGCTCGCGATCTATGGTCATCTAACTTCTCCTCATACCTTGCATGAGCCACCTCTGCGGCATATTCCCCGCTGCAACCAATCCCTTCATGTATAAAATGCAATCAGTTAGCAACGCGATTATATTACATTTAAAACTAGGCAATGAAAAAAAGGTTTTCAAGCACTCACTGGCACATAATGTAGCAACATGCTCGTTCAAGACCTACATCTGTACTCTTGTCTCCTCCCTTGCCTCATTCCTTGCCCTCTCCTCCTCTAACGTCATCCGCCTCTCCAATCCCCATTTGTTAAGCCCAACATCGATCGAGTTACAAATACCACGCTGTCTAGCAAACTCACGCATCTTTTCTTTGTGATGTTTAACGAATAGGTTGACGTAGTCAGGTCCATATCCCCTCTTTCGTGCAATTAGTTGCCTCTTCTTCAGTTCATCCAAGAACTTAGCTTGACCATCATAACATTCCCAACTGCATTTCCTAGTGCTCTATTCAAAAGAAATATTATATCATATATGTCTTAGCAAAACAAACAAAATACGATTTCATGTTTACCAGAAAAATAACGAACCTCATCATACTCAATCATATGGCCGCAATAATGGCCTATTCCAAGCTCCGAAGGGACTAAGCCATAGTTGGATTTTATAGCACATTCGCACATGACAGGAGGTGCTTTGTAGATTACCCTTTCTTTCTTCTTTTCCTTAACCCTCCGCGGTTCTTCCGGCCATTGGTTCTTAGGACCATACAACCACTCCTTGAAGCGACACTTCGCCATTGAAAACACCTAAATAATAAGACATTAGTACATGAACACATATAGCTCAAGATTTCAACACATACACTTTGCACTTACTTCATCCTTGTTTGGACACACAAACTCCAACGTATTCTCAGGGTTTATCACAGCTCGATCTCCGCAATCGCACAGAGGAGGTTCCTCGAGTCGTCTAACTGTGGCTAGGTGCTTCTCCTTAGCCATCATTGGCGGAGGGTTAGGGGGGGTGGAACCCACCGCTTGAAGTGCTCACGTGGATGTCTCCCTCTAAACCAATCGTCGAAAAAGAGGTACCTAGGATCAAATTTGTTTGCACCATCGATCCACTGAAAGAAAAAGCACCTCTCATGGTCCTACACAATGAGGTTCCAACAAAATATTAGTAGCATACTTACACAAATAAAGAAAAAGGATAGTGCAAACAATTTCTTACATTAAACCGACTACATGTGTAGAAGCAACGCGCCGCTGTGTCCGGATGTTTCGATTGAAAAACATGGGCCGAGAAACCATAGTCACAGTTAGGGATAGGGAGGTCAGGAGGGACGAGGGCATCTTTGCTAGACGCATCGGGGTATAATTCTCGAGGACGACCCCGTTTTCGCCAAAACTCCTCCCAAAACATTTCTTGCATCTAACAAAACGGATGTAATTTAACAAACATAAATCAAAACATCACAAATAAATATCAATGAAAACCATAACTACAATACAACCAATTTTGTTCTAAGAACCGAAAGCAGTTAACATTAAACCCTAAACCTAGGGTATCTCATTTGATCCACAACAATGAACCCATAACATAACTACATGCGCCTAGGTTTGCTAGCTTTTTCCATGCCTTGGAATCAACCTACGGTTGTATAATACATATATTGAGGGATACAATGAAACCCTAAGTGATGACGATTCTTAGGTTCAAAAATCCAACTAATATATACCGAATCGATGTGAAGAAAACAAGGAGGGGAGCGAGGATACCTTGCTCTCGAAGATCTATGGATCAAATCAAGGTTTTCAAGGTCTAATATGACGATTCGTGAGGTAGGGTGAAGTGGGGAGAGAAAAACCCAAGAGGGAGGAGAAAGAAGAGGAAGAAAACTTGGGCAAGAAGGTTGGGCCGGGGTTAAATGCAGGGAGCTCGGCGCCAGTCACTCTGGCGCTGAGCCCCCTGGCAAGTCATCGACCATGCCTAGGAGCTCGGCGCCAGAGACGCTGGCGCCTAGCTCGGCGCCAGCATCAATGGCGCCGAGCTAAGGGTCCATTTCCTGAATTCTTTCCGCCAGGGGTCTATTTGTGAGAAACTTTCAAAAAAGGGCCAAATTGTAAAAAATTCTGGGACATTGGTGATATATGGCCTAGAGAGGTGTTTGATGTTGAAGATGACAAGAATCAAGTGCTCTCTAACTCAAAAGTGCAAGCTAGTGGTTCTCATGATCAAGTTCAAGCAAGAACAAGTGATGACAAAGTGCAAGATCAACAACAAGTGGCTAGTTCATCTCAACCAAATGATCAATCAAATGTAAGCAATCAAGTGCAAGTGCTTCAACCAACCAATGTTGCAAGAGATCATCCATTGGATACTATCATTGGTGATATTTCAAGAGGTGTGCAAACTAGATCAAGATTGGCTTTATTTTGTGAGCACTTCTCATTTGTGTCATCCAATGAACCTAAGAAGATAGATAAAGCTTTGAAGGATGTTGATTGGGTCAATGCTATGCATGAAGAGCTAAACAACTTCACAAGAAACCAAGTATGGGAGTTAGTTGAGAGGCCTAAGGATCATAATGTGATTGGAACCAAGTGGGTCTTTCGGAATAAGCAAGATCAAGATGGGATAGTAATAAGGAACAAAGCAAGATTAGTGGCTCAAGGTTATACTCAAGTTGAAGGTCTTGACTTTGGAGAAACATATGCCCTGGTTGCAAGATTGAAAGCAATTAGGATCTTGTTAGCCTATGCTTGTGTCCACAACATCTAGTTGTACCAAATGGATGTGAAGAGTGCATTTCTCAATGGGTACATCAATGAGCTTGTGTATGTTGAGCAACCTCGTGGTTTTGAAGATGAAAAGAAACCCAACCATGTTTACAAGTTGAGAAAGGCTTTGTATGGATTGAAACAAGCACTGAGAGCATGGTATGAGAGATTGAGGGATTTCCTACTCTCTAAGGGATTCAAGATGGGAAAGGTTGACACCACTCTCTTCACCAAGAAGCTTGGAAATGACTTGTTTGTAATGCAAATCTATGTCGATGATATCATATTTGGGTCAACAAATCATGATTTTTGTGAGTTTGGCAAGATGATGGCAAGTGAGTTTGAGATGTCTATGATTGGAGAGCTTAGTTACTTCCTTGGTCTTCAAATCAAGCAAATGAAGAATGGCACATTTGTGAGTCAAAGTAAGTATATCAAGGACATGCTCAAGAAGTTTGGAATGGATGATGCTAAAACTATTAGTACACCAATGGGAACAAGTGGAAGCTTGGATAGTGATGCTAGTGGCAACATGGTGGATCAAAAGATGTATCGGTCTATGATTGGAAGCCTACTTTAAGTGATCGCATCAAGGTCGGATGTGTTGTTTAGTGTATGCATGTGTGCTAGATTCCAAGCCTCACCAAGAGAAAGTCATTCGAAAGAAACAAAGAGAATATTGAGGTACTTGAAGCATGCACAAAATGTTGGATTGTGGTATCCCAAAGGAGCAAGATTTGAGTTGATTGGATATTCGGACTCCGATTATGCGGGATGCAAAGTTGAGGGAAAGAGTACATTGGGCACATGTCAACTATTGGGAAGATCACTTGTGTCTTGGTCATCAAAGAAGCAAAATAGTGTAGCACTTTCAACCGCTAAAGCGGAGTACATTTCGGCCGGTAGTTGTTGTGCTCAATTACTTTTGATGAAGGCTACTTTGAGTGACTTTGGAATTAAATTCAAGCAAGTGCCATTGCTATGTGACAATGAGAGTGTCGTAAAGCTCACCAACAACCTGGTTCAACATTCAAGAACAAAGCATATTGATGTCCACCATCATTTCATAAGAGATCATCAACAAAAAGGGGATATTTGCATCGAGAGTGTGGGCACCGCAGATCAACTTGCCAATATCTTCACTAAGCCACTTGATGAGAAGAGGTTTTGCAAGCTAAGGAATGAATTGAACATACTTGACTTCTCAAATATGTGTTGATGCACCCCTAATTATATGACATGCCTCCCCTTCGAGCAAAGCAAGGTAAAGTTGATTGACATGTCATCCATCCATTGCTAAGGACTTGTTTAGTGAATCTAGTCATTCCTATCATGTCCTAGGCTCATTCATGAAAATCAAATGAATTTGATGCTTGTATGGTACCACTATTGCTTGTATGCTTGAAATGATCTAGTGGTAGCATATGACATGTTTGTGGGCTTGTAAACCTAGTGTTTGATCTAGAAAATAAGCTATAAGTGTTTAACTCAACATGGTATAAGATAACCCTTATTTAGAGGTGTGAAGAAGCTTGTCCTTGGATCAAACTGAGTTAAATATCTTTTGCAAGTGATCTAGTTTGAACAAAATTGGGAAAATGATCCTCATTTCACATGGTTTCCCATCAACCTATCTATAATTTGAGTTCACCTTTTGTGCTAATTGTTGACAAAGGAGGAGAGAAATTCACA
The DNA here is from genome assembly GCA_904845875.1 of Miscanthus lutarioriparius. NCBI lineage: Eukaryota > Viridiplantae > Streptophyta > Magnoliopsida > Poales > Poaceae > Miscanthus > Miscanthus lutarioriparius. The sequence goes on along the minus strand of CAJGYO010000009.1, from coordinate 115,030,708 downwards.
AAGATGGTAAGATAGGAGGAGCAAACAAATGAAAACAAATGAAATGAATTCACAAAGATGGTAAGATAGGAGGAGCAAACAAATGAAATGACATTGTAAAAAAAATGCACACAAGTAGGGGGAGCAAGCTCATAAACTTGTATGTTGTATTTGAATGTGCATTTCGTATATTTGCTTGCATGGCACAAGTTTTAAATTTCAATATCCATGCTTGTGTGGTGTGTGCTAGTTATAAGCTTGAATGATGAAATGAGATACTAGCATGCATAGGCTAAAGTAACTAGACTTATGTTCATTCTATGGAAACTAGACCCTTGCTTGTAATGTTGATCTCATGGGGTATTCTAGTTTTTATGAATGTCTAGTTACCAATGGTGCTAAGGATGGTATATTGGTGCACTCCGATTGGTATCACGCTTCAAAGGTCCATCTTTTATACCTTAGCATCATTTGGTAGACAATGTCTCCTATATTTCCTATCTAAGCATATGTGCAAGCTTCAATCCAAACTCTTAGAACATATGTAGGAGGAGCAATTGCTACCATTTGGGGTTCATGAAACTTATCCATATCCTTTTACACATGGTAAATATGCTTGGGCAAGTAACATGGATTCAATTGAATTTCAATTCATATCTTTGTGAAAGGGTTGTTATCAATTACCAAAAAGGGGGAGATTGAAAGCTCTAGTTTGGTTTTGGTGAATTGATGAAACTCTAAGTGCTAACCTAGTTTATCAAGTGATAATGAGATAGGTAGCACATTCCAAGTGGTGAAGCAAATGAAGATCATGACATGATGATGGTGATGCCATGGTGATGATCAAGTGCTTGGACTTGAAAAGAAGATAGAGAAAAACAAAAGGCTCAAGGCAAAGGTATAAGTAGTAGGAGCTATTTTGTTTTAGTGATCGAGACACTTAGTGAGTGTGATCACATTTAGGATCGATAGCCATACTATTAAGAGGGGTGAAACTCGTATTGAAATGTGGTTATCAAAGTGCCACTAGATGCTCTAACTCATTGCATATGCATTTAGGATCTAGTGGAGTGCTAACACCCTTAGAAATGCTTGTGAAAATATGCTAACACATGTGCACAAGGTGATACACTTGGTGGTTGGCACATTTGAGCAAGGGTTAGAAACTTCACCGGTGGAGTGTCCGCCCGTAGAGTGCGGACAGTCCGACGGTGCCACCGGCGCCCTATACAGAAAATATAGGGGTTCACAGAGTGACCGAACGCTGGTGGTGTAGTGACCGGATGCTGGGTTCAGAGTCCAGTCAGTGACAGCAGTAAGCACACGGTCTTGGTCTTGTGACCGAACGCTGGCATGTAAACTGACCGGACGCTCATGGTCTGAGTCCGGTCAGTGCTGACGTACGCTGACGTGCGGCGCACAAAGGAAACGTTGAGTGATCGGACGCCGGGTGAGTCCAGTCGAGCAGGACCAGACGCGTCCGGTCGTGAAATTTCACGTTTGGAACCTTACTAGAAACGACCGGACGTTGGGGTCCTGCGTCCGATCACTTTCTAACTGACGCGTCCAGTCATCACTTGACCGTTGAGATCGGGCAATCGGTGTTTGAAGCCGATGACACGTGGCAAGCATTGGGCGACCGGACGCTGGGGTCCTGCGTCGGATCGAACTGACCGGAGCATCCGGTCACCTCGTGTTGTGCCCAGTGAAGGGGTACAACGGCTCTATTTCATGGGGGCTTCTATTTAAGCCCCATGGCCGGCTCAAGCTCACACTCTTGGCCATTTTGCATTGACATAGCAACCTTGTGAGCTTAGCCAAAGCCCTCCCACTCATCTCCATCATTGATTCATCATCTTTGTGAGATTGGGAGAGAATCCAAGTGCATTGCTTGAGTGATTGCATCTAGAGGCACTTGGTGTTCATGTTTTGCGACGGGATTCACTTGTTGCTCTTGGTGGTTGCCACCACCTAGACGGCTTGGAGCAGCGGAGGAGGATTGACACGAGTTGGTGATTGTTCGTGGCCATCTTCGGTGATTGTGAGGGGATTTGTACCTTCCCCGGTGGAGCGCCGAAAGGTAACTCTAGTGGATTGCTCGTGTCATTGAGTTACCTCACTTGTAGGTAGGTTCTTGCGGTGTCCAATTGTGTGGACGAGGTTCATGCAACACCTCTTAGCCGCCGAACCACAAAGTGTTGGTCGACACAACGGGGACATAGCGTATTGGCAAGCACGTGAACCTCGGGAGAAAATTGATTGTCTCTTGCCTTTGGTATTCTCCCGGTGATTGATAAAGTATTCATCTTGTGATTGGTTCACTCCTCTACATGGTGGTATAATCACCTCACTTACTCATTTACATTTCCGCAAACTAGCTATAACAAGCTCTTTAGTATAGCGAGAATTGAGAGCTTGCTTTGTGGATTAAGTTCATCTTGTGAGAGCTCTTAGTGAGTAGTGACCTAGTAAATTGTGTGCCTAGTGATCATAACAACTAGAATTGTTGGATAGGTGACTTGCAACACTTGTAGAGCTAGAGCAAGCTTGCATTTCGCTATTTGTCATACTAATCAAATTGCTCTAGTCGGTTTGTAGATTTTTAAATAGGCTATTCACCCCCCCCCCTCTAGCCATATTAGGACCTTTCACATGGATTGGCCTGAACGCTCAAGGAATTGGTTTTATGGGCATGGGGGAACACTAGACCCAGTGACCAAGGACTATATTTTTTGGGAAAGAATCCGAACCGCAACACAAAGACTTGTTACAGCTATAAACGCTTCTGCCGAAGGTCAGTTCTAGCCGAACCGAGAGAAGGATGAGCTGACTTATGCCATCGAGAATCCTGAACACCCTGGACGAACACGAGGCAAAGGGGTGATTCCGTGGAAGGCTGGCTTTCCTAATGCCGGTGATACCTACAGAAGCCGACAGAGAAGAAAGGATTAGGAGGTAGAGCAGCTCCGTAGGTTAGAGGATATGGTGCTATCATCGCGGGAGTGAGACAAAGCAATAGAAGTGAGAATGCAGGAGGAAATCAAATGACAAGTGGATCTAGCAATGAGTAGCCAAAGGCAGACCACATCCAAGCCGACAGTCAACATTAGCCCCCCTTAGCTGAGAAGCAGTTGCGCTTCCACGTGGCTCTCAGAAGATGATGAAGCATTGTGGCACTACCCCATGGATGGCATCGCTGAGAGGATGGCTCTTGAGCTTCCTAATTAAGAGCTGGATTTAATGTAATTCCAAGGAGACTACTTTGACAGAAAATTAGCTCCCAAGCTTCCTTAAGAGCTGGATTTAATGTAATCCCAAGGA